>QEPC01015537.1:1001413-1064244 GCA_003113815.1 Sphenodon punctatus
ACAGGAGTAGGACAGATAGGATGGGGGAAGGGTTCCCTGATCTGTCTGTCTATTCCTGCTGTTTCTAGCAAACAAACAGGATGAGGTGCTTAGGCAGGATGCAACCAAAGGAATGTATTTCCAACATTTACCACATGGTAAAAATGTTCCATGTCACAAATAAGCACCACATGCTAATTTGCCATGAGTTTTCCATGGCTTTTTGGCAGGTTTTACTCCTTGAAAATTGGACATCTGAAAGTACACTTTGTTTCCTTTACACAGTCAAATGACGAAAATGCATACGTAAGGGAGGAGACAAGGAGTGGTGCTCTAAGCTATGTATAATTGAGACACTGGGCATGTTATGATTATTTCCACACTGAGACAATACAGCATAATCTTCTAAGAATGTATGCCTATGTCCAAAGGAATCAGTAAGAGCATTGAAAAAGACAAAGTAGTTAAGAGGATACCTTTTCATGGATCAATTTTGGAAGTAAATTCCCATCAAGTTGTATATACCAGCATCAGAAGTTAAAGAAAGTTTTATACTGGTTGGGCTGAACACTAGATTTATTGTTCTAAAAGAGATGGATTTGAGCACTCTTTAGGTTTAGAATCAAATTTTTATCCACTTGAACAAAGGACAGGGGCAGCACCATTTGTCAAAAAAATGCTTATACCAAATGCAGAATTTTACACAACACCAGGTGCACCGCATATCAACATATCACTGTATATCCATGTTGGTGGATATTTTTGTTGGGGTAGTTTAGGTATAGCATTGGTGAATCCTTTATTGATGCAGCAGGCTGAACTAGATGACCTTTCAGCTCATTGCCAGTTCTATGACTATAACACAACCCCAAGGCATGAGTTGCTTGACTGACGACACCATACCATGGACTAAGTGCCAATAACAGAGGCATTTTATTCCCTTCTTCTTTCATCCAAGAGTCTGAAAAAGAGGATACCAAATAGTCTGTTCTAATCTTTTACAAAGTGAACCTCTGCTCGACACCTTCTCCTCCCCAGTTTAGCCAGGTGATGGTTCATGATAGTCGAACTTAGAAAGAAAAGACAAGACAGAGAAGCTCCTAGGTATTGTCCAGTAATTCCTTTGGGTCTTTTCCTCAGACACACAAGAATTTGAAGAGAGCTAAAACAAAGTGAAATGGCACTTAACTAATTTAATTTTTTTTATATTTGGAGATTAATTATGTTTATTGCATCTGACATAAGTTAAGAGAGAGCAAAGGGCCTTTTTTTGTTCTTTTTCTTTTTCAGCCTACAACAAAAAATACAGCTCTCACAAAAAATTTGCTCTCTTTTTATTATATCTGACACAAGTCAAAAAGAGATGGCACTAAAAGCCCTGGCTATGCTCTGTCTGTGCATTAGTATTTTAAAAGCTCTGCAGACCATTTGCTCTGTATTTAACATACAGAGCTCTATATATGGATAGGTAAGTGTATAATGTATGTTTAGAGGTATAAAATGCCAAAAAAATAAATAAATAATTAAACAAACATTAAGGATGCAAAGCCAAGCACTCAAAAATTAGAAAATGCCAGACTTGAGGGAGCCCAAGCAATCTTAATATAGCCCATGGACCCTCCCACGCACACCCACCCACCCTGTGCATATGCATTATAGGAATAAACTCCTTAATTACTTAATCACATATTATGTTTTCACAGGCTACCTGCAAAGTCACTGCACAGAAGCTGTAAAGTCCACGTGCAGCCACAGCAGCATCCTCAGGAGATGCTGCTCAGTAACGGCAAGTGCTACAGAGGGGCCAACATGGCAGTTTGCTCAGAGCTCAGCAAACTGCCCATTGGCCTCTTTTCCTGGGGACAAGACACAGGGGAGTTCAAAAGAGAAAGGAGCCAACAACATGAGAACTAATCAATCACACCTTTTCTCATATTTCTGCAAGAGGAAGTTTGCCTGGGTCGGGTTAATGACCAACTTTCTTCAAAGACAGAGGTCTTATCCATTTTTTCGTAAATAAACAGTTTGGACTAGAAAATACTGTCTCTGGGTGCCTGTGCCTACTCCGGAACATCTTGGAGCAGGCCAGCCAAACCTGGGGCACCAACTGAAAGTGGACTGCTGTCCGTCTGATAGGCAGACCCATGCTGCAGCTTCACTCCCGGCCGGCCGTTGCCCCAGACAACACTATAGAGTTACAGGTGTTAGCATAGTGCATCAGGCGATAGCTCACAACTCATGGTGCAGGGGGGTGCTGCACGGGCAGACAGAGAACCCGCTGAGTCCATCTAAAGTGAACCCAGGCAGGGCTGGAAGAGAGTGGACGTGGGGGTGCACGCCATGCAACTCCAGGGGCAGGAAGCCTCTGTGTAAAACAGGGATGCTTAACTTGATTCATGCCAAGGGCTGAAAAATTTGGTTTGGACTCAACCCTGGGTCACATGTGGCCCCGCTCCATATCTGCATAACCCCGCCCCAATTTGCATAGCCCTGCCCCCAATTTGCATAATCACACCCCCTGGCGGCAAGGAGCTGGGGCTGGAGATCCGGGTGGCAGAAGCGGCAGCGAGGGGCTCAGGTGGAGACATTGGCGGCAGCAAGAAGCTGAAGCCAGGGAGGAGGAATAAGGGATCCAGCCAGCGCCTTTAATAGGCTTGCTTCCCAGAGGAAGGAGGGTTTTGTGCTAGTGCCAGTGCCTGGAGGAAAGGTGATTGCCAGAGCAGGAGGCGGTATTGTGGGCCGCAGGAAAGGTCTTTACAGCCAGGGGGAGTTGGGCAACAGGAAAGGTCCTTACGGGCCACATGCGGCCCTCGTCCCGTACTTTGTGCAGCCCAGACCTAAAAGTACCCTCTGTGTCATCAACCCCTTTGCCATCTACTGGGAATGTGACCTGCTGCAAGGCTTCCAGATTCATTTATTTTCATTCCTCTTTTCTATTTCCCTCCATTCCTTCTTTCTTTAGCAAGAAATCCAGGTCTCCCTTAAATTCATTTATACCCTTTGCTTTAGTTATTTTTCCAGTAACTTGTTGCTCTTCAGGTGGATTAGTTCTGCTTGGACTGCTATTTTCTTCTAGTTTCTATATTTGGGTTCCCTAGCTTTTTTACTGGGAGTCAGTCTTCATAGTACATCTTTATCAGCATTATCATTCCCATTCATACTTTTGATAACTTCTATAGTTAGCAAGAAAATATCTTCTCATCCTGTGAGCATGTGCCTAGCCCCCTTACCAGCTGGTAGGATATTGATTGCCTTAAGGTGTTCCAAATTCTATGGCAGTTTAGAAGATGTGCCCTGTGCAACAATGATAACCAGATTAATTCATTAGAAAGAATTGCTCCTACAGCTTTCCATCCAAGTAGCAGTTTTGGGTACAAAACAATTAGGCTGCATTCACACAAGACATAAAACACAGCATAAATTGCTTTTTCTGCATTTTTATTGCTCACGTAAATGACCCAAGGTGTTTTTACACGAGCATGACATTTTCAGGTTACAGAAATCTACCCCGATCACAAGACACAAGGACGCATCAACATTCCCGCGGGTGTTGTTTACACAACCATCCTATTGTGTGCTGGGTGGGGGGATGTCACATGGTACCTGTTCAACTGCATTTACCCTGTCCTCACTGCTGATGGTCTTGGAGAGAAAGAGAGCAATATTCAACAAACCATAAATGTGGAGTGCAGAATGGAGCACTTCTCCAGCCATCGGTGAATGCTTTCAAAATGGTGATCAGAGGAAATGTGACATTGCACAATCTTGCACAAATAGCATTTAGACATGAATTTGCATCTTTATAGCATGAGTTTTGGAAAGCACATTAGTGTAAACCACCAATGTTGAGGTTTTAAAAACTGGATTAAGACACAGAAATTTCCACATGAAACACAAGAGAGTTGTTCACACGTGAACTTGATTTGTAGGTTTAATTGCCTGCTCACTTGAGATATCTCCCATGTAAAAATGCCCTTTGCTCTCAGGAGCCTGTGTTAGCAAGTCCTAAATCACCTGCAATGGATGAGATGCAAACCAAGATTTAACAATCAAGCTAAGCCCCGCCCATGCATTGCTAATAATGTGCAATGGACGTGGACAATTCACTTTTATTGCCCCTTCTTATTCCTCCACTGTCATAGCGCCACCTCAAGTCATTTCTTTCAGCCAGCATTGCCAGTGCACAAAAATCAAAGTGCACTGGTTCAGCTCCCAAGCTGCTGCTGCTGCTTTCAAAGTCTAAAGCCTCTGTCTCCTCCATGTAATAAATGCCCCCCAACTCAAGAGAAGATAACAATCCCTTCCCGTCATTTTCAGTGCTTGTTAGCAGCTCATGCATTCCCACCATCACTGCCAATGGGGAAAATGCAGAGTCCACGCGGCCCTGCTCAGAGGCGATAATACAAGGCAAGATTTAATGCAGGGGAGGGAGATTTGACAGCCCATGTGAAGGATGATAAAGGATGATAAAGCACAACAGTACTCTCATTCAGGTAATTGAAGAGACAGGAGGAAAGTCTCATGTGACTGCAGCCTTAGATTTGTGATGCTACATTTCCTCCTGCAGTTTGGTCAGTTATGCATACAGGCCCATGAGGATACCCAGTGGATCTTCTGGCCTAGACCTCCTCTACAAAAGACCAGTCTTTCCACATTACTGCCCAAGATGTCCCATTGCCTCTGGCAGAACAACTTAGATCATGAGTTTCACATTCATATTTCAGTTAAACACTCCCTTCGGAGGGGGTTGCCCATATGACTATGCCTATATACAGTGTATTTCATGGTGAGATTTTTTATATCAAACAAAATCCTTGATAACACACAACCCTTCTCAAGGGTCTCTTCACATTATACAAGCCACTTAAAGGGAAACACATGGGAAAAGGGGTGGAAATTCACATGGTAACTTTACTATGAAATGACTTTCTCTCTCTCTCTCTCTCTCTCTCTCTCTCTCTCTCTCTCTTTTTTTAAAAGAACATTACACCCTAGAGGCAGTTACTGAACAAAAGTTTCTCTGTCTTGGCAGAGTTGCTTTAGAAAATTATGCTACTCCCTAAAGCAAACTCTTGCAAAATGCTATTGCTTTTCCTCTTTAGTGTGAAATTGTCATTTTGAATCAGCTTGGGAATGCCCTGAAGTAGTAATAGCAGTTTAATTAAGGGCAAATGCTTAGTTTAATGAGCTAGCTATGATATAGCCACGTGCAAAATAAATAGCAGCTTGGATTTCAGGCTGTTTTATAGCAATATATTCTTCCTCTTCATGATCAATGACCAAAACCTTCGGAAGTGACTAGGGATTTTTCTGGGCTGCATACCTGCTTGCTGCTTGCCCTAGACGACCTTTGTTAGCTGCTGCTGAACCAACCCAGCTGGGGCTGCTAGAGAAGGCAGGAGGTAGCCAGCTATTCTGATTGGCTCTGGGACCCCCTAGCTTGTTTCAGCTCCTAGTGTAGCCTTCTTCAGCGCTGCTCAGTGCTTTGACAAGACAGCAACTTGCTCACCTTGCTCCTGATCCAGCCTATCCCTCTCCAACTTTTGTCTAGACTCCCAACCTGTGCCCCTCTTCCTTCTGACCGATTCCTCAGCTCCAAACCTTGGCAAAGGCTTTCAGATCACAGCTTGTCTCTTGCCTTGGTTTGATCTCTGTCCTCTGGATTTGACTCTTGGCATTGGCTTCCAGACCATGGCTTCCGTCTCATGCATCACTTTGAACTCTTACCTCTGATCCTCCAGCTTGGAGCTTTGGCACCAGCTCCTATTCTATAACTAGGCCTCATAACTGGGCCCCAATCCTGTGAGGTCTCTCCCTGCTCAAGACTGCCAACAACTAGGTCACCTTATGTGATGGTTTGGTGTCTCCTCACACACCTGAGTGAAACCCTCCCAGGAGCCAGAGAGTCTGGTTTGTTAATGGTTCTTTTTTTCCAGAGGGTTTTTCCCCAAAGGGAGGGACCCCTCTCAATCTGCCTTTGGGTGTCCGTGAAACCAGATTGACAGGTTGAGACCTAGGGGAGAGAACTGTTGGGCAGTTGAAGCAGGGTCAGCGAACGTGTGGAAGTTGGGGGAACTGACACTGGAAGAGGAGGGGAGATTGCTAATTTGGTCCTGGAATGGACTCTTTGCCGGATGAGCCAAGAACACCGGGGATGTGGAGAAGAACTTGGACCCACCCACCCAGAGACTAAGATGAACTGTAAACCTATGTTATGTGATCTGACTTGTGTTTCCTTATACGCAGACTGTCCTCTGACATTCTCTTCCCTTAGCAAAGTGTGTTGGCTTAAGTTGACCATGGATTGGTCTGAGTTATTGCTCCAGGGGGTGGGGTGGTTATGCCCAGGGATGGGGTGATCTCTCACAACTTTTGCCTGCTACCCAGAAAGAACAATTCTCTGCATGGACTACTGCTACTTATAATTCCTATAGTGCTACTAGTTGTACACAGCACTATACTCACACCCTAGGACTCACACCCTAGGGGCTTGCCCAGCAAGGGAGCTGCCACCCTGAGAGGGGAGATAAGCCAAGGGAAGGAGCTGGCCCCAGTTTAAAACAGCAGGCAATCCACAAGTGCACAGCATGGGGGAATCCTGGCCCTAGACCATTTTTATTTATTTTACAAAATTTCTACCCCATCTCTCCTGCAATAAAGCTCGAGGCACTTACAAAACATCATTTAAATATCATTAAAACCATAAATCATGAATAAAACCATTAAAAAATCAAATTAAAAGGGGGTAGCATAAAGCCCTTCCCCACACCCCGCCCACCTTACCCATTTCCCTCACCGAAAGCCCAGCAGAACAGCCAAGTCTTGCACTGATGTCAAAATGAGGTGAGGTCCGGGGCCACCCAGGCCTCCACCAGAAGGGAATTCCACAGCCTAGGCACCACCACTGAGAATGCCCTCTCCATCGTGGCCCCCCGGACCACCCGAGGGACCTCAAGAAGGGCACTTCCAGCAGACTGCAGGGGTCGATCCAGGACATGGAGAGTGAGGCAATCCTGCAGATAGGCGGGGCCTAGACCATATAGGGTTTTATAGGAAAGTACGAACACCTTGAATCAGGCCTGGAAAACTATAGGCAACCAGTGCAGAGTGCAGAGCACTGGTGTAATGTGCTCACGGCAACCTGTCCCCATAAGGAGGCGGGCCGCAGCATTTTGCACTAAATGCAGTCTCCGGATCGTCACCAGGGGTACCCCATGTAAAGCACATTGCAATAGTGCAGTCCTGAGGTGATGAAAGCATAGACGATAGTGACCAGGTTGGTGTCTGAGACATACGGCCAAAGCTGCCACACCAGATGTAGCTGATGAAAAGTGCTCCTCGCCACAGCTGCCACCTGAGAATCCAGTCGGAGCTCAGAATCGAGGCGCGCCCCCAGACTCCAAACCTGGGAGACCAGCGGGGGACAAACCCCATCAAGCTGTCACACCTCCGCACCAGCATCACCTCAATCTTGTCAGGATTCAGCCTCAGTCGGCTCACCCTCATCCAATCCCCCACAGCTGCCAAACATCAGGTAAGCACCAAGACTGCCGGGTCTGGGTCGGATGAAAAAGAGAGGTAGAGCTGGGTGTCATGACACCGCACCCCAAACCGTCTCATGGTCTCACCCAGCAGCTGCATATACACGTTGACCAGGAGAGGGGACAGAATGGAACCTTGTGGGAGTCCACACGAGAGGTCCTGGGGAGATGAAGAACAATCCCCCAGCACCACCTGCTGGGTTGTCCCGGCCAGGAAAAAGCAGAACCATTCAAGAAGAGTTCCGCTTACCCCCCACCCCCCCGGCATAGTCTCGCAACCGGGTCACCAACATCTCATGTTCAACGGTATCAAAAGCAGCCGACAGATCTAATAGGATTAGTAGGGTCGATTGACCCTAATCCAACTCTCAGCAATGGTCATCGACCAAAGCCACTAATGCAGTTTCAGTGCCATAATCCGGATGAAAGCCAGACTGTGAGAGATCCAGGAAACCAGTGAGGTCCAGATGCTTCTGCAACTGCTGAGCCACAACCTGCTCAATAACTTTCCCTAAAAAGGGAAGGTTAGAGACAGACCGATAGAACTACCCTGACATTTCATCTCCAGAGCTGTGGGTGGTCAGCCATCTCCAGGAGCCCCTGTGTAAAACAAGCCCCTGAGCAACCGGCAGGGTCAGGTGGGAGATCACCCATGTGCCAACATCCAAAGACTGGACTGGGGAGGACCCAAGGTGCTTGTGACACCTTGATTTGCAAGCTTCAATTATCAGGTGCCCAAAAGGGAGACATTTTAAAGAGGCCTAGTGTTCAGCCATTGGTGATGCTTAAGGATGTCATGGGGCATATGCCTCCCATATTTTTAGTAATTTGGGCTGCTGCTACCCACCTCTACTGCTCATCTGCCATTGAAGCAGCTGCAACAGCAGTGCCAGATTCTCCACCAACTTGAATCTTTACGCCCACATTGCATAGGGGTTAATGAGTACTAGAAGCATCCTTAAGAACTGTGGGAGACTTTGGAGCTCTATGCAAAGAAATTCCACAAGGGACAGTCTAGACAAGGGATTGTGTGTCATGCACTCAGAGAGCTAAGCTTGGTGGGGCACCTTCTAGTATGGAACCTGGTTCAGCTGTAAGATCATGGGACTGCAGGCTTGGACCTCAGGAGTCATCTAGTCAAAGTGGCTACTCCAAGGCAGAATATTCTGAACCTACAGCAGCATCTCAGATGTTGTCTAGCTGCTTTAAAAAGAAAAGAAAAAAATGAACCTCCCAAGACAACTTATTTCATTACACAGCTGTTTGTAGTTAGGAAGTTTTTTCCTAATGTTTAACCAAAATCTGCCCTGATGCAATTTAAACCAATACCCTCTTGTATTTGTATTTTAAATGTTGTAAAGTGCTCTGAGCACCATCTGGTGCTATATAAATAAAAATTAGTAGTAGTAGTATTTTCTGTGGCAGTGGAAAAGAACCGTTCACCATTTCTGAGACAGCTTTTTAGATATTTGAAAAATGCTGCCATGCCCCGTAGTCTTCTTTAAGCTAATCATTTCCTTTTCCTTCTGTCTTTGCTTGTATGACTTGCAATGTAGATGTTTTATCAACTTTGTTGTTTTCCTCTGAATCCTCTCCGGTTTGACAACATCCGTTCTGAATGATGCTGCTTGAAGTGAGGATTCACCATTACCTCCCATCTCTTGGACACGATGCTTCCGTTAATGAAGCTCAAAATGGCATTTACCTTTTCTGCAAGTGGCATAGAATCATAGGGTTGAGTCAAATAGGAATGTCACATTGTTTATGATCCAACCAGTTGCACATATTTAGTGACGCCCCTGATTAATATACGAGGTGCAAAGCAGTTAAGAATTGGGCACACTTTTTAGCAGGTAAAAAATTTACTTCAATAAAATAATCGTGTTGAAAGAGCATCTACCTACTGCAATTTTGATGCAAAGTGTAGCCATCTGAATTACAGCAAACAGCGTAGAAGCAGAGTCGTACCAGGCTGGCCAGCATGTAGTTATGTGTTAAAGACTGTATTGCCTTGCCAAGGAAAAGGTGATCAGCAACCTGCCTCAGGCACTAGGATGTGGAAGGTGCTGGCACTTGCTTTCCTTTTCAAGATGCCTAATAATGATCAATAAAACTAAAAGGTGGCTGGCCCCGTCCACCTCAGAGAACACAAAAATAATGTAATAGACCAGCTATAGAAGCTTATTATAGACCCAGTCCAGGCAGTTCCAACTGAAATAAATGTGAGTCTTTCCACTGACTTTAAAGGAAATTGGAACAAGCCCAGTGGCTTTTCTTTTTTCCCTTATTTTGCCACATGGTTCAAATTTCCCTTCATTTTCTAGCATTTCCACTTTACACTTTCCTGAATCTCATTAAAAGTATGCCCGCACCCACTGAAACATGGTATCCACAGACAGAATATCACTTTCCAGCAGATTCTTTGATCAGTACTAGTAGCCTAAGGTACCTACGTAGACTGAGATGTTTTAAAGGAGTTAGATACCTAAATCCCAATGGAATTTCAGTGAGTTCTGGACACCTCTCAATTTGGTCTTAACTTTTTAATTATTTGTTTACAAAATGCAGTTAAAATGGCATTTGCTCATTGCATATTGGTTAATCAAATCAGACTGTTTCCCCACTTCATCGTTTTTACAACATGAAATTAAAATTAACTCAATTGGCTTTATCTTTCCACGCGTATCTGAATGCGAGTTAACTTTGTGTATGGGAATGTTCTTGCGGCAGGGACACTAGGCAAGACTTCTTGGAGGAGTGCCACACCTCAAAGTGGGGAATTATAGCTCTATCCAACCAATTACTTTGTCACAAGCCTGAGTAAAGCTCTCCTCCCCACCCCCACCCTCACCCTCTGCTGCTGGGCTGCCTCCTTCAACCCTGTATTTGGGTAAACAGGATTTAAATAAAGATCTGGTATCCAGCCACCCCCAATATCCAGCCTGCACCACCAGTACAATAATAAACATAGCCCTTTGGGCAGAAGTCCCACAGGGGTTCCAAAGTCATGCTCTTTTCCTCCTACAGAGTTCTGTCAGCAGACTAGGTAGCTGACTTCTTCTCTCAGAGCCCTTCAGCAGAGCTCTTTCCTTCTCACACACAGTCTCTCTCCCTGCTTCCCCCCGACTGCGCTCCTTTTGTTGCTGAGAGCCCTGGGCCTTCTCAGCTGCTTCCTATCAGACTTTCACCTGTAATTAGGTCAGAGACCAGACTTTCAAAGCCAGGCTGAGAGTAAACCTTTCCCCCTGTTTACAAGTATTCTCTTGGCTTGTGCTATAGCATTCTGCCACAGGTTTCCTCAAACCAAATGGGACCATTCATAAAGTTGCCCATATCCAAAGTGTTTGAAGGATAAAGGCCTAGGTATGCAAAAAATGAAGGAGCTCATCATAATGAAAACAAATCTAGAAGTACTAAAAGTGAGAACCAGTGGAAAATATTGATTAAAAATACATATTAAGAGGCAAACTTTAAAGCATTCACATAGTTTATATAAACTGTCTTACTCCTTTGCATGTAAAAAGAGAGGCTGAAAACCAAAGGAGAATAAACACTTTGTGATATTTTTCAGACATCTCAATTGCAGGTGGTCCAGAAGCACCATGGCCCTGATCTTAACCCTCCTACGCCTGAGTAACTGAGTGACTAATAACTGTTTTGGGGTCAAATCGACCCCCATTAATAAATAGCTGGAAAATAATGAATGTGATTGATTTGAAATGGACTCCAGATTTTAAAGAAATTAACAGTTTATTAGTATAACAACAAATAAATAACTAATAAATAACTGTATAAATAACTGTGGGAGACTTTGGAGCTCTATGCAAAGAAATTCCACAAGGGACAGTCTAGACAAGGGATTGTGTGTCATGCACTCAGAGAGCTAAGCTTGGTGGGGCACCTTCTAGTATGGAACCTGGTTCAGCTGTAAGATCATGGGACTGCAGGCTTGGACCTCATTCATTTATTTATTGTTAAATAAATAACAATAAATACCCCATGGTATTGGGGGTTACCATGACCCTTCATGTAAAGCAGTACAACTAACAAAAACAGTACAGGGGGTATTCTTGACACACACACACCCTCCAATCCAGAAAAGGAGAGGAGGAGCCAGCTCAAAAGTCTTGAGTTCACAGTAGGATGGCCAGATATGCCAAGTATGCCATAAATATGCCATTTATGAAAAATACAGGGCTTCATTGTTTTCAAGTGAGCTCCAAACCTCACTGCTAATGGCTATGATTAAAGCTGCTAATGGCTGTGATTAAAAACACAGTGTCAAGAGTTCACTCTAAATAGGTCTTAACTGCTGTGTAAACAGTTGCAGGGCTTCATTCTTTTCAGGTGAGCTCCAAACCTCACAGTTAATGCAGGGGTCCTCAAGGTTGTGAAGAGCTTTATAGGTGAAGACTAGGTGCTTGTGTGGGATTCGTTCAGGAAGGGGGAGCCAGTGAAGAGAGGAGAGGAGGGGCTGCACATGGTCGAAGTGATGGGTGAGGTGGATGAACCTGGCAGCAGAGTTTTGGACGGAGATAAGGGAAGAAAGGGGAGAGCGGGGGAGGCCAGTGAGAAGGAGGTTGCAGTAATCGAGGCGAGAGATGGTCAGNGGGTTTTGTCAGAGGAGACAGAGAGAAAAGGGAAAATCTTAGCAATGTTATGGAGGGAGAAGCAACAGGATTTGGCAACAGAGTCAATGTAGAGTTTAAAAGAAAAGGGTGAGTCAAAGATGAAGCCTAAGCTATGGGCTTGGGGGACAGGAAGGATGGTGACCCTGTCAATAAGGATCGATCAGGAGGAGGAAGAGGAAGGATGGGTGGGGGGAGATAAGGAGTTCAGTTTTAGCCATGTTGAGTTTGAGTTGACATTGAGACATCCAGGCAGAGATGTCAGAGACACAGCTGGTGAGGTGAGCTTGAACAGATGGAGAGAGAGAGGGAGTAGAGAGAGAGAGACTTGAGTGTCATCAGTGCAGAGGTGATATTGGAAGCCATGGAAGGCAATGAGTTGACCTAGGGCAGGGTATAGATAGAGAAGAGGAGAGGGCCAAGGACAGAGCCTTGGGGAACACCAACTGAGAGGGGAAGGGAGGAGGAGGTGGAATTGGCAAGAGACACATTGCGATCAGAGAGGTAGGAGGAGAACCAGTCGAGGATGGAGCCACAGAACCCAAGGGAGTGAAATGAGTCCAGCAAGAGTGAGTGGTCAACAGTATAGAAGGCAGCAGAGAGGTCAAGGAGGACAAGAATGGAATAGAGGCGATTAGATTTAGCCACAAGAAGATAATTGGTGATCTTAGCGAGAGCAGTTTCAGTAAAGTGAAGGGAGCGAAAGCCAGATTGGAGGGGGTCAAGGGAGGAGTTGGCGGAGAGGAAGTTGAGGCAGCAGGAGTAGACAACACGTTCAAGGAGCTTGGAAGCAAAAGGAAGGAGTGAGACAGGACGATAGCTAGAAGGGTCAGAGGGGTCAAGAGTGGAGGAGTCATGCACCGCTTGACTTATCTAGTAAGAACATAAGAAGTGCCATACTGAGATAGATCAATGGTCCATTGAGCCCAGCACCTGTCTCCAACAGTGGCCAATCTCAGTCACTTGGAGGAAGTACCGAACAGGTCACTATGGGGTAATCCATTCCCTGTTGTTCACTCCCAGCTCCCGATGGTAAGAGGTTGCATTCCCTAAACCAACCTGCCTAATAGCTGCTAATAGACCTATCCTCCAGAATCTTGTCCAACACTTTCTTAAACCCAGTTATACTACTGGCCTTGACCACATCTTCTGGCAACAAATTCCACAATTTAATTGTGCATTGAGTAAAAAAAAATACTTCCTTTGATTTGTTTTAAATCTGCTACATGTTGGTTTCTTGGGGTGTCCCCTAATCCTAGTACTATTTGAGAGAGTAAATAACCATTCCCTATTAACATGTTCCACACCACACATGATTTTATAAACGTCCATCTTATCCCCTCTTAGTCAAATCTTCTCCAAGCTGAAGAGCCCCAAACTATCCAGCCTCTCCCCTATGAAGAGAGGCTGGATAGGTCATTCCATACCCCTTCATTTTTGTTGCCCATCTCTGTACCTTTTCCATTTCAACTATAACATTTTTGAGATGGGGCAACCAGAACTGCGCACAATATTCAAGGTGCAGTGTCACCATAGATTTACATAATCGCATTATGATATTGTCATTTTTATTCTCTATCCCTTACGAATAATTCCTAACATTTTGTTTGCTTAGAATAGTTAGTCTTTGGATTAATTCTGCTTCAGGAAACAGCCTTTCCTTCTGTGTCACATATTAGATTCTGGTCACAACTAGCACACAAGGGTTCAATTAAATGCAAAATAATTAGGGGGAAATTAAGGGAACTGCCAATAATGAAGTTTAGATTTTTATTGAAGTTTTAGAAGATTGCACGTAAGAAGGAATTAGAAGGATTATTCGTAAGGTTTATTATATTGGGGAGAACAAATTAGTTTGTTTTATATGGTCCAGTTCACCCAGATCAGCAACATATTACATAGAAAATAGATAATAGTATTTTTAGAACAGCAGAAAATGGATCATTCCATTATGACCTGTTGGGTACTTCTCCAAAGCGACTGAGAATGGCCACGGTCAGAAACAGGATACTGGGCTTGATAGACCATTAGTCTGACCCAGTTTGGCACTTCTTATGTGATAACAGTCACTTTTTGATGACTGTTGTTTCAGACAATCTCTATGAACCATAACAACCTTCCGTGCAAAACCCAACTTTCTTATACACTTGTGCCCTCGTGATAACGGCAGAATTCCACTCTCAGAGGCTAAACTCTGCTTTGCTTAACTGGCTAATCTCACCATGAAACAAGTCTGGAATATAATTTGTGTCAAACCTGTTTAAAGCAAGATTTCTCAGTCCTTACTACAGGCAATACTCTCACTGGGGAACGAGGAGTTTTGTTCAATTAGGGCTGCAGAATTGGTCCCCAACCCTATTCTCTTCTTCCCAAGAAAGAAGAAAATGGGCCAGATTAAACTCTGATGTGACTCAGTTGACTTCAGAGGAGATACAGCTGGCCTCAAACTGATCCAGAGTTTTAATTTGTGCATTTTCTTTCTGTTGAAAAGTATCTCTTGTCCAAAAAGCAAGTTTTTTCTTCCCCTTAAAGGGCACAATCCTGGTGCAATTTATATGTGTAAATAGCTTCCCTTTGTCCTATGCCCAAGATCAAGAATGTTAAATATAGGGTTACAGTTAGCTCTGCTTTCTAACTACAAAGCAAAGCTGCTGAGCACAGGGGCCAGCTTGGCTGAGAGGTTTCAGCTTTAATTGGCTCCTTGTTATTATACCTTCTGCCAAGATTACAAGTATCATCTCACATAACAACATTATCTCCAAAAGGAGGTTTCCACCTTTGCTGTAGCCTAAACACAGCAAGCACAACTGGTAAAAAATAACAGGGTTATTGTTACAAAGTGCTTATTTTAGAACATGGACGTCACAGTAAACATCCCACTGACTATACAGGAGCAGACAGTGTAGGCTAGAGAACGCTTGGGCATTATGCCATCAGCCCAGAGCATTAAGGCCTATGTCAAACATAGACACAAGAACTACCTGTGCTACGTGTCTGTTGCTTTGAAATCAGTCTAAGACATTAGTGTTGTGAGATGTCCACTCCGCGTTCACCGCGGCATGGGTTTGGCGGTTCCCCCCGCCCCATGGGAAAGAAAAGGGCAAAGGTGGTGAGGCTGTAGGCCTACTGGAAGTTCCAGGAGGGACGGAGCGGTTGCCTGGCAACCGAGGACAGGTGCCTGGGACTCTGGCAAGAGCTGGGACTCCTGGGCGCCATCTTAGGTTCCCTTCTCACGCGCCTCACTTGTGGCTGGGCGCGGAACAGGGAAGGACATGCAGGCTGGTCGTGTGGCAAGGACTGGGCCAC
Organism: Sphenodon punctatus; assembly: GCA_003113815.1. Taxonomy (NCBI): domain Eukaryota; kingdom Metazoa; phylum Chordata; class Lepidosauria; order Sphenodontia; family Sphenodontidae; genus Sphenodon; species Sphenodon punctatus. Next base: position 1,016,868 of record QEPC01015537.1, read on the forward strand.
ATGCCTCGCTGGAATGCCCAGCAAGGACAGCGATCGGCTTTCTCAGAGCGGCGTTGTGGGAGAAGGGACGGACCCACCGCAAAGCTGAGCGGCTACACGAGGCCACAAAGTGGGAGGCTTGTGGCCTCTCTGCCCCTCAGCCCCCACCCAAGCACCCCCATCAGTGGCGGAGGCTGGGTGGGGGAGATATCACGGGCGCAAACCCCCCATAGGCAGGTGCCGTGAGGGCCCAGTCTGCAAAGGGATCAGGAGGGAGGTAATCGGAGTAGGCTGGAGTCGTGAGGGCAGGGCCTGTAAACCCCCAGCCTTTGTTCTATAGGCCCCCCTCAGGGTTTCAAGTTAGTTAGGTGGGAGATTGGCTTGGGCCGGGCGGCGCAGCTGACGTGGGGGGGTAGATAACCCCTGGCCTCAAGAAGAAGGGGGGAGCCAGTACAGGGGTTGGACGGAGGAGCAAGGCCATATAGCCCCCCGACAAGACCAGGACCCCACGGAAAACTCCCGCCAAGCAGGCACCAAAGGCACCCCCAAAAGAAGGCAAACCCAAAGAAAAACAGTAGGCTGTGTCCCAGCAGGAGGCAATCCTGCAAGTTATGCAGGCAGAACTGCTGGGGTACCAGGCCCATATTGAGGAGTTGGAGGGCTCTCAAGAGCGAGAGGAGGAGCGCGATAGTGAGAAAATGGGGGATACCAGCCAGGCGGGGCTGCAGAACATGACAGAGGTGGGCACACACACCCCACAGGAGGGAGGGGCCTCCCCGCCATGAACAGGGGCGGTGCCGGGTTCTGCTGTCTCGTTACAGGGATGATGAGCCAGGGACCAGTAGAAGAATGGAGGACTTATCACCTAGCCAGCAAGCACAGATAGAGGTGCTCCAAGAGGGGATGTAGGCCCTGACAGATAGCCTGGAAGTGGCCCAGCGACGCCAGCGAGGGGCAACGGGTACCAGCAGTGGCGCAAGGCCCCAACGTGAGCTGGAATCCTGGGACAGTGAGCAAGGTCAGGACTACTGGTGTGAAGGGGATTGCGAACAGTGGGGGGCAGGGCCGGCCAGAAGCCAGGTGCCAGACAGCCCTGGGGTGACATGGGCACACGGAAAAGGGGCACAGGGACAACATTCACCATGTGGGGGGTGGGGTGGACCTCCGACGGAGTAGTACACTCATTGCCAAACTGAAAGGTTCAGGCACTGCCTGGCCCACAGATATAATGCAGCAGCTCAGGTATGGGGGTGGAGTGGTGCTGCGTGAGCAGGGCTGCACGATGCTGTGACCCAAGGGAAGAGTCCTAGCTTCTGTCCAGGGGCCACACAGATGTGTCAGCCCCATTAGGGGAGCACTTGCTACAGGCCATGAAGGAGAAGATTTGGAGTGGTGAATATATAGCTATATTCACCCTCCTCTTCAGCGACCCCATCCCTGACCCCAATGACATGGAGGAGAGGAAGGACAAAGAGGTTTAAGAGGCCAAAGGCAGAGCGCACCTGGTCCAATTGGATGGTGGCCTACACAATTTACATGGGGATGACATTGCTTAAATTCCCAGAGTGAGGGTTAGAGCTGATCAAATACTCTGACAGTGCGCTGAGCTTTTGATACGGGAGGACCTGGTGCTTGGCTGCGCTATGATGAATCATTTTGGTGCAGGGCATCCAACAACCCGCAGCTGCGGTGAGATATGCATGCCCAAGACATCTGGCTGGAGTGTATCAGCTGTTCCAGATATGCCCCATGATCCGACAGTGGGCATGTCCTCTCCCGTGTGGGGAGCACTCAGCAAGGGGATAGGGGACAGAGCAGAAGAGCAAGGCAGTCCCTAGTGGGGCTGACATGCTGGGACTATAATGATGGTGGAAGATGTTTTTGGGCCCAATGTAAGTTCAAGCATGTGTGCACCCAGTGTGCAGTGGACCACGCCACCTCAGGATGCAACAGATTCAGACAGTATGGGGCTATGAATAGGGTGAGGGCGGGCGCTAGGCAGAGCCCGGCCAGCCAAGGGGGCACCACCCAGACAGTGGGAAAGGGCACCAACCCCAGTACGGCATGACACCTTGCTGGCAGCAACCCGCAGGTACGCTGATCATGTGGTCACCAACTATGTAGTGGAAGGATTCAGGCAGGGTTTTAGGATTCCAACAGAGGGCCCCCACTATCACCTGAGTGCCAGAAACTTGAAATCAGTGGCAGGGAAGGAACTGCTCATTCAGCAAAAAATCAGTAAGAAAGTCAGATAAGGGAGGATACAAAGCCCCTTTGATGCATTGCCCATGCCCACACTGAGGATATCTCCTCTGGGCATAGTGCCAAAGAAGACCCCGGGAGAGTTCTGCATGATTCACCACTTGTTCCACCTCAAAGGGGAGTCGGTGAATTATGTGATCCCTCCGGAACTTTGCTCAGTGAGGTATGCATCATTCGACACTGCAGTTGAAATGGTGCACTCCTGCGGGAAGGGGGCCCTCCTCACGAAATGCGACAATAAGTTCGTGTTCTGACTCCTGCCAGTGCACCCTGAGGACTTCAAGCTGCTGGGCAAGCAGTTCCAGGGGAATTTCTACTTCGACAAGGCGATGCCCATAGGATGCTCCATCTCATGCGTGGCCTTCGAGAAGTTTGGTATGGTACTTGAGTGGATCACGCGCAGCCGCGCAGGGCAGAATCAAATTACGCATTATTTGAATGATTTCCTCTTTGTGGGAAGGGCGGGGATCATGGAATGCACACTGGCGATGCGCGCATTTCAGGAGGTCACTGCTGAGCTAGGAGTGCCGTTGGCACCTGAAAAGACCGAGGGCCCAACGACCAGGTTGACTTATTTGGGCATAGAGCTGGATACTGTACTTTCCCTGTCAAGATTGCCTGAAAGCAAGATTCAGGGGCTCAGAGAATTGATTAGAGTCATCCTGGGTGCCCCCAAGGTAACAGTCAGGCAGCTTCAGTCCCTTATGGGTAGCCTAAACTTTGCCTGCCAGGTCATCGCACCGGGGAGGGCATTCATGTCCTGCTTACATGCCCACATTGGTAGCGACCATCCCCCGCATCACCACATCAGGGTGACGAAGGAGATGCAAGAAGATTTGGTGACCTGGGAGGCCTGGAGTTAGCTTCTAGCAGCAATGACTCCTATTGGAGGCCGAGCTCCAGATACACTCTGATGCAGCGGGAGGTCATGGTTTTGGGGTTTACTTCAGAGGTAAATGGTGCGTGGCCCCATGGCCGGTGGCCTGGGAAGAGCAGGGACTAACCCGTGACTTGACGTTCTTGGATTTCTTCCCCATAGTGGTGGCAGTGACGCTGTGGGAGGCGGAGTTTGCCAACAGGAGGGTCTTGTTCTGGTGTGATAAAATGGCAGTGGTGCAGGTTATCAAGAAGCTGTTGTCAAAATCGGAAAGGGTCATGAGACTGGTCCGGGACTTTGTACTCAAATGTGTTGGCTGCAGGATTATCAATTAACTTTTATATTGGAGACTCTAATTCTTTGTCTTAGGATCTCATCTATTTATTCCTGCTGGGTTCTCCTGTTGGCCAACACTAATTAATTCAGAGACATTGACTGAGTCAAATTAGTTGGATAATCAGCTGTTTTATTGAAAGTAAGTGCCCAATGAAGATACAAGCAAAACTCTACTACGCCGTATGTAATAATGAACACAATTGAGATTAATGAGAAGAATACATATAATCTTATAAGCCAATATCTTGCATATAGCGCATGGAAGTCTTCTCGAACACTATCTGGCCTGGGTCTATAAAGAATGCTGGGGGTTCTGTGCATTTCTCAGTTATACATATATTTACCTATGCTTCAGCAGACCAGCTTCTGAAGTGAATAGGGAGTTGATCGATCGATGGGAAGGAAGTGGAAATCAAGTGAAGTGATGAAGTGTAGAAGAAAGGAAAAAAGTGACTATTGCCACCTGGTCCACTATTTTTATTACCTTTGATCTCCTCCCATTATCCACCCAGGAAACTTACGTGTTCCAATAATAATCTAGCTAATCATAAAAGCCACTGACCAATCAAAACGCATATATGGTCCACGTTCTATGAACATGTCATGGAACATTACTTAAAAGTTACTTCAAACATGTCTACATCTTGCGGTGGGCTAGTTTTCCTGCCATCAAGCTTTATCATCATGAAAAGTATGATCTCCACCTTTATTTCTTAATCCTAGGCCTCTCTATCTCTAACGTTCTTTCCTGTTGTTCGCTTCAGTTCCCCAATGTTAACCCACTTTTACCACCCCCAACTGCCTTGAGGTGACCTGTCTGTCTTGTGACTTGAATGTTGCCTAGTTGACTTCTGTCCTGCATTTACTGGAAACTTCAAATGCTAATAGCTTTCAGTAAAATATATATATATATGTGATTAAATACATAAGCAACTATAAATGAGTAAATATCTAATATCAGCTAAGCAAAATATATCAAATAGAAGTGGGTAAATATCTAGTATGCAAGCCATGAGCCAGGCCTCAGGAGCCTGAACCTATTAACTCTAAATTCCTGTCAACAAATGCCTGTGGGCGAACATTTTGTTCGTAGCTAGACACGTGCCCGGGATTAACAACAGCATAGACGATGCCCTTTCTCGATTTCAGACAGATCGTTTTTGCCAGCTGGCCCCAGAGGCCAGGGAAGACCCCGACCCATTCCTGAGGAACATGTGGAGTCTTGGATTCTAGAGCTATATCAGGCAGTGCAGGGGTCTCTCACGCCCAGAACCAGGCGGGCATACGAAAAGGCTTTCAGCGAGTTCCAAAAATTCAGGTCACAGAAAGGTTGGGAACTGGGGTTCCCCATCCCCAAGAGGTATATACTGCAGTTTGCGATGCAGCTCAGACACAAAGGTTTGGCACCGGGGACAATTGCTAGTAAAATATCAGCCATTGCCTTCATGAACCATTTGGCAGGTCATGCCTCTCCCAATAACGGCTTTTTCATGAGCTGTTTGAGAGAGAGCTGGACCAGAAACACCCCTCACATACAAGATGCTAGGGCCCCAATTACCTCCTAGTTGTTGACCAGTATAGTATGAGCATTGTATTGTGTCTGTCATTCCAACAGCAAGATAGTTCTGTTTGCAGCAGCCTTCCGTGTCACACTATTTGGAGTTTTCAGGATCAGCAAGCTCATCCCTGACTCCAGGGCTGACAGGTCGGGTAGGGCCCTCCAAATTCAGGATGTGGTGTGGTGGGGTGGCATTCTCATGTTGCATCTATGAAGGTCAAAGACCGATCAGAGGGGGAGGGGACATGTGGTTAGGCTCTGCCCCACTAAGGATACCCGAATATGCCTCGTGGGAGTGATGAGAGAGTACCTAGAATCTCTTCCACGGTGTAAGGGTCTGTTGTTTGTCCACAGGAACGGGTCTCCACTGATGCGTTATTAATTCGGGGCAGTCCTTAGCATGTGCGTGAGGGCAGCGAGCCTTGACCCGGGTTGTTACAGCGTGCACTCCTTTAGGATAGGGGCAGCATCAGCAGCGGCAAGCATGGGATGCCCAGTGAGCAGATACAGAGGATAGGGAGATGGTGATCATGTGCGTACCGCTCGTATATCAGGAACACCGAGGCAAGAGTGCACAGGCAAAGGGAGTTGACAGAGTCGCAACTGCTTAACCCTGATTTCTTTTGCAGACATGTCAGCTCTGCGGGGATGGAAAGTGGTCTGGATCATCAGCCACAGCATCGTGCACTGGGCAGGAAAGATGGCTGCATGCAGCAGGTGGAGTACCCAGCTGGGCTTAAGTGACCAGGCGAAGGTAATTTAGATAGGTAGGTGCGGAATGCTTTGGGAGTAACTGCTCCCAATGCTGACTGCAGCAAAAGAAAAATTTCCTGCACCGGCGGTGCTTGTAATACACTTAGGGGAGAACAACCTGACTAGGGTAACAGAGCTATGGCTGACAAAGAGGGTGAAGGCTGACCTGCAAGTGGTACAGGAGAGATTCCAGGGGTGCACACTGGTATGGTCCGACATGTTGCAGAGGAGGATATGGGCCAACGCTCAGTGCCCGGGGCAGGTGGACTGGGCACGGAAGAGGGCAAACACCAAAATAGGTAATTGACTACAAAGAAAGGAGGGAAAGGTTATAGCTCATGAAGGCATCAACCATGACAGGGACGAGTTATTTAGAAGTGAAGGTGTCCACCTATTGGATACAGGTTGTAATCTTTACCTTGGGGTCCTAAAACACCAGCTAGTCAAGATCCTGGAAAGTATTGGTGGTTTGGCAGCGAAGTAGCCATGCAACGCTGGCAGTTCTGGTGGAGGTGGGCTGAGTTAAGGCCAATTGTTTAATAAATTTAAGTAGATAGCATAGCATGATTAGGAACATCTCCTTAAGAGATGGGCAAGGCCATGCATAGCTGCACAGTGAGGCCCACTATATGGTCAGCCCAAGGGTGAGAGGCGAACGGCCGAACCCGCTGGGTAGACCATGTGCCAAACAGTCGGTTACGGTGTTCTCACCCTTGTTGGTTAAACCCGCTCCCCAAGGGTGGAGTAGGTACAAACAACCTGCTCTGGCCTGCGGAAACCCGGTGATTGGGGCGGGGTGTAAGTTAAAGAAGTTTACAAGGTAGGGCACAGGAGGATTCCCCTCGGGCTTAACCTGAGAACGTGGGGAAGAAGGGCGCTGGGTGGAGAGGGCAACGCCCAGTAGGGGATAGTGGGAACCTCCTGTGGTTGGGAAAACAGTTAGGGACAGGTAGAAAAGGAAGGACCCCAGTTCAAAGGGGGAAGCGGGAGGGGTACCCCTTCCCCCTTTTTGGAAAGGATTAATAAAGAGTGAGGCCATTAAAACCCATGGAGGCGTCCTCGTCTTCTTTGGGTCGACAAGTCCCCTCCGCGTTCACTGCGATGGGGGGTTGGCGGCACCCCCCCATGGGAAAGAAGAGGGCGAGGACGGGGGTGATGAGGCCACAGGGCTACCGAGAGTTCCAGGAGGGACAGAGCGGTTGCCTGGCAACTGAGGACAGGCGTCCGGGACTCTCACGAGAGCTGGGACTCCCAGGTGCCATTTTAGGTTCCCTGCTCATTCACCTCACTTGTGGCTGGGCACGGAGCAGGGAAGGACATGCACCCACCCACCCACCCCCTTTTCATTGCACCACTCCGAGTGATACTGGTTGCCAATTAGGACCAGAAAGGAATTTTCCCCAAGCCCAATTGGCTGAATAGCGGTGAGGGGTTTTTCGCCTTTCCTGGAGTGACTTTGCTGGTTCGACCGAAGGGGTGAGGGTGAAAATTTTCTGGTGGTAGGCTGTAATTGTCACACTCTTTGGTGGTGGGCTGAGCTAAGGCCAATTGTTTAATAAATTTAAGTAGACAGCATAGCATGACTAGGAACATCTCCTTAAGAGATGGGCAAGGCCATGCATAGCCACACAGTGCGGCCCACTGTATAGTCAGCTCAAGGGTGAGAGGAGAATGGCCGAATCCGCTGGGCGGACCATGTGCCAAACAGTCAGTTATGGTGTTCTCACCCTTGTTGGTTAACACACACCCCAAGGAGGGGTTGGTACGAACAACCCGCTCTGGCCCGGGGAAACCCAGTGATCGGGGCAGGATCGGGAGAATGTGGGGAAGAAGGGCACTGGGTGGACAGAGCAGCCCCAGGTAGGGGGTAGCGGGAACCTCCTGTGGTTGGGAAAACAGTTAGGGACAGTTAGAAAATGGAGGACCCCAGTTCAAAGGGGGAAGCGGGAGGGGTACCCCTTCCCCCTTTTTGGAAACGATTAATAAAGAGTGCAGCCATTAAAACCCACGGAGGTGTCCTTGTCTTCTTTGGGGGTGCGTCAACAAGTTTGTAGATGCTTGTACTGAATCAGAGAAACTGTATTGTACATATGGATGGAAGCACTGTAAATAAAGGCATGGCAGAGAATGTGATTGGTGCTATGTGCCTACATACCCGATGTTGGGGAGCTTCATGGGCCCTAGTCCTGTGAGGCCTTGCCCACCATGGGGGTGAACCCATGACAACATGCCGACCAATTGTGGCATACTTTATTTTTGAAGGACTATGCCATGCTGTGATGGTTGCGAAGAAAGATTTCTTCACCATTATCATAGCCCCTGTAAAGTCTTGTCCTGCAAAACTGCTCTATATGGTGAATGCCCTGGTTAATCTGGTCTGTCTCCACCATGAACTAGAGTCATATATTGTCTGCTGTGACATACATTTCTGTTCATTACTTCAGACAAAATTGTTCCTATTCACCACACCTCGGATGCTGCCGGATCAGTTTCAGTTAGTGTTGCCCACTGATGCAGAGCACGTGCTTGGAGCGATGCGGGCAACCAGTTTTAATTTGTATTAGATACTTGGTTGTGCTGGCTGGTGAAAGCCAGCCAGGAGATGTTGGGGCCATTGCTGACTGAGGTTGTCAATGCCTCCCTTTGGGAGGGTAGGTTGTAGGGCATCCTTAGAACTGCGGTGATCCAGCCCCTGCTCAAAAAAAACATCTTTGGATGCTGACTCCCCAGCCAGCTATTTTTATTTTATTTAGTTATTTATTTATTTTTATAATTTGTAACCCACCCCCTCCTTCCCAATGACAGCTCAGGGCTGTCAGTAAATAGACAGCCCGCTCCTCCCCAATGTACAGTAAATAGAAAAAACTTAATATAAAAAATATATAATAAGAACATTAAAATGTATAAAAACACATATTTATAAAACAAATAAAGCCCAAATAACCCAATAACCCCCCCTTTCAGAAAGCAAACAAACCTCACCACCACCCTCTACCCATCTCCCTTACTGAACGCCTGGTGAAACAGTCAGGTCTTACATTGTCTGCAGAAGAGGGGAGATCCGGAGAGAGGCGAAACTCCACCAGGAGGGAGTTCCACAGCTTGAGGCACGGCCTCCGAGAACGCCCCCTCAAAATTCACCACCCGGGATACCCAGGGGACATCCAAGAGGGTGCCGCTGGCTGACCTCAGGGTTCAATCTAGGACATGAGGGACGAGGCGGTCCCACAGGTATGCAGGACCCAGACCATATAGGGCTTTAAAGGTAATAATCAACACCTTGAATCGAGCCCGGAAGACTATAGGCAGCCAGTGCAGTGAGCGGAGCACCGGTATTATGTGCTCACGGCAGCCCGTCCCTGTCATGAGGCGGACCAATACATTCTGCACCAGCTACAGTCTCCAGGTCATCACCAAGGGTAGCCCCACGTAGAGTGCGTTGCAGTAGTCCTGTCTCGAAGTGATGAATGCATGAATGACAGTGGCCAGATCAGATCCTGAGATATAAAGCCAAAGACAAAAGACCAGGTGTAACTTACAAAAACACTCCTCACCAAGGCCACCACCTGGGCATCCAGGCACAGCCGTGAATCAAGGAGCACTCTCAGACTCCGAACCTGAGGGACCAAGGAGGAACACACCCCACTCCCTCACCCCTTCCCACCAACATCACTTCTGTCTTATCAGGATTCTGCTTCAGATGGCTCGTCCTCATCCAGTCGCCCACTACAACCAGACACTGGGTAAACACTGAGACTGCAGGGCCTGGGTCAGATGAAAATGAGAGGTAGAGCTGGGTGTCATCAGCATATTGATGGCACCCAACTTCAAACCCTTTCACAACCTTGCGTAAAGGCTGTATGTACACGTTGAACAGGAGAGGGGACAAAATAGATCCCTGCAGAACTCCACGTATGAGATCCTGGGGGGATGATGTAAAATCCCCTAGAACCACATGCTGAGTTCTTCCAACCAGAAAGGAGTGAAACCATTCAAGAACATTTCCACCTACTCCAGCACAGTCCCTCAGGCAAGTCACCAACATCTCATGGTCAACCAAGTCAAAGGCCACTGACAGATCTAACAAAATCAAAAGAGTGAACCAACCTCGGTCCAACTCCCAGCGCAGATTGTCGGCCAAGGCCACAAGTGCAGTCTCAGTGCCATGTCCCAGATGAAAGCCCGACTGCGAGGGATCCAAGAAGCCGATGCAGTCCAGATGCCCCTGGAGCTGCTGGGCCACTACCCGTTCAATAACCTTCCTAAAAAATGAGAATACCTTAAAAGGTTAGAGATGGGCCAATAACTGGCAAGGAAATCAATGTCAAGAGATTCCTTCTTGAGCAAAGGTCATAACACAGCCTCCTTCAGGCACCCCATAACCGTGCCCTCCATGAGGGAGGCATTGCCCCACCAGCAACAGCCCCAATGTCTTCTGGATGGCTTTCACCAGCCAGGACAGGCAGGGATCCAGTTCCCAAGTTGTGGCCCTCACATCCCCGAGCACCTCCACCGCATCAGTGGGTGATACCTACTGAAACAGATCCCACAAAACTGGACCAGGCGGGCCATCCAAAACTTCGGGCACACCTACCGCATCAAATGCAGCATTGACGTCTTGTAGATATGAGCAACTTTGTCTGCAAAATAGTCAATAAACATGTTGCAGCGGGCACTGGAAGATTCTACTTCCAGGTGGAGAGAGACTGGACTGACCAGCCCCTTCACCACCCGGGAAAGCTCCACTGGACGGGACTTTGTCAATGATATGAGAGTAGCAAAGAACCTCCTCTTTGCTGCCACAGTATATGCTTTTAACACTGCTCTATGCCGCAATCGGCACCACCGTCGCTCTAACCGTCACTCTAATGACGGCTCTAACGATGGCTCTAATCAGCACCACCGATTAATCGGCACCACCACCGGCTCTAATCGGCACCACTGTCGCTCTAATCACCTCCCCACCTGCTACAGCTGATGCAGATCTTCCGTAAATCACGGAGCCTGCTCCGCCTATGCTCAGGGAGCGGGTGCCTGGGAGCCATCCAGTCAATGGCCTCCGCTGACAAGGAGTTCCAGAAAGCAACGAGGTCATCGAGCAATCGGCTGTCGAGGTCAGAAGGTATATCCTCCCAAACATTCTGGAATTATATCTTGTAGTATGTTCACCCTTACCATGGTCGGACCATTATCTCCTGCAAACCTCCATCCTAGCACGCCTACCTGATCATAGTGGTGGAAGACCAGTTTCGATGGTCCCCTCCAGAAGACTTATGGACCCAGATGGATTCCTGAATGCTCCTGGGGAGATAGCTATTGACCTCGATGGCTGCTCCATCGATGACCTCGTGACCTTGTGGAACACCTGGCTTGCTGAGGCCATCAATCAAGTGGCTGCAAGGCATCTGCTTTCAGCACATCAGCTCCACAGGTCCCCATGGTTTACGGAGGACCTGGGATGTCTGAAGTGTGAGGGGAGGCAGTTAGAGTGCCGGTGGTGCTGTGTACTCGCACCCAAGACAATTGGTTGAAGCGCAGAGCATTTTTGAAGTCCTATGCCATGGCAGTGAGGGCAACAAAGAAGCAATTCTTTGCTGCACTCATTATGTTTGCTCAGTCATGTCCAATGGAGCTGTTCCAGGTGGTGAGAAATCTGGTCGGTCCAGCCTGTCTCTGTCTGGAACCGGATTCATCCACGGCCCATTGTGACATGTTTTTGAAGTACTTTGCTGACAAAATCACTTGCATTGAGCATGATTTCAACTCCACCACTTTAGAGGCAGTGGCAGAGCCAGAGGTTAGGAATGCCCTGTCTGTTCATATTGTATGGAATGATTTTCAATTAGTGATGCCTGCCAATGCAACCGATCTGCTGGGATCTGTTCAAGCCACAACTTGTGAACTAGATCCTTGCCTGTCCTGGTTGTATGTATTTATTTACGTGTATGTATTGTCCTGGTTGTTAAAAACCACCAGGGAGACAGTGGTGCTGGTGCTGGCGGGGGTTATCAACATCTCCCTTTGGAAGGGGAGGGTTCCAGGTTGCCTGAAGGAGGCTGTGGTTCGACCGCTTCTCAAAAAGCCATCACTTGACATTGATGCCCCGACCAGCTACCAACCTGTCTCTAACCTTCCCTTTTTAGGGAAGGTTATTGAATGGGTAGTGACTCGTCAGCTCCAGGTGCATTTGGACGTCATCAGTTTTCTTGATCCCACGTAGTCTGGTTTTCGCACGGGTTACAGCACGAGGAGGGAGGGTGGGATGAGTATGTTGAGGTAAAATTTGGGTCTTTTTTTTTCTGCACTGTGGGTGTTTTACTGTTTTGTGCATGATTTGAGTTTTAATATGTTTTACATCTTTTATATTTTTATATTTATATTGTGCTTTAATTATGAATTTTGTGCGCTGCCCCAAGTTGCTTGTAGTGAGAGGGGTGGGATAGATAGATAGATAGATAGATAGATAGATAGATAGATAGATAGATAGATAGACAGACAGACAGACACACACACACACACACACTCTGATGTGGTAAGCAACATAACAGTGCCACAGTCAAGGACGCTCTGGATCCCCAAGGGATGCTGACAGTCACTATAATATATATAATAATGAGAGGGAAATGACTGTGAACAGAGATTTATTTATTTACTAGCTGCATGTTTCGGCTTCCGCCTTCATCAGTAACTCAGCAGATTTTTGAACTGTAGTGTGCTGCGAGCCAAGCTGACAGTTCCAAGAACACGGAGGGTAGAGAGGTTCTAAGGTGTGACATCAGATGTAGTTGTTCTTACAAGAAAAAATAGTTTCAGGTATTGTCCTCTAAGTTGAGGCCATTGGGTGTTAGGGTGTCAAGCCTGTAGATCCAGAAGTTCTCCTTGGCATCTAGTAGCTTTGAGGTGGAGGGTTTTTCTATAGGGAAGATTTCCAGGTCTGAGAGAGTGTGATCTGTTGAGTTAAAGTGCCTTGCCACAGGTTGTTCCAATTTCTTTGTTAGGATAGCTGATTTGTGGTTTCTGAACTGGGTACGGAGGTCCGTGGTAGTTTTCCCAACATATTGTATATGACAATCAGGATGTTTGCATTGTATCACATATATGGCATTGCTTGACTTGCAGGTGATGTTCTGTTTGATGTAGTAGGTCCTACCAGTTGTTCTGCTTCTGAATGTGGTTGTTTCTTTAAGATGGAGACAAGTGATGCAACGTTGGGATCCACAGTGATGAGATCCAGGGTTGATGATAGGGATGGGCGAACAGATCGCGATTCGGGTTCGGCCGTTCGGTTCGACTGCGTTCGGTTCGGCTGCGTTCGGTTCGGCCGTTCGGTTAGTTCACCGGGTTTGGATTCGACCATTTGGTTCGGGTTTGGCCATTCAGGAAATGTTTTGTTATGGGGGGGTGTTTTTTATATGGTTTTTTGGTTTTTTATTTGGTGTTATATGGTTTTTTGTTTTGGTTTTTTGTTGTTGTTTTTATATGGGTTTTTTTAATTTAATTTTTTTATCTAATATATCTATCTATCTACACTAAATATAACTGCTATTTACTATTCTAAATGCTATGAACTAAATGGATTATCTAATAAGTACACAGGCCTACTCCTACAAACACTAAAACTAAATCACTAGCGCTATCTCTATCACTAAGCTAACTCCTACAACTGTCTACTATCTCTAACCTATCTAACTTATCTATATCTAACTATCTATCTATCCATATCTGTATCTATATCTATATCTATATCTATATCTATATCTATATCTATATCGATCGATCAATAAATATGGGATGGGGAGGAATCACAAACAACACAAGGTTTCAGTACAAAACTGAAATGAAACTTAAAGCAATCTAATAATCCTACTCCAAATGAAAAAACAGGGAAAGGGAATCTGGGATGGAATATATGGGAGAGGGAAAGGATTCAATGGAGGGGGGAGGGAGGAAGGAAGATTGAACACAGGGAACACAGGGAGGGCTAAAAACAAAAAATAACCACTAAATCTATCTAAGCTAAGCTAAATAAATGGATGAGAATATGGGAGTAGATGGGTTGTCCCTTGCTTTTTTGTAAAGTGCCAGGTACATCACTGGTGCTATATAAATGCTAATAATAAAATAATAATGTGCACTCCTGCCTAACACGCATCACCCCACTCATCAACAAACATGAAACCACAGGGAGAAAATGGTGGTTGCTCCATGCCTGTTGATGAGTGGGGGGGTGGGGAATTGGGATGCTTGTGTGCCAGTATGCATGACCCGCCCACCCACCATGCATGCACCAGCACACCCACAGACCCCACCCCCCAACCTGCGGGGGCTGTGTAAAAAAGGCCAAAGTAAGAGCACAGTGAGCAGGAGCTGGGAGCTGCGTTGGGCAGGGAGGGGGTTTAGATCAGGTTTGGAAAGTCCTAGAATGGGTCAATTTGGTAGAAGAAGAGGGTTCCAGGCCCAGATCAGGGCACTCCTGGGGCCTGGCATTGGGGTTATGCTCAGTAGCGATGGAGTCCAGAGATTTTTGAGGAGGGTCCTAGGAAAGGTTTAAAGTGCATGGGGTAATTATATGTGGCTGAAGCACAATCCCCCTTCCCCCATAGTTTTCATGCTATGTTGGGGAGGAGATGTTTTTCAAATGCTGGAGAAACTCTGATTGAAAGGGATGAGAACCTGAGAGGGAGTGTGGTGAAGCACTGGTCTAAGTAGCTGCTAGGGAGACATGTAGGAGATATGGGGGAGGCTGGGGGACCAGAACCCTTAAGGGCACCAGGGCCAACCACAGAAGCCAAGAAGACGTTGATGGGGAGAGTCAAAGTGGAGTAGGCCATAGACTGGGCCATCGTGCATCACAGGGGGGACTGTTTTGGTTTGAGAGAAGCAGCAATTATGGAGCTGGGGAGGATGTTTTAAGTCTGCTAGCTAGGCCGCCATGGTATTTCCATATCCCAATGCAGTCTTGGAGACACTGTCTGGGATGGAGACCCTACTACTGGCAATAAAACATGTATTTTTGGCAACAATTTTGAAAAGTATACTCTGCTTCAATTTCCCTAGTTTGTTTGCACACAGGCCTTTTTCAAACAGGCTGGTGATGCAGGGGGGATGGGTGGGCACTGCGGTGGGTGTGCGGTGCATGGGGAGGTGTTCCCATGAACACACATCCACCTCCAAACATGGAGCATCCACCATTGGTGTCCGTTGCTCCATGCATGGGTGGAGGTGGGTGGAGCGTGTATGCACCCCCACCCACTGGCTGC
Organism: Sphenodon punctatus; assembly: GCA_003113815.1. Classification (NCBI taxonomy): domain Eukaryota; kingdom Metazoa; phylum Chordata; class Lepidosauria; order Sphenodontia; family Sphenodontidae; genus Sphenodon; species Sphenodon punctatus. The sequence goes on from QEPC01015537.1 coordinate 1,031,893, forward strand.
AATATTCCCATGGATGCTTCCACCCACCCGCACACATGGGTGAGGTGGGGGCGTCCATTTGAAAAGGGCCACAGGCACACTCATAGCACAAGCATACAAACACATATGCACACCAGACCTTTTTTCAGTCTCAAATTTCAAATAGTAGTAATTTATTTTTCAATTTATTTGGCAAATTAGCTTTCGCCATAGCCATTTAATAACACATATAGATACAAATAAAACACAAATTAACAGGTGTATAATATACAAGGTCACAAGAAGAATCATCCCATAGCTGCAGCATAGGGGAACCACCATAATCCACCACCTTAAGTATATAACTTTAACCGATCTGCAATCATATCCATGGGACAAATTGTATCTCTCACATCTCTAAAGGTGCAATAGCACTTTGCCCCCTTTGTCCTACCATGATTCTTCGATCAAAATGGCAGGGCTGGAGAGAAGAGACACTTTTGAAAAAACAAAAGTGCCAAGCACTCCCATGACCTGGCACAATGTACGTAAGAATGCAACACCAACCTTTGTTAACTTTTGTCACAACAGTCCTGTTAATATAAGGAATACAACCATAGTGGCATTCATACCATGCCCTTCACAGGGCAAGCGCCAATGACACTTAGCCCCTAAATCAGGATAGGTGCCTATACATATCACGAGCCATAAGAGCTGTAGTAGTAATTAAGTCAGCAGACTTGAAGGAGGCTATGCATATCATTGATTGTACTGGGGTTAGGCATGCTCCTGGGAAAATCCCAGCTGGGAAATGCCGTTCTCTTATGCATTGCATAAGGGGGCATACGAACAATGTATGCAACAAGTCCCCCACGCAGTCCAGTGTGCAGGGACAAAGCCTCTCGGCAAAAGGAGTTCCAGCTCACCTCCCCATAACAACCTTAGTGGGGAGCAGATCGAATCTCATGAGCATCAGGGCCCTACGTAAACTAGGGTCCTCTAATACGCCCAGGTACCATTCGCACCCAGCTGAGTGCTTAAACTCCCTATACAGGGGAGCACACTTAAGTGCTGCAACTTTCTCCATGTCCAACTTTTTTCAGTCTGTATTGCACTTAGTTCCCACTAGACAAAAAAAAAGGGGGGGAGAAGTCCACCCAATTTTCTGACCTGGGTAGGACCTGGGAGGAGAATGTTCTAGAACTCCCTTTGTGTTTCCTAGTGTTGACAAATGGCTGTGGCACCAAGAGGAAGAAAAGGGGAGTGTTTTGGTGACAGAAGACAAAATTGCATGCAAGACTGAAGACTACACAATTCTTTTGGTAAGATCTTTTGGAAATAAATTATGATTTTGTGATGTCCTTCAGGTTACCCAGGCACTCTCAACCTCCTATTAACAGCATGAGAGAACCTTCTCTGTGCCCTGGGAGAGGGCTCAGTGCTTAACACAGTCTAAACATGATTTTAGAGCCACAATCGTGGCTCTATAGGCGATAGCAAACCCTCATTGAACTGCACCTATGCTGTTCAATGGGAGTCTCCCTTGTCGACTTGCTTATTTACACCCTCAAAGAATTCCAACAGGTTAGTGAGGCATGACCTTTACTAAATCCATGTTGACTCCTCTCCATTAAGCCATATTTGTCAACATGCCCTGTAATTCTGTCCTTAATGATGGTTTCCACCATTTTTCCCAGCACAGACGTCAAGCTTACTGGTCTGTAGTTTCCAGGATCGCCTCTGGATCCCTTTTTATATCAGGGTTACATTTGCCACCCTCCAGTCGTTGGGTACAGTGGCAGATTTTAGTGACAGGTTACAAATTACTAACAGTAGGTCTGCGGTTTCATATTTGAGTTCCTTCAGAACTCTGGGGTGAATGCCATCTGGCCCTGGTGACTTGTTAATATTCAGTTTGTCAATTTGCCCTAGAACATTCTCCAACATCACATTGATTTGTAACAGTTCTTCCAATTTCTCGCCCACAAAGCAAGGATCCAGCGTGGGTACCTCCCCAAAATCCTCCAGAGTGAAGACCGACACAAAGAACTCATTCAGCTTCTCTGCAATGTCCTTATCCTCCCTGAGCGCCCCTTTTACTCCCTTGTCATCTAATGGCCCAACTGACTCCCTAGCAGGCTTCTTGCTTCTGATGTATTTGAAAAGTTTCTGGTGCTTGTTTTTGCCTCATTAGCAAGCCTCTCTTACATTTATGTTGCTAGTGTTAATGCTCTTCCGTATTATTTTGATTGGAACTAGCCTTCAATTTCTTAAAGGATGCCTTTTTGGCTCTAATAGCCTCCTTCACCTCCCCATTTAGCCATAGTGGAAGACTTTTGGTCTTCCCTGCTTCCTTTTTTAACTTGTGGAATGCATTTAATCTGGGCTTCCAGAAGGGTGCTTTTAAATAGCCTCCATGCCTCTTGCAAACTTGCAGCCCTTGCAACTGGGCTTTTTAGTTTCTTTTTAACTAGTTTCCTCATTTTGTCATAGTTCCCCTTTTTAAAGTTAAATGCTACTGCTGTACTTTTGTTAAATGCTAAATGCTACTGCTGTACTCTGTCTGAAATTGTATGTTTAAAGGTTATGGTTTCTATCAGAGAAGTCAAGAATCACATCTCCAAACATTGATTTACCTTGTTTGGATGATCTTTCATAAAAAATAAGTAGCTGAATGAAATGTCCACAGGCTTGATCTTGCCTTCTATCTGGCTTGGTCATCTGTCAATGAGCAAAGTGTAAACCTCTATCAAATCAGCACACTCAGATTTCACTCCTTTGTACTTGCTGTCTAGCAGTGTAAATGAGTGTGTTTTGTTAGGCGGTGGAGAGTTAGGGCCAATTACAGCACAGAAGTGGACAGAATGAAGAGCAAGTTGTGAGACTAAAAAGGAGAGAGAGAAAAATAAAATGAAACTTCTTGAGTGTTATTGTTGGATGGCCCCAACTCAGAGCTCCATCGTGGGCAGTATACATACACAAGCAACAAAGCAGTGGTTTCCAAACTGGGGGGGAGGGGAGGGGGGGCTTGTGAGGGTTACACAGTTTGGGAATGGGGTCACAATCTTGATCGATACTGACATACTTTGTATTATCTTTGTTGCTGTGGTGTTTAGGATTGTGAAATTATATTCCTGTATCTCAAAATGGGCTTACAAAGGTGAAACATTTGGAAACCAATAACCCTGAACCTAAGGGGAAGGGTGGGCTATAAATGTAAATAAATAAATAAATAAAATAGACAAAAGGTGGGACGAATGACCCAAGCCAGCAACAAAGTGAGGAAGAGAACCAAAACTTCTTGAATCATTTGAACCTACCCAATAAACCCACATTGCCACTAGGCCATATCAAATCTTGTGGCTCCCTGGCTTTGGGGATGTTCTTTCATCTCTAATATATAGTGCAGGCTTTCCTTTCACAGACTCATTCTTGAGATCAAATACGTTAAACTACTAGGGGAAGGTTCACTTTGCAAACAAATAAAACCGTTTGGAATTCATCTAATCCTGTCCTCAAACAGTTAACATGTCTTGAAACTATTTGTGTTAAAGTAAAGAACATTTCACCAGGCTGAGTAGATGCATGTATTTGGCAGGTATATTCTAATCTAAGTGAAAAAAAGTAGCTGCCTTTTTAAGACTGGGAGTCAGTTAAAATGATGACTGGGTAGAGGAAATGTTAATGTACTGATGGGAACACAAACTAAAAGAACAAAGTTTTAAATCATGGCATTGTCTTCAAAAAGCCAAATGCATAAATAAAAAATGTTCCTTTTCATAGAAAGCGACTGTTTAGTTCATCAGTGCTTTATATATAAAGACCCACACTTAGCCCTTACAAAACATCTATTCAAACATCGGTGACTTAGAATTTTGGGACTTTCCTGCTTGTCTGTGAATAAAGTTTATTATACAAACGTCTAGCTAATGAAAGGTTCTTTTCCATGTGTCAGAGACTTTCATGTTCAGTGTGCAAGCAAAGAAGCACCACCAGTCCTTTTCCTTTGTTCTTTTGTTAACACCAATTGGCACTTGCAAGGCTTCACTACTAGACAAGAGGGACCAGGCCTGTTTTGAGAAGGCTGCAGTGTTTTACCCACATGCTTTTGCAAAGTCAGTAAAGTTAGCTCATATTTTCAAAACCCAGCATATTGCTGTGCCTCAAGTCATTGGCTATCCTGGGTGTATTAGATTGACCAAAAAGTGCATTAGTTAAATTGTGAATTTACTCACTTTATAACAAATTATTGTGGTTGTCTGGATTCAGGAATATATTCCACAATTGGAGCCTTGTAGTGTCACAATAAGATATTCAAAGACTAACTTTCAGAAAAAATTACTCTTGGCTCGGACATTGGGTGACTCATTTTGGGTATGGTAGCTGACTATGAATTATAAGGACCCTGTACTGGCTCCAGGGATATGCCAAAATGCATCAGACTAGATCTATGTGATCACCATTGGCCAGTCAATTTGTGGTAGAATCAGTTGATCTGCATCTACACTAGAGAAATAGTTGGTGTAAGCTACAACATAACTGTTTCCATTGCCAAATGCAGGGGTCTGAACTCTGGAACCTTTTTCCTTCACGCGGCCGTTTTGAAAATTAGTAAAAGCTCTACAGGTTGGATAAGAGTGTGCTCAGAGGTGTTTTCAAGATGGAGGAAGATCTAGATCCTGTATCTGTGCCATGAACCCCATCCCCTATCCTAGAATGAATTCCCCTATCTCTGCTCCCTTCTCTCGGAGCACCCTTCTTCAGTGCGTGAGAAGAGGAGTTGATTTCATGGGCAGATCTAGGAACTGGAAAGAGGCCAATTTTTTTAAAAAAAAACAACCAAAAAACCGTTGTCAGTCAGATTTGGCCCGTAGCCTGGGAATTCCCCACCTCAGACCTCATACAAAACAGACAATTAGGGGTTTGTTGTAATATGGGAAGGTAACATTTCATTAAAAAATGTGATCTTTTAATTGATGACATCTTTTTAATATTTGTACAGTGCTTCGAATCTATAATGCCACAGAGCACTGAAACAAAAGCAGATTCTGTATTCAAGAAAATAGATGCAGGATAAAAGATCCTTTCTTGCATGCTTTGCTTTCACTTCACCATAGCGGTTTCCTTTTTATCCCACACCTATATCTGTCTTCTACACATCCTTAACAACCCTGTTTATATACCTCTGGCTTTTTTTTGGTCTGCCACTCTTCTCCCTATCAAATAACACCCCCACTAGACACCTTGTCTTATCTAACCCCACCCTTTCCTGCCTCTATATATACTGCCCTGTATTTGCTCAGTTTAGATATTTTGAATGGCTGCACAGCATGCCTGAGGAAGGGACCTGTGTGGCCCAAAAGCTTATTTCCAACAACAGTTGGTGCAATAAGAGACATCATTCAAACCACTTTCCTTCCCTCTCTGTCACTTGGGACCAAAAAGGCAACCACACAATCCCTCTGGATAATCATTTCTATGCCGCTACTAGGCATCGCAGTGCTTTACAGTCACTGATTTTGAAGACAGGTCCCTGCCCAGTGGGCTTACAATCTAAGATGGACAAGGGTGAGAGGAACATAGGGAGAGACAGAAACACACTCCCATTTATTTATTTATTTTACTGATGGGGAACTGAGACCGTGGGTGTTTTTAAATAAGATGGCTCCAGACATGGCCCCCCACCGTCCACATGGAAAGCCACTCATTTGAAGTTGGTGTGTGGGGATGCACAATCCTTATTCCATGCACCAGCCACCCAGTCTCCACATGGAGCACTCTGGAAAAATCCAGAGTGCCCCATGCAGGGACTCTGTGGCCAGGGCAGCCATGTGGGGAGCTGCCCATGTGAAGTGTTCCACACACATTTCCCGTGTGTGGATGCCCCACACATTCCTCTCCCCACTGCTTTCATGTAAAAACACCCTGAGAGGTTGTGACTTGCTCAAGGCCAGCAAGTGAGCTTATGGCTAGGGCAGGATTCAAACCCTGACTTCTTAGGTCCAAGTCCAGCCCTTTATCCACTACAACACACTGGTTCTGTAGTTCCCACCTACTGGCTCAGTCCTCGTGGGAGAGGGTTTTTGCCTTCCTCAGTGACCATCTGGAGCTATCTTCACATTCAGCACTTTGTGAGATCAAGCCCCCTCAGTTCAGATTGAGAAAGCCACAGCATGCAGGACCAGGTGTTCCAACCAGCAGCCTAGGAAGTTGTGTTAGAACTGGGCAGGACAGGTGTTATACCAGCATAAGAGACAAGGACTTGAGAGTGCCTCAGCTCAATTCTTATCCAGTATTGAGTGAGATTGCCTGTGACTTCACAGGTAGGAGGTCTGACTTGCTGTGCTTGTCTGACCGTGGGTCAGAGAAGGCCTTAACTTGTATTTTCTGTCCCTTCCCCTTGGGGAAAGAGAGAAAAATGGTGCCAGGCCTCTTTGCCTATCTTCTGACTTTTCTTTTGCCTTTTGGGCACCAGTGGCTTCCCTGGTCTACACTTCTCTGTCCTACACTTCTCTGTCCTTCCATTCTCTCCGCATGACCCAGCCATTTCATTCTTCTCTTAGCTGTTAAACATGACACCTTATAATATGTTGTTCCGTGCAGCATCTGACTTCCTCATTCTCCACATAATCTTGCCACCTAACACTGCATATTCTTCTCAGTCATTTTGAATCAAACCAGTTTCCTCCTGTGTGTTCACGCACCATGTTTCTGAGCCATAAATGAAAGTGTATCTTATACAGCTCTTACACATTCTAACATGTCCCACATACACTACAAAATAAGAATTCAATGAGATTGAAGTAGTGCATATGTGAAAGCTGCCAGCTTGAGAACCACTGAAGACTGAGCAAGGATCTCCAGAGTAGGGGCATGGAACACACACTTTACTGACTGTATTACACATTGGACCTGCTCACATGACACCTTTACTCCAAGATAAGGCTACCTTGGGGACAAGGGATAAAGACACACTGTTACCCAGGGATAAAATTACCTTCTGGTGACTGTAATTTGATGCGGTTGGTGACAAACTAATTGTGCATGTTCTCACTGAACTACATTCCAGGAGGAGGCAATATAGTCCCCATCCCATTCGGCCCTGCTGATTCTATTAGATCTGTCGGCGGCGTTTGATACCATTGATCATGAGATGTTGGTGACACGCCTGCGGGACCATGCAGGGGTGGGCGGTACAGTTCTTGACCAGTTCTGCTCCTTCCTGGCCAGAAAAATTCAGTGAGTGGTACTCGGTGATTATTTTTCATCACACCGAGACCTCTTGTGTGGAGTCCCGCAGGGTTCTGTTTTGTCCCCTCTCCTGTTCAACGTGTATATGTAGCTGCTTGACGAGGTGGTCAGGAGGTTTGGTGTGCGGTGTCATCAATATGCTGATGACACCCAGCTCTACCTCTCTTTTTCATCAGACCCAGGCCTGGCAGTCTCGGTGCTTAACAAGTGCCTTGAAGCTGTGGGGGTCTGGATGAGGGTAAACCGACTGAAGCTGAATCCCAACAAGATGGGGTGATGGTGGTGAGTAAAGCAGCGGTGGTAACAGCCCCCATCATTGATGGAGTCTGCCCTCCACTGGTTCCCCAGGTATGGAGTCTGGGGGTGCTCCTTGACTCGCAACTCCACTTGGATGCTCAGGTGGAGGCTGTGACAAGGAGTGCCTTCCGCCAATTACATCTGGTGCATCGGCTTTGGCCATAAGTTTCGGATTCTGACCTGGACACTATCATCCTCGCCTTCATCACCTCTAGTCTTGACTACTATTATGTGCTCTATGTGGAACTACCTTTGGTGACAGTACGGAGACGGCAGCTGGTGAAGAATGCAGCGGCCCATCTCCTGGTGGGATTGGGCCACCGGGAACATATTACACCTGTTCTTCAGTCTCTGCACTGGCTGCCTGTATTCGTCCAGGTCCAATTCAAGGTGTTGGTGCTCACCTATAAAGCCCTAAATGACCTCTGCCCAACCTATTTGCGGGACCTCCTCACCCCCCGGTTCTGGATCGGCCCCTGCAGTCATCGGGGGTTACTCTCCTTGGGATCCCCCAAGTCTGCTGGGGGGCCACGATGGAGAGGGCTTTCTCGGTGGCTGCGGGTGGAGGCATGTTTGGCCCCAGATCTCCCCTTGTTTCGACACTGTTGCAAGACGTGGTTGTTTCGCAGAGCTTTTGGGAGGGAGGATGGGTAGGGTGGGGGAAATGGGTTAGGGGATTTTTTATACCTCCCTTTGTTGTATATTTTAAAAGTTGTTTTTAATGTTATTAATGTTTGATATTGTGCGCCATACAGAGCTACCTGGCTGTGGCAGGATGGGCGGGTTAAAAATGCTTGAAAATAAATAAAATAAATAAATCCCCACCCTGCACATACACGTAAGCAGTGCCACCAATAGCTTTACTCCTTGTTCAATCACCCAATATTCCCCCTGCCATGTCAGGTTCCTGCCTCTGACTGGCACTGCATGTGCTGCTATTTGTCTGAATAATGGTCTTCAAGGGGATAATTTCAATCACTTATACAATTGCTTATAAAATTGGGGCCCTTTATTGAATTGTCCTGTTGTTTGGCAGAGATGACAGGAACAGTGTGGGATACATTCCTGCCAAATGTCTTGTAAACAGGATGTAATGTAAAAATGTTACTCCCAGAAATGCATTTTCAAGTTAATATCTTATAACTTCTGGACCCTTTGTCCAATCTTTCTGAAATGTGGCAGGATTGCTAATAGTGGGAAGTGACATAAACATGACAAGTTTCATGTACATTGGATGGAAGATAAAGAAGGTGTAGCCAAGAATATGTATGCAGCTTTTCTTAAAATTACAACATTCAATTGCTTATAAAATCGGTTCCTTTTATCTAACATTTCCAATAACTGGTACGCATAGTCCCCTCTACTTGGGGTACAATTTTCCCACGTTTCATCAGAATTGAATAAGAAACAAAAACGTTATAGCCAGAAATACATTTTTCATTTTTTCCCCATTATTTTGAATACTAAAGTTAGTTTTCATTTTGTTGTCATTATTATTATTTGTCCTGTTTGTTATTACAATAAAAAAAGAAAATGTAAATTTTCATTTGTGCTATCATCATAATAATAAAAATGAATTGCACAGCTCTATGATAGAGAAGGGTAGGAAGGTGTAGAGGAGACCCTGAGGCCACAGCTGTTGAAGTGCATATGTTGCCTTTTCATAGGGGTCTGACTTTGTAGGCTCCAATAGGGATCCAGCATTGTAGTTCAGCTTTCTCATGGCTGGCCATCTTGGTTTGTGGTAGGTTGGCTTCCTACTGGGGGACCATCTTAGCTGCCACCATCCATAACTGTTGGTAGATTGACGAAAGGAGTGAAACTTTCTTTTATCGTTGGGTGGTAGTAAGATCTTTTTCTTCTTTTCAGTGGATTCTTTGGCCATCTTGTCCAGCATGGCTCCAAACAGCTTATCATCTGTGAATGGGTCAGTGGCCAGAGTGGTCTTGGAGGTAGAGTCCCTTTCCATGTTCAGAGTCAGACTTTTCTTCCTGCTGCAGTGGACTCTGCTTTCATCACGTCTCCTGATGTGTTCATGATATATGCCGCCATGGTCGTGATCCAATTAAGCAGAGTGTTGTGTGCTTCAACAGATACCTCCGGGTTCCTTGAGTCCTCAACCCAGTTCAGGATAGCTCTGCTCACAAAAGTAATGACCGTGGATTCCCTCACACCATTGGTTGCTACCTCAACATTCTGTCTCAGAGCTTCTTCTATCGCTCTGTCGGTAGGGTCCCTGGGAAAAGGGTTGTCACTGGGGGGAGCAGCTGAATCCATCACTAGTTGAGCAGCCAAAGTATCAACAGATGGTACTTTAAACAGGTCCACTTTGTCTGATGAGAAGGGATAGAGGCTCTTGGACCAGCTACGCCCTCTGGACCTTCTTGCAGATTGGTTCCAGGCAGACTTAATGATCCTCTCGAAAGTTGCTGGAAACAGAAAATGAAACTCCTATTTCTTCTCATTGATCATGTACTTGTTTTTGGAGCTTTGCTTCTCACCTTGATCTTTGCTTTTTTCCTGGTCAATGTTCAAAGTCTCAATGACTTTAGCCAGCAGTTTGTTAAACATGGCTTTGTCGAACAGATTGTCTTGATGCAAGCCTTGTGTTGAGTCATCACTGTCCAATGCTTCACCCTTCTCTGTAGAGGAACAAGATTCTGAGAGGAAGTCTAACTTCAAGGGCCTGTGCCTGGATTTCTTAGATCCTCTGCAGCAGCCCTCATCCGTATCTCTCTTTACCTTAAGGCCCCTGCACTTTGGAATGCATAAAATCTCGAAGTCTGATAGCGAGTCACTCTGTTCACCTTCTGACTCATAGTAACGCTCCTCTTCGTGAATTAACTGGTCCCATTCCTCTGTCTGCAGATCTCCATCTGTCCCGTCTGCTGGCAGAATGTTGTTTGGTGTTTGATTATCTACATTTGCGGCAACCGGCCTGTTTAGCTGCTCGTTGAGCTTATTTACCGATTGCACTAGCTACTTTAAGACAGCCTCTGGTGGTTCAAAGACTTGTGTGTTAAGGTCCCCTGGGGTGGGCTTGGAGCTTGGGTTGTCGATGTTGCTGTCCTGCATTTGGACCACTGTCTGTGTGGCCTTCTTCTAAAATGCTTTTATTTATCTTTGTTTTTGGTCTTACTTTCCTTTTTTGGGTGGTTACTCTTTTCTGGGGACGACCTTTGTTTGGTCGAATCCTTGAGAGGCTCTTCCTCCAATGGTGCCATGCTGCAAGAAGAGACAAGAAGCACACATAAGCAAAGCGCCCCCCTTTTTTAAAATGCATTTAAAATGTAGGCTACAAAATGGCAGCACCCATGAAAGCCACATGACCAAGATGGCAGCACCCATGTGGGCCGCATGGCCAAAACAGCGGCTGACCCAAAGATGGCAGTGCCCATGAGTGCCACATGGGCAAGATGGGGGCATCCAGTAATGCACTGCTGGAAGGCCACAACTCCTTGGGGAAGAAAAACGGAGGTGGCACACTGCTATTTGCGCACTGCATGACCAGGCCGAGCGCACTTAGAAACCTGCTGATGCAGCCCACTGGCTACATACTCACATTGTGGGTGTGCAGCCCCTGTCAGGAGCCCTTGTCAGGGGTCCTGGTAAGCTGCCTGCCCCACTGAGAGAGACAGGCTGGTCGGAAGCGTGGTATGCCTCAGCAGTGGTGCCAGGGGGTGGAGGGGACTGATAGTGGAGTCACTGAAACTGGGCTAAGACTGGTCCTTTCCCCACCCAATCCAATGCTCTCCCAAGAGCAGGAGAGGTCATGGAGGAGAGCTGCTGGGGTGAAGGCCTGAATAACCACTGTGACATGAGGCCACCGAAGGAGGGGAGGAGGAAAGAGTCCTTCCCCCTGCAACAGTCATAATAGGGCTGCCTCCCCAAGAGGGAGAGAGCTGCTGTTTGATTCCCGAAGTCTGCGGTGTGATGAGAGGCCCTACTTCCCTGTGCAGGAGAAGGGGGAAAACCAGTTCCCAGCCAGGGACCTAAAGGGAACTCTGCTTCCCGACTAGGGGATGGGGGTGACCCAGTCCCTTAAACAACAGGTCCACAGCAGGGGCTGTGAAGGAGTCCTGCTTCCTCTCAAGGGGGAAGGGGAATGCCCAGTCCTCCACATGGAGGTAAGCCCCCAGGGCTTCCCTACCTTCTCCCGGGATTCAATGTAGTTCTCCACTGGTGCAGCCTAAGCTTTCCACTTCCCTACAAGGGAAGAAGGGAAGGTCCGAAGGGATTTATCTCTGAAAATGGAGAAAAAAAGCTGAAAATAGGGCTCAGGACAAGTCCTGGTCTGATCCTTCCAGTGTGAAGGCAGAACTCAAACTAAAGAGCGAGGGGAGTATTCCTCACCTGGCCACAAATTCAAATTTGAGGTCTGTCTTCTCATTGGATAATCAGAACACTACCCCAAAAGGAGCACCAAGTAGGGGAGCTGCAGGGAGAAATAAATGTTTCATTTGTTTGTGTTTAACACTGAAGAGATTTCCATTTCAGGTCATAAAATTAAAATCTGCATCGCATTGTGCCTTTTTTTTAATTTATATGCTTGCATAAGAAGCTATTGTGTGGCCATAATACTTAACAATAAAGTGTAGAATTCTTTTCTTTTCTTTTTAATGATTCATAAAGAACTTGGTGCAGGATATATTGCTGTTTCCTTTTTAAATGGAGTCAAAATGGCTGTGCCTTGGCTGAACGCTGAAGGTATTTGGTGCCAACATTCTGATCCATACACATGAACTGGATATAGATATAAGAGCTTACTAAACAAACTGGACAGAGTCCCATTGGGAACACTCAAAAATGTATTAATCAAAGTCAAACGGCAGAGCAAATTGAACCAGTTCATTAATTATGAAAATTCTCTCACAAAGTGACATGTTGTTAACTGTGTGGAGACTTAACACATTTTCATCTGCAAAGCTTTTCTATACTCTGCTCTGAAATGAAGCATTTAGTTATGAATGGAGGTTCTTTTTCTTTTCTTGCTCCTTCTTTGAATTCAAACACATGCATACATAATGGATGTATATCGGTGCGTGTGAGCTTGGACGTATTTATACAAGAAAGGCTACTATAGGAAAATGAAGGTTAAGCTTAGCCCTTGGAAAAGTAAACTTTCTAATGGAATTCTCAATATTGGTGTAATCCATTTCCAATTCACAGAAATTCTGTTAACCTGAAAAGGTAGGTAGAAGAACTTGTTTTAAAAGCTACAATTATATGTAGACAATTCAAAGAAGATAAATATTACCCAGGTCCAAAGGGATCCAAACAAGGGCTTCGGCTCCACTTTGGGCATGCCATCATGGAATTTAATACAGGGGCACAGGACCCATTCTAGTGGTCTAAAAAGGAATAGTGGAGCAATTTTGCCTTTTGTCTGCAGAAGTACAGTTAACACAGAAACTGGTTGAATGGAAAGAATTCCAATCACTTCAGCTATTAAAATTACATTAATAGATAGTAGCAATGTTAGACCTTAATGTAAGTTGCCATAAGCTTAAGCAGACCAGACATCCCACTTTAAAGTTGTGCCTGGGGCTGCTCTGCAAACAAGGCCAGATTCAGGCAAATGCAGATTGTGCAACCACAGAGAGACCACTTTTAGACGAGGAGGTCACTGTTGTGCGATCCGCTTGCGTGATGTTTAAAAATCCCGCAACGCGGGATTACACGAGACACCGGGCAGGGATCAAATGCATGAAAGGTGGTCGCACATTCTTTGCCGACCATGAATTAAATACCTCGATTGTGAGCTATTTAATTCACGGTTGGCAAAGAATGCATGACCGCCTTTCATGCGCTTGATCCCAGTCCAGCGTCTCGTGTAATCCCACATCGCGGGATTTTGAAACATCGCACAAGCGGGTCGTGCAATGGCGACCCACTCATCTAAAAGTGGCCAGAGCCCTATGTGTTAGGAACCCTGCAGGGGCCTCCAATCCATGGGGTCCATGCATAAACTTGGGACGACAGCATGAGGACTGACTGATTGATTGATTGATTGATTGGTTGATTGATTTGTTTGTTTGTTTTTATTTATATTTCGCCCTATCCCCAAGGATCAGGGCAGCTTACAATAAATATGTAAAATACAAATATAAAATAGATACTTAAAACCCCACAAAACTAAACATCCCCATCACCCTCTTTATCTACCCCCATCCCCCACCCCCCACCTATTGAATGCCTGGCCATTGAATGCCCATTGAATGCCTGACCAAATAAAAAAGGTCTTACACTGCCTCCGGAAGACATTCAAACTAGAGCGCAGGTGAGCCTCCAAGGGAAAGGAGTTCCAAAGCTACGGGTCAGTCACTGAGAATGCCTCTCTGCAGGCCTAAGTTGTATGAAACTGGGCCAGTGATGGACCCCACAAGAGAGCACCCCTGGCAGATATTAAGGGCCACAAAGTGGCATAAGAAGAAAGACTGTCCTTCAGATATGTAGGGAATTATGGGAAGCAGTGGTGCAAAATACAGGCCCACAGGGCTTCAAATGCAGGGAGGCCTGGTTTGTTGGAGAATCCACAGTAATTCAAGAGGCAGCCCCCAACACATGTGGCCAGGAGTGAACTAGCAATGACTAGAAATAGAAATAACAGCTCGTGCATGATATTTGCAGGGAGCAAATGAGAGTAAACGGTGACATGCCCCTTGTGTCATAGCATGATAGGATGATATGCGATTGTGGGAAGTATTTTGGGACCATATACTGCATATGTGATGTATGTGATGAAATACAGTTTAACAAACTGCCATGGGACCAGCAGAAAAGCTTGGCGTGCCAGGGAGCTTGTGTGATGTACTGTACCTTTAACAAATTTGGGAGCTCTGCGCTTCTCCCAGGCAGAGTTATACTTTCTATTTCTATTGCTGTGCCAGAACAATAAAGTAAGCCATTCAAAGTGGCTGTGTTGTAATCAGCTCCTCTGTTTTGGCCTCCTTCTCGTTATAAGCCTACAAATGCAACATGGAATGATTTTCATTCCCACAGGTGCCTGGAGCCCTGCTCTCTTAGGCCGCTTTTAGACGAGCTGCCAGGGAAGCGCGTTCTTCAATTCGCCGCTAGGAAAAGCTGCACAGGGTGCATTTACACACACCAGAAGTGGCCACCCACCGTAGGACTCGGCGACGCACACAGCCTCTCACAGCCTCTTTTGAAGACACATTCTGGAAACCTCAATATCGAGGTTTCCAGAACGTGTCTTTAAAGAGGCCGCGCAAGGCCGCATGCGCCACCGAGTCCTATGGTGGGAGGCCACTTCCGGTGCATCCAGCATGGCTTTTCCTAGTGGCACATTGAAGAATGCGTTTCCCTAACCGCTCATCTAAAAGCGGCCTTGGAAGCTTCAGGAGGAGCATGAGAGCCAGTGTGGTGTAGTGGATAAGGTTCTGGACTTGGACCAGTACGGGCAGGGCTCAAATCTCTCCCTAGCCAATGAGCTCACTGGGTGGCCTTGGTCAACTCTCAGCTTCAGCTCCCCCTCTGTAAAATAGAAATGTGTGTCTCTGTCTTTCCCTGTGTTCCCCTTGTCCATCTTAGATTGCAAGCCCACTAGGCAGAGACCTGTTTCCAAAAAACTGTGATCGTAAAGTGTTGCATATGCCTAGTAGCACTATAGAAATGATAAGCAGAGTTCCTAGTTTTCTCTTTGCAATGGAAAACCAGAGAAAAACTGAGATTTTGCTTCTTTCCAGAGAAAAACTGATTTTGTCTTTTTCCAAAGAATTCAGGAGAAAATGGCAAAAACTTACAGATTTGGGAGGACACAGCTAGCACAGGGCAGTGAGGAGGATGCAGAGTGGAGCTGAGGGGAAGCAACCTCAAGGCATGTGCTGTGGGGGGAGAGGCTCTGAATTTGGAGGGGTGACACACGCCATGATTTTTATGTGGGGGAGGAGGGCTGTTGGTGGGAGAGATAGCTGCCAAATTACATCAAAATTAAAATATTACAATAAAATGTGGTGTTCTAACTGATACATATATTATACAGGCACAGGAGTGCCTGTATAGTTAGGGCAACTAGCACTCTCCATTATAATGAACAAACATTCTACTTATTAAAAAACTGAGATAATTTAGGCAACCATTCTGAAATTTTGTAGTCAGGGTTGCTTGGATGAGAGGTTTAAACTGTGAAAAAGTTAGAAAAATCAGATGTAAAATAACTGAAATACAGCCCTTGAAAGGTTGGAGGCTGAAAAGCAGTTTTTAAAAAAATAATTGCGAACGTCTCACTTTGATCAGCCTTGGGTTTTTTTAGTTAGGTGTTCAGGGCTTTTGAAATATTTTTAAAAATTCAAGCCAAGGGGCCTAGGGGTGCCATGGCTTTATTTTTAAAAAAATACAGTGAGTACTTTTAAAATTATAAGGTGTTTAAACTCCTGTTTTAGTCTATAGAAGAATTTAAAGCTGCCCTTATGCAAGGCATGCACAGTGTCCCGTAGACTAAAAACCTAGTAACTAACAAGCCTCGCAGCAGCCTGGGCAGGGGAGAATGGGGGGAGGAACTAGCGCTGCTCCCCCCTTCCCGCCTGCTCACTTGCTTACCTACCCGCCCACTTGCCTGCCTGCTTGCCTTGCCCATCTACCTGATAGTTCGGATGCTCACCCACCTGCCTGCCACTGCCACCACCACTTTCAAAGCTCCCGCACTGTCAGCCCCTTGCTGTGCACATCCTGGGGTGTCAGCATGTTTTTTGCTGTGGCATGATGGAAAGTGTAGTTCCCAGCACACCGGCACCATTTTTTTTTTTTACTGTGGCATGCTGGAAAGAGTAGTCCTCAGCATGCTACAGAGAAAACATGGCAGTAGCCTCTGTGCATGGTGGTGGCACAGGGGCTTTGAAAGTGGCTTCAGCGGCAGGTAGGCAAGCAGCTGGAGAAATAGGAAGGCGGTCAGTATAGGTGCCTGCCAGGGGGACACACAGACTCTGCCTGGGCCTGTGCTGGCAGACCCAGACTTGGACATGTGTTTGAATAGCATTTGCTCCCATGGTGCCAAAGGCTACTAATGAGAAGGTAGCCAGAGAGTCGGGGGGGGTTGCTCCCTCTCCTGTTCTGTGCCCCTGCCTCTTTGGGGGATGGGAGGAGGAGCCACCACCCAAGCCAAGGAGAGACCCACCTAGTCTGCTCCCCTCTCCTGCATATTAGCCTAAGCCTGCCTTGCTCTGAATAACTACCAGCCCTTACAGAAGACTGAGACCCAACAGTATCTGATGTAAGGGCACCTGGAAAAAACACCGTTCCCACTCCTCTCCTGATTGTCAAATGAAAATGAGGGGGGGCTCCATTTTGTCTTTGTCCTGGGCCCTGCAATTTCTTTTTCTTTTTTTAAAAGATGCTTTTATTGCTTGTTTTAATTACATACAAACCAAACATTGGCCCTGCAATTTCTAAGGCCAGCTCAACACAATCTGGGCTGGTACCAGCAGAGCATGGGTACTGGTGGTAGCTGGAGCAAGTGGAGTGTGTATGTCTGGTTGGGGCAGTGAGTGAGTGAGGGGGAAGAGTGTGTGCATGTCTGTCTGTGTCTGGTTGGGCATGTCTGAATGAGGGGGGAGTGTGGGGTTGGAGGGAATGTGTGTGTGTGTCTGGTTGGAGGCAGTGAGTGTGCGTGTGAAGGAGAGAGGTGGAGGGGTGTGAGGGGCGGGGTGTGTGTGTAGTGGGTGGGTGTGGTGTATTTGGGGTGGTTGGTTGGCCCCTCTGCATTCTGCATTCTTATTTTGGGAGGGGGGCAGCTTTGCCTTGTCATGTGGTTTTTTCAGTGCTTGGTTTTGCCCCTGTACACTCTGCATTTTTATGTTTGGGGAGGGTAGTGCCAGCTTTCCCTGTCTGATGTCTCCTACACCCCAGGGTCAGTCACATTTCAGTACATGGTGAGCCCTTGAAAATCAGAAATTTTACTGTTATTCTGCTGAATGTTCCTAATACGCCAGCAGAAAGATTTTTCTGTATTGTAAAAAAAACTTCTGTATTGCAAATCCTCTCAAAAAAACTGGGAAATTCCATAGTAAAAAAACCTACAGTTTAGAATAATACTTACGACTCTTGCAAATTCAATCATGCACTAAAAAGTCATGAAAATGGCAAGTTAAGGCCCCTGCCTTAACTTGCAAGTAATGTAAGCAGTAAATACATTGTACAGTCTCACATATTGTGCTTGATTCGAACTTAGGCTCCATGCCCCCACACTTTGCATTGGTCTTTCAGTCCCAATCCTCTTCCTCTGCAGGTTGGGGGCAACACTGAAGCTGCGGAATGGAGGGGGTGAGGGGGCAGTAGTAGAGCTGGGGGGAGCCTGGGCTGGAAGAGCAGGGTTTGCAGTGGGGACTATGGGGCACTGATAGAGCTGGAGAGCAGGGCTGGAGGAGCAAAGGCTGCGGGTGGGGACTGAATGGCAGAGGGAGAGGTGCATGGCCTGTGGGTGAGAATTGATGACCACTAGGAGAGCTGGGAGAGGAGCTCAGGAGTGGAAGAATGGGGGCTGCAGATGGGGATTATGGGGCAGCAGCAGAGCTGTGGGGCAGAGCTGGGGAAGCAGGGGCTGTAGGTGTGTATTTCGAGGAAGCAGCACAACTGGGGGGAGCTGAGGACTGCGGGGGGGCAAGGCCTGCAGGTATAGATTGATGGGCAGTGGCAGAGCTCCTTGCAGCTCTGCCACTGCCCAAGTGTGGGGGACCAAGGACTGTGAATGGGGACTGAGAGACAGCAGCAGAGCTGGAAAAAGGTCAGGGCTGGTGGAGTAGGGGCTGCTGGTGAGGAATGAGAAGTAGCAGTAGACATGGGGCACACGGCTGGGGACCAGGGGCTGTGGGTGGGTATTTAAGGGCAGCGGTAGAGCAGAAGAGACTGCAAGTGGAGATTGAGGAGCAGCGCCAGACCTGGGAGGGCAGCTAGGCTGTTACAGCACCATAAGCAAGGTGGTTGGGGAGCTAGGGTGTTGTAGGATGCTCATCCTGGTGCAACAGCTTAGCTTCCCCTCAATCCCCACCAGCAGTCCTATTCTCCCAGCCCCAGGCTCCCCCCAGCTCTGCTGTTGCCCCCTCATCCCCTCCATTCCCCAGCTTCAGTGTTGCCCCCAACCTGCAGAGGAAGAGGATTGGGACTGAAAGACCAACGCAAAGTGTGGGAACATGGAGCCTAAGTTGGAATCAATCACAATATGTTAGACTATACAACGTCTTTACTGCTTACATGACTTAAAAGTTAAGGCAGGAGCCTTAACTTGCAATTTCCATGCTTTTTAGTGCAGGATTGACTTTGCAAGCACCTTAACTATTATTCTAAACCAGAGGTTTTTTGACTATGGAATATATATTGTGGTAAGAGAAACTCAACTAGCATTTACATTTAATCACAGAAAAACAGAGATTTGGGGTTTTTTAATCAGAGAATTTATGTGGTTTTTAAAATCAGCACACAGGGGGAATTGTCTCAGAAAACTAGGAACCCTGATGATAAGTAGCAGTAGAAAAGGGGTTTCTTCATGACTGGGTATTGTTTTGCTGTGAGGCAGCTTCAGTGAACAGTTTGAAATGGAGGAGAAGAGGGTCTGTAGCCATACAAACGCACAGACACTTTAGAGCTCTTGCTGTTACTACGTATAGAGGCTGCTCAGGTAATCAGCACCAGAGTGGTGATTACTGCTGAACCCTCTGCATTCCTACCAGGTGACTTGAGGGTGGGGGAGGGTTTACCCTAGGCCCAAGCAGTCCGGGCTGGGGAGGGGTGGCTGCCCACAGAATTCACGGAGAAGGCCTGCAGGATTTGGGGGACTTTTCCACAGGAGAATCAGGGCCCTACAAACTTTTGGCAGACATCTGCTCTTTCCCTCTCCCAGAAGGCCATGAATGAAATCCTGAAGGGGCTAAATGGAGTGCTATGTGGCTGATATCATGATTTCTGTGGAATTTGGGTGTTGTTCTGCAGTGGTAAAAAGATTATGGATTGAGATTACATTGAGACAAGTGCATGTTTTTCAAACCTTCAGTTGAAAACATTGAACATGTTATTGATGCCATGGGTTTACAGAAATCACCTGAGAAAGTGAATCTAATTCTTTAAGCACCACCTACAGGAAATGTGACAAAGTTATGTTCATTCTTAGGACTACTAAGCTATTTTGGAAAATGTTTACCTCACCGAACTAGAGTGTTGGCACCTTTGCATCATCTACTGTAAGCAAAGATGAAATGGACATAGGCCACAGAAAGTGATCATGCTTTTCAGGAAGCTAAGAGGCTGTTGACAGCAGCAGACATTCTTATACACTTTAACCCCCCATTTCCATTGTGTCTGATTTGTGGATGCAGTCCTTTCCCATGTTTTTCCTAATGGAAAGAAGAAGCCAATTGCTTTTGCATCCCAGATGCTTAATACTCCTGAAAAGATTTATCCACAGATACAATGGGAAGTCCTCAGCATCATCTTTGGAGTCCAGAAATTCTACACCTATCTTTACAGTAGGCACTTTACTTTGTTGACTGAACACTAACCTTTACTTTGAATTTTTGGACCATGGACGTAGTCATCGTTAGCTGCAGCTCACATTCAACACTGGGCACTGTTGCTTTCTGCTCAGTCTTAAGCGGTTATCGAGTACAATAAGGGGTCTTGGCCTGCTATGCTAATGGACTCTCACATCTCATTTGCCCAACACAGCACAGAACCAAAACCACTTCAGATGAAATGTTCTCTCTTGACTTGACAGACAGCTTAGCTTACCCATCACGAGTGCAGATATTGCAAAAGAGAATTCTAAGAATGCTGTACTGTGCTGTCTCTGGGTAAAAGCATGATATTGCAAGGTTCAGTGAGTGACCACACCAGTACTCTACTAACACAATTTGCTTCCAGCCAGGCTAAGGGTGTCTTTAGACAAGCGCCTTCCCACTCATTACCCACCCATCATGCATGTTGCAGGACTGCATAAGGCACCAATGCAGCCCTGCAACATGCATGATGGCTGGGGAGGTGCTTGTATAAAAACACCCTGTTGGCAACGTAAATGTAAAGTGTTAATAAGGCAGGCCAAGAGAGATTTTGAAGGGAGGCTTGTAGGGATGGGCGAACAGAACCGAGTTCGGAAATTTGGTTCGGTTCAGTTCGGAAATTCAGTTCGGTTCGGAAGTTCGGTTTGGTCGACCGAACTATTCGAGTTCAGTCCAAACTCCGAACTTCTGAACAAAGTTTGGAAATTCAAACCCCATTGAACTAAATGGAATATTATATTTTAGGGATGGGCGAACAGAGCCAAGTTCGGAAATTCAGTTCGGTTCAAAAATCGAGTTCGGTTCGGAAGTTCGGTTCGGTCGACCAAACTGGTCGAGTTCGGTCCGAACTCTGAACTTCCGAACCGTGTTCGCCCATCCCTAGAGGCTTGCTAAAGAGACAAAAACAAGCAACAAAAACTTTTTCAAATACATCAGAAGCGGGAAGTCTGCTAGGGAGTCAGTTGGGCCATTAGATGACAAGGGAGTAAAAGGGGTGCTCAGGAAGGATAAGGACATTGCAGAGAAGCTGAATGAGTTCTTTGTGTCGGTCTTCACTGCGGAGGATTTTTGGGAGGTACCTTGCTTTGTGGGCGAGGAATTGGAAGAGCTGTTACAAATCAATGTGATGTTGGAGGATGTTCTAGGGCAAATTGACACACTGATTACTAACAATTCACCAGGGCCAGATGGCATTCACCTCAGAGTTCTGAAGGCACTCAAATACAATAGTATTGTACTGTATCTGTGCCATGGCAATATCTTCTGTCCTTGTGTACATGCCCCCATTGCTGTTCACTTAACCTGAGCTCAGTTTTTCAGTGCGTTTTGTGTAGGAACAGGATCCAGAGCCAGGAAAGGGACCACATGAAAACTTGCTGGTGGCTGCATTTGGCCCCTAGGTCTGAGGTTCCCCACCCCTGCACTAAAATACAACAATTTGTTATACTGAATCAGGGCTGTTGCTGAGGTGAGGTGGGATGGGGGACAAAGATTAGCACTACTTGAGGGGGAAGGGGGGAAGGGAAGGAGGATTGGATAAATAAGGACTGGATAAGTTCTTGGAGAGTAGGTATTAACAGCTATTGGCTAAGTAGGTTTAGGGGACATAACTTCTTACTGTTGTGAGCTGGCATTGGACAACAGGGAATGCATTGCCAAGTGTGACCTGATTGGGTACTTCTCCCAAGCAACTGAGATTGGCAACTGTCGGAGACAGGATGCTGGGCTTGATGGACCATTGGTCTGACCCAATACATCACTTCTTATGTTCTTAGGAGCGGGAAGAGGTCAGGGAATGGGGGATGACAGGAAGAGAGGATGTAAGCTAAGATTTCAAGAAATGTTACCAACAGTGTCACATCTGCTGCATGGGAGCATTTCACATTAGCACTGGATGATATATCAACAGTTGTTTGTTCCCCATGCATCACTAGAATTAGCCATGGGCAGAGCAGGGATCACTTGTCAACTTCTGGCCTCCTTAACCATCTCAAAAATGTCACTTAGATTTAATTTGTGACCAATCCCTGCTGGCAGGAAAGTCATCTGGCAGACTAAGCCATCCAAGCGAGCCACAGATTTTGCCATCCTCCTCTGCTACCTTCATTGCAGAGCATCTGGCATCCCCACCAGGCTTCTCCAGAAAGTCCACTCCTAGCTTTCAGAGGCAGTCCCCACCCCCAGACAAAAGTTGAATCGAATCAAATAATTTATTACGGCATTGACTTTCGTCGTAGCCAAAAACACACAATTAATAAATAAATATACATAGAATAGGAGATGACAAGGGTTATAATAAAATCCAGGTCCATTTACAAGGACAAGTTAAATAAATCGAACCATAAACTTGAACAAATGTACAAATACAATACTCAAGATCAATCCAGGGCCTATAAACTAGAGATCTGAAGTCGTGGACTAGTAATACCTCTAACGATAAAGCAGTCCTCATGGCTGCTCAAGCTGAGCAGCTAATTCATAATTAACCAATGCCGCATGAGATCCCAAGATCTTCTGTCTCCTTTCATTAGCCAGTTTAATAAAAATTGCCAAAGTGAGCAGCGAGTCTGATGAGGATAGATTCAACAAGAATTTAAAGATATCTTCTAAACCCTCCCTCATTGCTGAATCAATTAGGGGAGATAACCAGGTGTCACAAATTTTATAATAATAAGGACAACGCAAAATGAAATGCTCCGGTGTCTCCACTTCACATAGTGAACAAGAACACAGTCTCTGTTCTATTGGGTGACCCCCATAGCGGCCTTCCAAAACGGCTGTATTAATCTGGGCAAATCTGAGGCAAGTAATATTCCTCCTCAAAGATTTACTGATGAGGAGGTCCAGGTAAGGTTCCAGGGCAAACTTAGTTTTAATTGACCCAAAGTCTGGGAGCACTCTCCAATTCCCTATTGAGGCCAGATCCTGTTGAATAGCAAGGTCCCTAGACCTCAGTAGGAGCTCCTTGATGGTAAGGGCTGTTGATTTCCTCTGGAAATATAATGTCGAGAAGCCCAGGCCCACCAACTGGGCTTCCAGACTCCTAATCCAGGGCAAAAGTCAATACTGTGAATGTTGGAGAGCAAACAACCAGAAGCCCCCTTCGCCGCCATAATGGCGGCGACGGGGAAATTGCCTCGCTCCCCATCAGGGGATACGGAGCAAGAGGGGCGGCGTCATGCAGCCGCGGCGAAATTGGCGCCCGAAAGGGCCGGGTTGCCGCGGCAATGGAGGGGGCGCGCGTGCGCAGACAGCACCGCGCCCTGAAGGCCAGAAAGGCACGCCCCTGTTTGTGAGGGCGGAGCCGTGTTGGCCGCGTGCAAGCGGCATTCGCCTTGGGAGCCAGGAAGAAGCAGCAGCAATTGGTGATTGCTGCTGCAAGGGCCAAGGCAGAGCACGTGGCGATGGGCCGCACAAAGAAGAAGGGAGCGGCGGGGAAAAGAAAAAGCGGAGAGCAGCCCCCGCCGAGCGGAATAGCGCAAGCAGAGGGGGGGAGGCTGGGGGGGCCACGGATGGGGCCCCATCCAGGGCCGAATTGGTAGCTCGCCTCTCGGCCTGCGAGGCCATGCTGCGCGCCAGGCAGGAGGGGCCAATAAGGCCATTACCCCAAGCGGAGCCAGGCCAAATGGGGCATGGGCCCCTTAGTGGGGGGCAGAGCTTTAGAGGAGGAGAAAGGGCCCCAGATGCAGGGGGGGATGGGATGCCATCATGCAGTTCCCCTTCAAGTAGCCAGGCAGTGGGAGCAGGGCTGAGGAGGGGGACGAGAACAATCTCCACCCCAGCCCGCTACAGGGAGGGGGTAATCCCTGGAGTTAGTGGCAACTGGCGCTCAGGGGAAGGGCAACAGCAAACAGATCAAGGGCATGGCAGAGGAGAAAGCTCCCTGGGGGTGCGACGGGAGGCTCCTGAAAGGGGGCACATAGAGGTTACCCAGACAGATGATCCAAGCACACAGGTGTATTATTCACCTGGTATGCAGGGGGCGGCAGACCAATGGGATCCATTTGGGGTCCCAGGCCTAGCCCAACACCAGTTACAGAGGGCGGGTTACCCCATACCAGGCCTGGGCTCCCAACTGGCACCAAGATCTAACCTGTCCGGGCAAGACCTGCCCGTACCTACGTGCCCAGATACAGGCGACGAATCACCTCCAACCCGGAGAAGGCGGCGAGCACAGGAGGAACAAGACAACACCGCAGATGATGCGCTGTGGCAGAGGGTGCTGGCAATTGAAAACACATTGCGAGAAGAAACAGCAGGGGCCACGAGGGAGAGTCGCACTAATCAACAGGGACTATCGTATCAGAATACAGCGGGACAGGGTGAGTCCAGCAGGGCCGGGGAGATGATGCCCGGTAACCTAGGAAACAGGGTGGGCACCGCGGAGAGCCGAGATAACCCAAGGGAAACAGTGAGGGACACATACAGACAGCCACCAGGAATGGCTACCACACAAAGGGGGGTAGGGGTACCAGACCTGGGACCAAGGGCCCCGGAAACAATTAGACCACAGTTGAGGAAAATTGATGGAATGTGGGTCTGGGTAATGCCAGCCACACCCCCTGTAGGAGAAGGAGAAGAACCACACTCAAATAGGGAACAAGGAAGTACGGGATACACAGCTGTGGGAGGGGCCCCATCCACATCAGGTAGTGCGCAGGCCCTGAGTTGTATGGGTTCAGGAACCGCAATGGTAGTTCGCCCACCAGGGGGGGCTATTGCCGACGTGGCCGCCCCATTTGGAAGCCATTTAACACAGGCAACCAAAGAAAAAATCTGGAAGGGAGAATACGTTGATTTGTATGCCCTATTATTTAGTGACCCTATTGTTGATCACACAGAGACGGATGGGGATAAAGATAAAGAAAGGTATAGAAGACCCAAAGCTGATAGGAATTGGGCAAATTGGACTGCGGCATTTGCCATATATATGGGGGTGGTTATGCAAAATAACCCAGATCGCGGCCTGGAGCTGCATAAGTATGCGGACATCATTCGCCGGGCACAAGGGACGGGCCCTCCTGGCGCTTGGCTTCGCTACGACGAAGCCTTTCGCCATAGGGCGGCGAACATGCCTGGCCTACGATGGGATGCACACGCACCGGACATATGGCTCGAGAGTATGGTGGATGCCACCAAGGCCCCTAGGGCCGACAGTGGACACCCATTAGTGCGGGGGGGAGTTGCACTCGCCAATGAGCCATACCGTGGGGACAATCGAAAAAAGGGGCAGGGTGGGCCCGGCGTATGCTGGGAGTATAATACAGCCGGCCGATGCAATCGATCACAATGTCGATTTCGTCACCGGTGCTCCAGCTGCGGTGGGGGCCACCCTGAGAGCACATGCTACCGCCCCCGACAAAAGCCAGGACCCAACCGTTTCGGCACGGGAGGAGGAACGGGAAAAGGGGGACAAGGACCCCGTACACAAAAGGGGCCCGACACCAGTTCAAATTGAGGCCCTAGCCAAAGCATTAGAGGCACACCCTGATAGGGAGGAGGTGGAGTATATGTTAAAAGGTTTTCGGGAAGGATTCGTGATTCCAGCTGGCCCAGTTAACCAATATACATCGGGAAAAAACCTGAAATCTATAGAGGGGAAAGAGGACTTGGTACAGGAAAAAATCGAAAAGGAATTGGCAGAAGGTAGGGTAGCAGGCCCTTACGACCAACCACCTATACACAATATGGTAATATCCCCATTGGGCATAGTTCCCAAAAAAGCCCCTGGACAATTTAGGATGATACACCATCTGTCGCACCCCCGAGGCTCCTCTGTAAATGATGCGATCCCAAAAGAATTAGCAACCATCAGGTACGCCTCATTCGATGTTGCTATCAAGAAGGCTAGGAAGATGGGGGTAGGAGCAATGCTAGCCAAGTGTGATGTCAAGTCAGCCTTCCGCTTGCTACCAGTGCATCCCAAAAGCTTTCACCTATTGGGCTTCCAATTTAGGGGCAAGTATTATTACGACCGAGCAATGCCTATGGGATGCTCGATATCTTGTTCGATATTCGAACGTTTCAGTTCGCTTATCGAATGGATATTCAGACAAAGGTGGAAAGGGGGCGAGTTGACCAAATATCTCGACGATTTCCTGATCATATGCCCGCCTCAAAAAAGAGAATGCATGGTGGCATTACAACAGTTTCAGGAAATGGCCGAGGAGTTGGGAATACCGCTGGCCTCTGAAAAAACAGAGGGTCCTTCAACAAGAATTACCTACCTGGGGATAGAAATTGACACAAATTTGAAATTGTCCCGACTACCAATCGATAAATTGGATGAATTGCGAAGCAAAATTGAAGGGAGTCGGCAGGCGCGGAAGGTCACTGTGCGTACCCTCCAGTCATTAATTGGCAGCCTCAATTTTGCATGCCGGGTCATAGCACCTGGTAGAGCGTTCTTATCCAGGATGTATAAAAAATTAGGGGGAACATTGCCACCTCATTATAGGATACGGGTGACAAAGGAAATAAAACAGGATTTGGATACATGGCAAAGTTTTTTGGTGGACTATAACGGGGTGAATTTTTGGAGAGATAGGTGGTTGTTGCGCAACGACCTGCAGGTTCACTCTGATGCTGCCGGCGGAGCGGGCTTTGGTCTGTATTTCGAGACCCAGTGGTGTGCGGAGCCATGGCCCCAGGATTGGCATGACAGCGGCATAACTAGGGACTTAACGTTTCTAGAGCTGTTTCCCATAGTAGTAGCAATAGTGCTGTGGGCTAAACAGTTCGCGAATCGCACAGTCTTGTTCTGGTGCGACAACATGGCCGTTGTCCATGTTATTAACACACTGTCTTCTCGTTCGTCCCGAGTTATGGCGTTGGTGAGAACAATGGTAGGGGTCTGCCTCCGGAATAATATTTTGTTCACAGCACGGCATGTTCCTGGCATTGAGAATGAAGTGGCTGACGCACTGTCTCGATTTCAGATCAGGCGTTTTCGCGAACTAGCACCAGAGGCCAAGGAATTCCCCGAGCCGTTACCCCCGGGGGCATGGAACCTTGGGAAGTAGAGGTCCAGAATATCGTAAGGGGATCCTTGGCCCCCAGAACGCAGACTGCCTACGGTAGGGCGTTTCGGGAGTTCCAAGAATTCAGGTCTCGTAATGGTTGGAGTTTAAAATTTCCCATAAAAGAGCAGGAGATATTACAATTCGCTATGTCCCTTAGAAACAAAGGCTTGGCGACAGGTACCATAGGCGGAAAGATGGCTGCGTTAACATTTGCCAACAGAATGAAAGGATACCCCTCTCCTGATCAAGGTTTTTATTTAAAAAGGATGTTGGAGAGTTGGGCCAGAAAAACGCCTGTTTCAAAAAATACACGGGGTCCTATTACTACCCCTGTATTGGTTGGAATTGCAAGAGCATTACCTGGGGTGTGTACCGACGCCTTCGAGACACAATTGTTCACCACGGTATACTCCATAACATTTTTCGGGGGCTTTAGAATAAGTGAAGTAGTAGCATCCTCCCGCAGGGATAGCTCTGGTCGAGCATTGACTACAGAGGGCATGGAACTAACACCACAAACTTTGTCATTGCAATTGAAAAGATCTAAAACAGATCAGAAGGGGAGAGGAGCTAACATACGGCTCTTTAGTAGCGGGGTGAAGGAGGTTTGCCCAGTGGAACAAATGAGGCGTTATCTCATCGTCCGCCCGTACGGATCAGGGAACTTGTTTATCCATAAAGATACGAGCCCTTTAACAAGTTACCAGTTTAATGCAGTACTGAAAGCAGCACTCGGCAGGGCAGGTTTTTCACCAAGTCACTTTAGATCACATTCTTTTAGGATCGGGGCAGCCACCACAGCTGCGGCCGTTGGTTTACCAGCCGAGTCTATTAAAGCAGTGGGGAGGTGGAGATCCAACGCCTATAAGAAGTATGTTAGGGCTAACTGTTGTTAATCAATTGTGTCTCCTGCGCCAGGAAATAGGTGGACCGGGCTGGAGAAACGAACAATATGGATCGTGGGACACAGTCTGGTGCGTTGGGCCCGCAACGCAGCCTTAAAGACGGCACAGGGCATCCACCTGGGGTTAGGCGAGAAAGCAAACATCGCTTGGTATGGACAGGGAGGAATGAAGTGGAATCATTTACTCCCTAGATTGAGGGCTATCAAGGATAAAGGGCCACCGGATATTATTGTAGTTCATTTAGGGGAAAATGATTTAGTGGCAAGGAAAGGGGTCAACTTAATGATAAATATGAAACAGGACATGTTAGTTATAGAGAGTTTATTTAGGAATGTACAAATTGCGTGGACCAGTTTGGTCCCCCGCCTTAGATGGGGCGGGGCAATCAAACCTGAAAAAATTGACAAGGCTCGGAGGAATATTAACCGAGAAATGACAAAATGGATGGTTGAAATAGGAGGAACGGTCATTCGGCATATGGATATCAAATATGGCCGACCAGATTTGTTCAGGGAAGATGGGGTGCATTTATCAAAGGCAGGAAACGAGTTGTACCTGGGGAATCTGGCCCGGCAATTGAGTGATTTATTAGGGAGATAGGCGGTGGGGAGCAGGGGATACCGGGAACGGTTCCCCTTTTGTGGCGGGGGTCCAGTATGCTACAGTAGGATAAATAGGTAAGTGTAGGTTAGAATGAGTCATCTCCTTAAGAGATGGGGAGAGAACACCCACGGCAATGCTTGGCGCAGCAAGCACTGGGGTTTTCCACCCTGGGAGGGGTACCCAGACGGGTCAGCAAGTACACGCACGGTCTGCTGGCTTTGCGGGTACTTACCTCCTTACTCAACCCCACGGTTGGGGATGGTCCCCCCTTTCGGCCAGAGCCAGGGTGCTGTCGAAGGGGGGCGTTACATTATGTTTTGAGCACTGACAAGGGAGGGCACATCCCTGTCAGTGCTGTTGTTAATAAGATAAGGAGCTAGCATACTGGACCCAGATTGCTTGTGCAATACCCACCGGCCTTGGATTTGATTGAATTAAAGAGTGCGGCCAGTTTAAAATCCAATACTGTGTCTGTGTCTCATTGGGGGGATGCGCCGGCAATCATCCTGTTGTCCAAAAAAATCAAGGAGAGTTGGTGAGAGGATTGCCCTTGATGGCTAGCTTTTCTCTATGGAAGAAGATGTACATTTCAGACACTTGCTTCAGTGCTTGGACCCCTGTTACAACACCCCTCACAAACCACTTTCAGCAGCTCTGGTTGATCAGGCCCTGAACCCTTTGGTGCTACTGCGGGTTCTGGTGCTACAGTTGAGGCATTCCACCCCATCCCATACCCCTACTATCCCAAAGACACCCTTGGCAACTCCAAAGATGTCCTACTATTCCTCATCTCCTACACTGGAAGAGTACAGGGACTCCCTTCAAGTTTGTGATGAGCCCAGTTGGTGAGTAGTTCTCTTCCCTATGTCTATCCCTGTTGTAGCCAGCAGCTTTTCCTAGGAACAAATTGTCATGATTGTTAATAAAGAATAAGGGTTTGAAAGGCCTGTATGAGCCAGAGTTAAGCTAAGTTAGCATGAATGATGCTTAGCTGGAACAAAGGGATGCTAAGGCCCAGGAAGATAGATCAAAAGCAAGTTTATTTAATTTTATTTAATATTTAAAACTTTATATCTCTCCCCTCCTGCACAGCAGCTCGGGGTGGCTTACAATCTAAAAACACCATATTAAAATACAAATATAAAAACTCTTACGGGGTGGGGGGTGGGGAGACACACACACACAAACACAGTTATCTGTAAGGAGGCCAGGTCAACTAAAGGACAAGCGGCAGGGGATTTTTGCACCACAAGATTTGCTAGAACCAGATTCAAATTTACTTCCAGGCTAGCAAAAAATTGCCTAGTCGCATGATATAATGCATACTTTCTTTGCTTCTATACTGAAAAAAATTGTGGGTTTAATATAGTGATTAGGCCATAAGTATCAGCCCCTCTGTAGTTTCAGTTGTCCCTTGACTGTCGAACTACTGTGACACCCATCTGCAGATACTACAAGCATGACACCTACTCAGACCTAGGCTGTTTTTATACGAGTGTGGCGAGCTCACGCCTGAAAATCAAGCACCTTTGCGGGTAGGGTTTAGACATGTGGGACACGCACGATCACGCTCGCGCCTTTCTTTAAAGCCACCAGTTAAAGACCTCGATCACTCTTTTTCAAAGGCGCATGATTTTCAAGAACAAACCCGCTATGCTCATTTAAGCGGCCTTAGTTTCTGCACCTAGGATTTAGGTAAGCCTTGTGCTAACTGCCTGGTCAGCAATTGGTACACCATTAGCAATTAAGATTATTTTTCTTTACACCAAGTCCTTATTACTCTGTAACCATTATATACATTTCTAGCTGTATTCCTTCTTTTATTGTTTATACATACTCCATCATCCTGCACTTTCATGTATTCATTCATTCTATCCTGCTTTTGATTTTAAGTAAAACTTTTAATACTCATTTATGTGTAAAAGAGACTGGTTTATTTTAGGGACAAAGGTCCTGGTAAAAGACTTCATTCCTAGATTTTTTATTTATTTAAAAAACTTATTACCCCGCTCCTCCTGCCACAGGCAGCTCGGGGCAGCTTACAAGATTTGGTCCTAGGTTCATTCCTGGAGCTACGCTGTGTCCAATGAAACATCAGCAGTTCCTTTTCTGTCACTTTGTTATGCTGCATGTAGCGCCTGTTGCTCATGATATGGCCCCAGATTGGGGTCTGGTTTGTGGGGCCGCTTTCATTCAATTGGTGATGAGGCCAGTTGTGGAGTTTTCTGTCTCAGTCCCTCTCTATGCCCTCTCTCTGATGGTCTGTTACACCACCTAATGGTGCTGATGTTGTCCACCCAGACGGGAGACTGATTTAGTGGGTGGAGGGGATCTGCCTGTGTTCAATTGGTGATGATGCCAGTTGTGGAGTTCTCACTGTGTCTCTCTCCGTTTAATAAGACACCTTTTCTCTTAACATAAGCCTCCACTGACTTTAATGGTGGAACTTTTGCCATTGACTTCAATGGGGGGGAGGATCACCCACACTCTATCTGCGCTACACATGCTACCTGCTGATGAGAGCCCAATGGGCACCACTTTTGAGGCTTATATTGATAATGATGCCAATTGGCTCTCCTCTGTCTGATAGTCTAATGAAACCACCAAAGCTCCTTTTTCCTCTGCTGTCAGCACCACCTATAGAACATCTATGCGACTGTCTAGTCATCTAAAAAAAGATTTTAGCTTGTCCTTTCTACAATGGTAGCAGACTTAACAGCAGTTTTAAAAACAGTGTTTCCCTTCCTTACTGGCCTCTCAAACTGGCAAAACCACAAATATATTTAAAAAGAGAAAAATACAAGTATATATAAATGCTACAAATATGAATACAAATGCTATACCCAGTGCAACGCACTTTCAAGAATCCTACTTAACTCATCCAGGCCGCTCTGCCCCAGTGGAGAGTATGAGGCTTCAGTCCTCAAGAATAAACCCCAACAGAGAGGTGAAAGAATGAACTGAATTTTATTGTGGTAGTCAAAGGACGACACAAAATTATACAATACATAACAAATAAATATATTAATAAATGAAAAGGACAAAGTTTACACATAAAATTTAAAACAAGGTTGTTAAAACAAAACACTAAGGATTGACTGCCCAAAGAAATGTCTTTCAGCTTACACGGAAGTCGAGCACAGACACACTTGGCCCCTAGAACTACAGTTCTAATACAGGGCTGGAATAAACCATGATAACCGCTGATATAGGAGAAGATCTGAATAGATAATTACATAACAGCAGCATTTCCAGATTTTGCCTTCCTTAATTTGTGAGATCCTGTTTTGTGGGAGCCTGCCAATGTGGAGTCCTTGTTGGAATCTGTTCGTGCCACTACTTGTGAGTAAGATCCATGCCCATCCATGCCCATCCTGGCTGGTGAAAGCCAGCCAGGAGACCTTACGGCCGTTGCTGGCTGGGGTGGTTAGTGGCTCCTTTGGGAAGGCAGGGTGCCTGACTACCTGAAGGAGACTGTGGTTAGGCCCTGCTCAAGAAACCATCTCTTGATGCTGATGCTCCTGCCAGTTATCGGCCGGTCTCTAACCTTCCCTTTTTAGGGAAGGTTATTGAATGGGTAGTGGCCTGGCAGATCCAGGAACATCTGGACCGCACTGGTTTCCATGACCCCTTTCAGTCTGGTTTTCGGCCTGGGTATGGTACAGAGACTGCATTGGTGGCCTTGGTTGACGATCTCCATCTGGCATTGGACCAGGGTTGTCAGACCTTACTGGTTCTGCTAGACCTTTTGGCTGCATTCGACACAGTCGATCATGAGGTGTTGGTGACTCACCTGTGGAACCATGCCGGGAT
>QEPC01015537.1:1064344-1089895 GCA_003113815.1 Sphenodon punctatus
GAAAGTAGAGAAAAGGCGGCGAGGGTCGCGGGAGAAAGATTCGATCCTAGAGGCATAATAGCGCTGCCTAGCTAGGGAGATAGCCGAGGAGAGGGAGGAGAGGGAGAATTTGTAATGGAGGAAGTCGGGGGGGATTCGCCCTCCCCATGGTCTCTCAAGTGCGGAGTCTGGGTGTGGTCCTCGATTCATGGCTCAGCCTGGAATCTCAGGTTGTGGCTGTGGAAGGGAGTGCATTTCAGCAGTTACATCTTGTCCAGCGGCTTTGGCCGTATCTCTCAGACTCCAACCTCACCACTGTCATCCATACCTTCATCATCTCGAGGCTGGATTACTGCAACGTGCTCTATGTGAGGCTGCCCGAGAAGTTGGTCTGGAGGCTGCAGCTGGTGCAGAATGCCGCAGCCTGTCTCCTTATGGGGGCGGGTGGCAGGGAGCACATGACACCTGTGCTCCGGGCTCTGCACTGGCTGCCTATAAAGCACCAAGCCAGGTTCAAGGTGCTGGTTTTAACCTTTAAAGCCCTTCACGGCCTGGGCCCTACTTATCTGCTGGACCGCCTCACTCCCCATGTGTCCGTGAAACCCTTGAGATCGTCCATGGGAGCTTTTTTGGAGGTTCCCTGGGTGAGGCGGGTGGCCACTGATGTTAGATCTTTTTCAGTGGCTGCCCCTGTGCTGTGGAATGCACTTTCAGAGGAGGCTCAGCTAGCTCCCACTCTCCTGTCATTTTGGTGTTTATGTAAGACCTAGCTGTTCTGCCAGGCTTTTGGCGAGGGAGGAGGGTCTTTTTCCCCCTGTACTGTGTATTTTTAATGGTTTAAAATTGTTTTATTGTTTTACTTTTTTTATACTGTTGTTCACTGCCCCGGGCTGCTCTGTGGGCAGGAGGGGCTGGATATAAATTTTATATAAATAAATAAAATAAATAAATAAATAAATTTGATAGCTACCGCACAAATTTTGGCTACATTTAAAGTAATAGCAGTATCCAAAACTTCCAAGAGGCACACAAAAGCTTCCCACTGGCTGCATGGTTTCATATTGGAAATTATATGATCAAAAATTTAGGCCATAGGTTGGAGTAAAGTTGGCAATCAAATATAGCATGTGCCAACGATTCCACAACCTCTTGCACAACCTTTGATCATGTGGGACCTTTGCCAATCTACCCTCTAAAACTGCAGAGGACAACCGGTTGAATATAGCTAAGGTGAAAGCACATCTGTGGCTCCAAACAAACAACATAGAAAAATAAGAAACCCCCCTATGATCAGGAACAAAACAGAGACATGGGCTAGGGGACTGAGAGACTCCAGAACACCTGAAGAAGCTCTCAGTTGCCTCACTCCAGCCTCAAAAGATCAAATAAAGTTGTCACCCCTGTCGAGCTAAGCCAATCTACTAGTGTATATAGTAAGGATGGGTGAACGCGGTTCAGAAGTTCGGAGTTTGGCCCAAACTCGGTCTGTTCAGTCAACCAAATCAAACTTCCGAACCGAACTTGAATTTCAAACCAAACTGAACCAAATTTCCTAACTCTGTTCTGTTCACCCATCCCTAGTGGCAACACACACAAAAAAAACCTGGTTTTGAATGGCCGAACTTGGTTCGGAAGTTCGGAATTCGACCGAACTTGGTCTGTTCGGTTAACCGAACCGAACTTCCGAACCGAACTTGAATTTCAAACCGAACCGAATTTCCGAACTCAAATTTCAAACCGAACCGAATTTCCGAACTCCGTTCTGTTCACCCATCCCTAGTATATAGCAATTCGTATTGACAAATCATCAGCCCACACAGTGGTATTTCTTAAATAAAAATATCCAACAAATACTCTCAATCATTCACCCAGCTCTGCTTTACGATACGTCCCAAGAAAGAAGGCAGAATTGAGAAGAATGCTCACTGTTCAACCACATAGGTCAGACAAAGAGTGACGCCAAACCAGCAGAAGTTGCCACCTCTATAGACAGCACATGAATAATGGGTGTCTTCACATGGACAGCTGCCCTGCCTCACCCCTGGGTGGGCTGTCCGTTTAAAGGTGGCCCACCAGATGTGCAGGTGGAACACAGAGGCAGGGCAGGCTGCCCCTGTTCCAGGACTGCTTTGCCAGCAGTACTCCGGAGCACCACCAGCAGAGTCAGCAGCCCAACCCTATGGCAGGGCATCATGCAAGCGGACCATGGGCTCTGACAGCCATCGGGTCCATTTAAAATGGACCTAGGCATGGCTGCAAGTGGACAGACATGGGGGTGCACCACCCGACTTGCTCCAGGATCCCCATGTCTGTGTGAAAAAAAATACCCAATAAATCTACTCCACTGTTTGTAAGTGTTTTCCCCCTTTCAGGAACACCTTGCAGGATATATAAAATAAGTGTTTTCATTTGCACTAAGTTTTCTTTTAATTTTGACTCATTTTAAATTCTTCTTTTCTTCAATGTCCAAATAAGAGTTGTCAACTGACAATGGCTGACCAGGCCACAGTCCAAGTAATTTGTTTGTGGATCGTGGTCGATAAATGTACCGACTACAGTTCAGAAGGAATGGGAGAACTCCCCTCTCTGGTCCACTCGCATTGCAAGCTCACCGGCTTGTAAGGTGTGAGAGTGCGGGTGGCTGGGAGGCACTGACCATGGCCGTTTTTACACGGACTGGGGGATGGGGGGTGAGGGGGGTCAGAGCGGCGGGTGTAGGTGGGGGTGTGCCGCTTACATGGAGACACACACACCTACACCTACCGACACCCATCTTCACCCACGGAGCTTCCTCCATTCTGTCGGAGGGCTTTGTGTGTGGGTGGGTGTGTAGCAGGAGCACGCAAGCACAAACACCTGCCGCCTGTGGCATTTACACAGGTGCACACCTGCCGCACACCCATTCCCCCACCTACCGACAGCTGTTTACATGGACTTCTCCACCCCCGCCACACCCCCGCCTGAACACCAAGCCTGGGGGGAGGGAGGGGGCGTCCGTGTAAAAACTGCCCATGACTGTCTTATCTGGGTGAGTCCTATCAGGGTGGGTGTTGTACTTAGACAATTAGACAATTTTACATTGCAGAAAATGATACCTGAAGTAGGAATTGTTAAATGTAGAGATTTGCTTGAATGAGGGCTCACTACAGTGAAGTTCAGCTGCAAATGTTCCTTTTCTAAACTTGTCCC
Organism: Sphenodon punctatus; assembly: GCA_003113815.1. Classification (NCBI taxonomy): domain Eukaryota; kingdom Metazoa; phylum Chordata; class Lepidosauria; order Sphenodontia; family Sphenodontidae; genus Sphenodon; species Sphenodon punctatus. Next base: position 1,067,513 of record QEPC01015537.1, read on the forward strand.
CAAGCCCCCACTCCTCCCATGTAGCCTATTATGGTATTTTCCAGGCCTAGGAAGTGTACATGGCATTTTTTTACAGAACAATCACAGAAACCAACTTTAATCTGAGTGGCCATCAACTTTCAATGACTCTTAACTACAGGCCCATCCCCATGGAACAACAGATTTCCTCCAAACATGACCAGAAGAGGGATGCATGTTCTGCATGATCTTTAGGAATCTGTCGGATATCATAGGTGAATCCACAGCAGAGTCTTGTCCAACAAGTTACAAAGCTGCAGATGTGGAATTGCCACCCCACCCCACTCCAGACTGCTGCTTCACTCCAGTGAACTCTGGACAATTGTTCTGTATCTCAGGTACCACACATGTCTACAGGTGTTTTTAGACAAGCACCTCCCCACCCATTACCCACCAATCACCCACCCATCATGCAGGTTGCAGGGCTGCATAGGACACCAATGCGGCCCTGCAACACGGGTGATGGGTGGGTGCGTAATGGGTGGGAAGGTGATTGTCTAAAAACACCCTACAGAGCCAATAGCAGGTGGCACTGCCATTTCACAGCTTCTGCCCTGCAGGGAAAGAGCCTTGTGTGGACCCAGCATTATGTAGCGTTGGTGGAAAATGAGACTGGGATCCTTTTTAAATGCAGGAGGTTAGATGACCAACACACTTCTGAATCAGCACTTCTTCAGGAGGGAACAAGGATGACTTTGACATGCCTGACTGAAGCATGGGTGGACCAGTGAATCTCAAAAAAAGGGATAATCCTATGGGCAAAGCAGTCGAAGGTTTTTTCGCTATCAAAGATCTGTAGCTCGTGTGCTTTAAGAGGAAAACAGTTAGTAGTTACGAATCCTAGCAATTAGCCCAAATTTGCCATGTGGTCTCTGAAGGAATGGAACCAGTTGTCCCTGAGCACTCACGGCTGAGGTGGAGTTCTTACAGAGGGCTTGTAAATGACTGGGAAGTGCAGGTAGCTTGGGGCTGAGAAGCAATGGCATCCAACATTTCAAACCAGGGTGACAGAAAAAAGGCCATAGCCTATCAGTATACCCTAGAACTGCAGAACAAGAAACAGTGCTCAGAGTCAGTTAACTCTCATCAGAAGATCAACAATAGCTTTTAACATCATAAGTTCCAAGTAGAACTGTTTGCTTTGTACCCTGAGGACCAGCTATGTACTCCCAGGCAGAGAATTCTGGACCAGGAGAAAAACAGGTGCTACACCTAATTCAACAGTGAGCCACGATCTTTTCATCTCCACTCATCTCCTGGAGGTCCAAGGACCATTGTGCCTGCCTATTTCTGCCTGCACCCACATGGTAACTATTATAAGCCCCTTTCCCTGGTGGTACCTTTGCTTTCCATTTTCTCTTCTCCAAGTTGCTCCTCACCCCTATTCTCTGTTTTCTATGATGGTGCTCTCCTTGTATCTCTCTTAACCTTCCACCTTGGAACCTACTCTCTTTCTGTCCTTCCTTCTCCCTTTGTTATTGCCCTTTATTTTCTCTCTTCTCTGTCCCCTCACACCCCATACCTTTATGTGTAGTGGCTTCCCTGAGCTTCAGGGAAGGGTGACATATAAATTTAAATAAATTAAATGAATAAATAAATAATATCACTTTCCCAACTTCTCTGGAGCCTTGCAACATTAAAGAGAGGAATAGGATATAATAAAGAAAAACATAGTTGAGACTAACATAGGGTAAGGCCACACGAGACGTTATCCCACTTTAGGCAACTTTACCCCACATTAGCCTGCGATGCAGCAGATCATATGGCTGGTGGCCACCAGATGTTCGCCCAGTTCCGTCCTGGGACAGGCAGCTTTCATGGGATTCCGCCGACGTCACAGGGAGCCCCAGTGCCGCTGGCCCGGTTTAGGCCCCCTCATGGCTTTGCCCCAGCAGACAGATGCGGTAGCACCTCTGCCGGCTCATTCTGCGGATGCTACTGTGCCCCCAGAGGAGCCCCAGGTGTCAGCACGCTCCTGCAACAGAGGAGGGCAGGACTCTAGGACTCCGTGGTGCTCTGCGCACCTGCAGGGAAAGCTGCCAGCTGAGGGAAATGATGCTTAGGACTATGCGGCCTGGACAGCCACGCTGGTGATCAGGTTCCCTGGTTTGGACTGGCCCCTTTGCCTCATGAAAGCTAAGTGTCTGCGTACTGAGTGCCATTATCGCGACAATTGTGTGTGTCTTTGCCTGCAACGGTATAGCAAGATTTTGCCTTCCCCGTGACTTTCCCGCTGCCCTTTCTGGATGAGTTCGTGAGTGAGAGGAGGTGAGCAAGGGTGAGTGTGTGGTCCCTTCCTTCCCCCACTCCTGGCTCCCCTGCCCCCCTCCGTGGTACGCAAGGTCCTCCTTTCCCTCCAGCCCTGGGCTCCAAACCCCCCTCCTTTCCCCACTGTGAGGGGTCACTGTGCTTCCCTCCCCAAACCTCCCCATGGGCGTTTGTGAAAAGGCTGTGAGAGGCAGGCAGCCACAGGATTTCTGGAACCCCTGCCCAATGATGATAGGGGCCTGACTTCCCAGTGCATCACGCATCAGGAAGGGCCCACTCACTATCCTGAAGGGCATTTATACTCCGAGAGAACCCGTTGGGGGCCCTGTGTGTTTGGTGTGCGGTTGGGTAGTGTGATGTGTCCTTCCCCATCCCCCATAACAGTATCACCAGCCTTACCCCCTTTTTCCCTCATTCCCAGTGGGACTTGTAGAAACATGGATATTGGTCTCCAAGTAGGGGAATTGGCTCATGCCATTCAGTCTGTAGCCATGGAGGTTAAGGAGATGCAGAATCAGCAGGATCAACTTGCTGCCGCAGTGGCTGCCCTGCAGGCACCATCTGACCCTCCAGCACCCACTCTGGCCCCTCTGGGATCTCCCCCAGCTGCTGCTGTGCCCCCACCCCACCCCCGGACCCAGCCCAGGTCCAGCTGGCAGGAGCAGCAGGTCGTGAACCTAAGGGGCCATAAATTGAAAAATTCACAGGGGATTGCAAGAGTTTCCAAAGCTTTCTGGCCTTATGCCACCTTACATTTACCACCCAATCCTTGACTTATGCCACAGAGGAATTAAAAGTAGCATTCATCATTGGGAATTCAGGTGGGACCACCTTGACCTGGGCCACTAATTTTCTGGTAGAGAAAAGTCCCCTCTTGACTAATCTTGACTAATCGAGCAGGAGGTCAGGTCCCTGTTCGATCACCCTTACCGGAAAAGGGATGCCCAGGCGACCATGATGACCATAAGACAAGGGCAGGACCCCCTATTAGACTATGTAACACAATTTCAACAGCTGGCCATAGACCTGAAATGGCCTCAGGAAGTGTTGGTCATTTTGTTCTGAATAGGGCTGTCCAATGAGCTAAAAGATCAGCTGATGCATACCTCATTGCCCAAAAAGTGGGAGAACTTAGCCACCCTTATGTTTCAAGTAGATGAGCACCTTAGTGAAAGATGCCGGGAAAAGAGGCAGGGCGCTCACCTTCCTTCCTCCCTCTCTCTGGGCAAGCCCCGCAACTCCCAAGGTGGAGACCGGAGTAGGAACTGAGGTTGAACCTATGCATTTGGGTGCTTTCCGGGGGCCGTTGACTCCCGAGGAAACAGAACAATGCAGGCTCGCCCAGACTTGCTTTTATTGCGGGAAGCCAAATCATTTTGCTAGGGAGTGCCCAGTACGCCCTGTGGGACCATGAGGGCTGGAAAACCCCTTCGGCTGGGATGGTCAGGGGACATCCCGGTAGACCCTGTAGCCCCCTGCCTTGTTTTTACCATCCCTGTCACCTCTCCTACCATAAAGACCCATGTACAGATCCCTGTCACCCTAACCCTCGCCCCGGTTCGCTCCCTCATCTTGTATGCCCTGGTGGACTCGGGGGCTTCGGGAAATTTCATAGATATGGGGGTGGCTCGGTTCTATGATATCCCTACCTGCCCTAAGACCCACCCAGAGGCCATCCACTCCATACATGGGTCCCCTTTGATATCATGCCCAGTTACCATGCAGACCACCGCCCTGCCCTGTGTGGCGGAAGATCACCGGGCGATTTTACATTTTGATATCGTCTGTACCCCCATGTTTCCTGTGGTTTTGGGGTTGCCTTGAGTGCAGCTGCACGATCCTGAGGTTAACTGGGGGTCACAGAGGGTTACCTTCCTGTCCAAGTATTGTCAGACCCACTGTATATTCCCCAGGCCAGTGGGTCTCCCCAGCCTCGCCCTGGGAACCATGGAAGACATGGACCTGACTAAGATTCCCCCTGAGTACTGGGATTTAAAAGGGGTATTCAGCAAGGAACAAGCTACTGAACTACCCCTGCACCGGGTTTACGACTGCCTGATAGATTTAGTCCCCACAGAAGAGCCCCCCTATGGGTGCATTTATGCCCTGTCAATGCCCAAATTGAAGATCTTGAAAGACTATGTAGATGAGAGTCTTAAGAATGGGTTCATACGCCCCTCGACCTCCCCAGCTGGGGCACCTATATTCTTCATCCCAAAAAAGGACAGGGGACTCTGGCCCTGTGTAGATTACCGGGGGCTCAATGCCATTATGGTTAAGAATAGGTATCCCCTCCCTCTTATCCCCGAACTCTTAAATCGATTGCAAGGGGCCAAGGTTTTCATGAAGCTCAACCTCCGGGGAGCGTATAACTTACTCTGAGTACGAGAGGGTGACGAGTGGAAGACAGCATTTCAAACTTGGTATGGGCACTACGAATATCTAGTGATGCCGTTTGGACTGGTTAACGCCCTGACTGCCTTCCAACATTTTATTAATGATGTCCTGAGGGAGATGTTGGACCTTTTTGGCGTGACATACCTGGATGACATTCTGATTTATTCAGACTCTAAGGAATCCCACGTACACCATGTTCGGAAGGTCCTCGAGAGACTCCAGCAAAATAAATTGTACTGCAAATTGGAGAAATGCACGTTTCACTTAGATACCATCACCTTCCTGGGGTTTATTATATCCCCAGAAGGGATCCGGATGGACCCTCAGAAAACAACAGCGATTCAACAATGGCCGGCCCCTAAAGCTGTAAAAACCCTGCAACGCTTCTTAGGAAGTGTGAATTATTACCAGCATTACATTCCACGCTTCGCCAATGTGACCAAACCCCTTACAAGGCTTCTGAAGACAAACCAACCCTTTGTGTGGAGACCAGAACAACAGAGGGCTTTCCAGGCTCTCAAATTGGCTTTCCTTAAGAAACCCATCCTCTGCCACCCCAACTTTGACCAACCCTTTTTTGTTGAGGTGGACGCATCTAGCATGGCCCTGGGGGCAGTATTATCCCAAAAGGACCCCCAAGAAAAAATTCTGTTACCCTGTGCATTCCATTCTCGCCAATTAACTCCGGCCAAACAGAACTACACAGTACTGGAGTGGAAGCTGTTAGCGATCAAATCGACCTTTGAAACCTGGAGACACTATTTGGAGGACGTCTCCTATCCCATCACAGTCCTCACTGACCACAAGAACTTGGAGTATTTACAGACCACCCATATTTCCAATGCTCGGCATACCCAGTGGGCTGTATTCTTCGCACAGTTCCGGTTTGTTATCCAATACTGACTAGGCCACCTCAACCTGCTAGCGGACACTCTCTCCCACTACCCCGAAAGCAAACAGCCCCCTCAGCGTGGGAACTACGCCATCTTGAACTATTAGGTCTTTGCAGCCACCTATTTCTCGCTCAATGCACTCCGTCAGCTGACCCAACGGGAATTAACCAGCACTAACCCTGGCCTGCATCTCTTAGTCCAAGGGCTGACAGAATGAGATGGCAAAATCCAGCCCCCCTGTCTTTTTGGAAACACATCCTATGGGCTCATCATGATGCCCCCCTCGCAGGACATCAAGGGAGAAAAAAAACATTAGAACTGATTAAGTGCATTTTCTGGTGGCCCTCCCAGTGAGCAGGCATGACCCTATATGTCCAAGGATGCCCCACGTGTGCCCGGACCAGGAGACCCCAAACAAAACCAACCGGTCTCTTGCAGCTGCGCCCCCTCCCTACAGGGCCTTGGCAGGTGTTGGGGATGGACTTAATTGTGGACCTACCCTCGTCCCAGGGGTATACTACTATACTAGTAGTTGTTGATGTGTTTTCCAAGATGGCGCACTTCATCGCCTGTAAAGGACTCCCCACGGCTCGCAAGACGGCGTTTCTTTTTCTCCGACACATCATCAAGCTGCACGGCTTACCACAGGAGGTTATCTCGAACCGGGGAACTCAATTTACTTCAAAGTTCTGGAGAAGCCTGTTTAGGGCCCTACATGTTCACCTCTCCCCTACCACCACGTACCATCCCCAGGCGAATGGACAGATGAAGAGAACAAACCAGGATTTGGAACAATATATTAGATGCTACGTCAACCATTTGCAAGATGATTGGTACGCTTGGCTTCTCATGGCCAAATTCACTCATAACACCCCCCATGCTGCCTTAGGAAACTCCCCCTTCTTTGTGACATACGGGTTCCACCCTCAGCTTGCGACACCTGAAACCCCATCGCTCCATGTTCCAGCAGTCGGGGTCCTGGTAGCCCAAATCTGTCAGACCCACACCTTCACCAGAGAGACCTTAATCAAGTCCCGCTAGCAATACAAGACTTCTGCCAACCAACACCGTTGCCCTGCTCTGTCTTACGCCCCTGGAGATCTTGTTTGGTTGGATCAACGACACTACCCTTCCCTGTGCCCATCACACAAGCCCCTTTCCTGTCGAACGGCACCTCAATGAGGTGACCTATAGGCCCAGCCTGCCATCCCATCTCAAAATTCACCCCACGTTCCACGTCTCCTTGCTCAAACCAGCCCATGCCACGCTATACCCTGCACATGATCCTTCCCCTGACCCTGTTTTCCTCTCCCCTGATGGGCTCGATTACAAGGTCTAGGCGCTGTTGGACTCCTGCATCCTCCAGGGTTGTTTACACTACCTAGTGGACTGGGTAGGGTTTGGACCCGAGGAACGGACCTGGGAGCCTGCAACTCAAGTCCATGTCCCCTGTTTGGTGTAGAAATTTCATCGCCGCTACCCCTGGAAGTCTGGATCAGCCCATCTGTTAAGCAGAGGGCTGTTGTTTTATTCTTGCCCAGTAGAAAATTCACACAGCATCTTATCTGTAAAAGAATCCACACAAGAGGAGAAACTATTAAAATGGGGTGGGAGCTTTGTCAGAGGGAAGGATGTGTAAATTGTAAAACTCACTTGGCTTGGGGGTGTAGAGGCCAAGCAATTGAGGGAAATACTGTGATAGAGCTTGGGTTTAAGTCTGGCTTATAAAAAGGATGTATGGATATGTGAATCCTTTAACTTTTTACAATTGGTTTTTTTAAGTGTTTTTTTCCAGCCCAGCCTCATAGTCAAGTAATAGACTACTTAGAATTTGCATATTATATATATGCAAAGTATATGGAAATTATGTTTCACATTTTAAGAGTCACTGTCCCTCATTTCAGAGTATCAGGAGCTGAGAGGTATGTCCATCCATAAGAGATTTTCCCAAGAAAAATTTCATTTTCCACCAGGAAACTCTTAGAACGCAGTTCATCTGATCGTCAAGGAATGTATAATGTACTGCAGACACAAAGAAAATGTACCACCAAGTTGGATACACTGTTCCCAGGGTACCTAGAAGTATAAACCAATTCAGAATTTCACTCCAAATAGAGTGATAGTTTGGTCTTTTGGTCAAACAACTGGATTCATTATGAAATGAGTAGAAAAAAAATTATCAAAGCCATTCTGCCCACCCTTTGCAGTATAATGGGAGGATTTTAATCTTGATTTAGGGCATATATCTCTACTTTATATTTATTATACAGATCAAATGAGAGAAATCGCCTTGAAATGTTGCTACCGATACTAATTCCACACACATATAGTCAAACCAATGGCAACAGTGGTTAGTAGGTATAGATCTGGTGACATCTAGTGACCAGCTCATGTAATGTAAAAGAACTTTGTGAATAAATTCTGGCCTCTCTGACATCCACACCTCACCCACGCAGCCTCAGTGATTTCAGTAAGATCCATGGATCTCGCTGAGGGCACAAAACATGACCCTTTGGCTTTGACCCAGATACTTATATCCATACAGCTTGCTTCTAGTAATCACTGTTCCCATCCTGCTTTGTTAGGTTTACAACAGAAATGTGCATGTGCATGACATTTTTATTTAAAATGGTTTCACTACCTTTGTAAAGTTTATAAAACCAGCCCTTAAACTACAGTGAAGCTGTATAAATGTCCAGGTATTAATGATCTTAACTGAAGACTGTGGTATAGCCAATTACATAGAATTTGGAACATAATGTGTGCAAAGGGAAGATGTCATTGGTAATAAAATATTTTTAAATGCAGGTTTTTGGTAAGAGAATTAATATCTTTGGTTTACATTTGAAGGGGGGCTGAAGATTAGTCAACAGTGTGACAATTTTTTATTTATTTTTTTAAAAACTTTTTACAATTCCAGAGCTAACATGGGCATAGCTACCAGGAGCAAGCTGGCTCGGTTGAACCCAGGCCCTGAACTCTGAGGGGATACTTTGCAAGTGACCTGGGTGCCACTAGAAAACTTTTAAAAGGGGAAGACCACCAGCACAGCACCCCTGCCCACTCTGAAAATGTCCTAATGGTACTCAGGCTGCTTGCAAAGGACCCTGCCAAGAAGGAGGTTTTCAGAGTGAGCAGAGGTAGAGTGCTGGACCCATCCTCACACACTCTTTCAACATGCTTCCTGGCAGGGTTGCTGCCTCTCCTGGGGAGGGGATGCTGGGAGTTGGAGTGGCATTGCCTTCATGCGTACATCATGCCCCACTCTGGAGACTCCGCCCCCTTGACGTTGGGGGGGGGGCAGTATAATTGGGACATGATCCCAGGCCTACCACCAGAGCCTTGCTACGACACTGAGAGCTAATTTCATTCAAGACCCAGATGCTGGGAGGAGCTGCAATCTAGGCAGCAATGTAGCTATCATTTACCAGACGGTGGTTGCCTGCCTGCTCTTCAAACTTGTTTGAAGAAGAACCCTGTATAGTTCAAAAGGTTACACAAGCTCACCAACAGAAGTTGCTCCAATAAAAAGGGATTATCTTAATTACTTTGGCTGCAATCCGCAAATCCCTCCAGAGGAATCCCATTAAAGGCCATTAACACGGGTTGCAAAAGGAACTTCTCTCTGTCCAATGAGCCATTCTTCCTCCATGCTAGGGGTGGGAGGTCCCTAGTCTATTGCGATGCTGTGCAGCCCAGCACACAATATATGGTGGGTCTTGTTTTTTAGTTTGCTAGTTATTTTATGAGAAAAACAAGAGATAACAGCCTTTAATGGGACTCCTCTGGAGTAAGAAGTTTGAGGATTAAGATTGAGGAGTAATTAGTTTGAGCCATCCTGAGCCTGTTAAGGGAAGGGCGGGATAAAAATTTAAATAAATAAATAAAATAAAATAAATAAGGATTGCAGCCATTATCTCTTGTTTCTCTCAAAATAATAAGCAAAAGAAACACACACAAAAGTCATCCCTTATGTGCTGTGCAGCGGTCCCCATCAGAGTAGACACTCCCTTCCGCCTCTCCCTCACCTCAGTGTGGAAGAATGGCAAGGGACAGAGTGACATTTCTTCTGCACCCTGTGCCCTTGCATGGTCGAGAAAAGCCACCCACAGTCTTAGCCAGGCTTCCAAAGCCAATCCATTAGGAATTTCCTGTTCAGCCGCACAGAAGAAAAGCCAAGTAATAAATACACAGCTACCCAGGACAGATTCTGTTAACTGAACTATTCCCTGTCTTTGCTCCTAGAAATGTATCTTGTTCGTTTATGTCATCTCTTTCTTTATCTAGGTGTATAAAATGACAGCATAAGAGAAAATAGTCTTTGAAAGCAGAGGTCAAATTACTGATGTTCAATGTGTGAAGAGAGGTCAAAGATACTGTACCAGACAGCACTTCTAGCATGAAAGTATTTTACATTTATTCAAGTGTCTTCTTGAAGTCCCAGAACATTCATATTAACTTCAGTGCACTTTGGATCTGGCCCTAAGCTGTATATGGTTTGTATATGGTAGAACTACTGGAAGATATTTAGACATTTCTAAGAGGAAATGCACAGGCAGCTTTTATTCTGCCTGGGCAATGTAGACACTAAGGGCTCATATCACCACCATTATCGTCCATGGGAATTTGTAGGGCTCATATCTCCTCCACCATTATAGTCTATGGGAGTTTTTCCATTGACTTTAATGGGCAGAGGATTTTGTGCTAACTGTTTGCTGATACGTGGGAGTGGGAAACCTCAGGCCCAGGGGCCAAATACAGCCCATGATCAGTTTTTATTTGGCCCCTTTCTAGGGGTTCGGGTCCCTGAATCCGAGCACTGAANATAGGGGCCTGACTTCCCAGTGCATCACGCATCAGGAAGGGCCCACTCACTATCCTGAAGGGCATTTATACTCCGAGAGAACCCGTTGGGGGCCCTGTGTGTTTGGTGTGCGGTTGGGTAGTGTGATGTGTCCTTCCCCATCCCCCGTAACAGTATCACCAGCCTTACCCCCTTTTTCCCTCATTCCCAGTGGGACTTGTAGAAACATGGATATTGGTCTCCAAGTAGGGGAATTGGCTCACGCCATTCAGTCTGTAGCCATGGAGGTTAAGGAGATGCAGAATCAGCAGGATCAACTTGCTGCCACAGTGGCTGCCCTGCAGGCACCATCTGACCCTCCAGCACCCACTCTGGCCCCTCTGGGATCTCCCCCAGCTGCTGCTGTGCCCCCACCCCACCCCCGGACCCAGCCCAGGTCCAGCTGGCAGGAGCAGCAGGTCGTGAACCTAAGGGGCCATAAATTGAAAAATTCACAGGGGATTGCAAGAGTTTCCAAAGCTTTCTGGCCTTATGCCACCTTACATTTACCACCCAATCCTTGACTTATGCCACAGAGGAATTAAAAGTAGCATTCATCATTGGGAATTCAGGTGGGACCACCTTGACCTGGGCCACTAATTTTCTGGTAGAGAAAAGTCCCCTCTTGACTAATCTTGACTAATCGAGCAGGAGTTCAGGTCCCTGTTCGATCACCCTTACCGGAAAAGGGATGCCCAGGCGACCATGATGACCATAAGACAAGGGCAGGACCCCCTATTAGACTATGTAACGCAATTTCAACAGCTGGCCATAGACCTGAAATGGCCTCAGGAAGTGTTGGTCATTTTGTTCTGAATAGGGCTGTCCAATGAGCTAAAAGATCAGCTGATGCATACCTCATTGCCCAAAAAGTGGGAGAACTTAGCCACCCTTATGTTTCAAGTAGATGAGCACCTTAGTGAAAGATGCCGGGAAAAGAGGCAGGGCGCTCACCTTCCTCCCTCCCTCTCGCTGGGCAAGCCCCGCAACTCCCAAGGTGGAGACCGGAGTAGGAACTGAGGTTGAACCTATGCATTTGGGTGCTTTCCGGGGGCCGTTGACTCCCGAGGAAACAGAACAATGCAGGCTCGCCCAGACTTGCTTTTATTGTGGGAAGCCAAATCATTTTGCTAGGGAGTGCCCAGTACTCCCTGTGGGACCATGAGTGCTGGAAAACCCCCTTCGGCTGGGATGGTCAGGGGACATCCCGGTAGACCCTGTATCCCCCTGCCTTGTTTTTACCATCCCTGTCACCTCTCCTACCATAAAGACCCATGTACAGATCCCTGTCACCCTAACCCTCGCCCCGGTTCGCTCCCTCATCTTGTATGCCCTGGTGGACTCGGGGGCTTCGGGAAATTTCATAGATATGGGGGTGGCTCGGTTCTATGATATCCCTACCTGCCCTAAGACCCACCCAGAGGCCATCCACTCCATACATGGGTCCCCTTTGATATCATGCCCAGTTACCATGCAGACCACCGCCCTGCCCTGTGTGGCAGAAGATCACGGGGCGATTTTACATTTTGATATCGTCTGTACCCCCATGTTTCCTGTGGTTTTGGGGTTGCCTTGAGTGCAGCTGCACGATCCTGAGGTTAACTGGGGGTCACAGAGGGTTACCTTCCTGTCCAAGTATTGTCAGACCCACTGTATATTCCCCAGGCCAGTGGGTCTCCCCAGCCTCGCCCTGGGAACCATGGAAGACATGGACCTGACTAAGATTCCCCCTGAGTACTGGGATTTAAAAGGGGTATTCAGCAAGGAACAAGCTACTGAACTACCCCTGCACCGGGTTTACGACTGCCTGATAGATTTAGTCCCCACAGAAGAGCCCCCCTATGGGTGCATTTATGCCCTGTCAATGCCCAAATTGAAGATCTTGAAAGACTATGTAGATGAGAGTCTTAAGAATGGGTTCATACGCCCCTCGACCTCCCCAGCTGGGGCACCTATATTCTTCATCCCAAAAAAGGACAGGGGACTCTGGCCCTGTGTAGATTACCGGGGGCTCAATGCCATTATGGTTAAGAATAGGTATCCCCTCCCTCTTATCCCCGAACTCTTAAATCGATTGCAAGGGGCCAAGGTTTTCATGAAGCTCAACCTCCGGGGAGCGTATAACTTACTCTGAGTACGAGAGGGTGACGAGTGGAAGACAGCATTTCAAACTTGGTATGGGCACTACGAATATCTAGTGATGCCGTTTGGACTGGTTAACGCCCTGACTGCCTTCCAACATTTTATTAATGATGTCCTGAGGGAGATGTTGGACCTTTTTGGCGTGACATACCTGGATGACATTCTGATTTATTCAGACTCTAAGGAATCCCACGTACACCATGTTCGGAAGGTCCTCGAGAGACTCCAGCAAAATAAATTGTACTGCAAATTGGAGAAATGCACGTTTCACTTAGATACCATCACCTTCCTGGGGTTTATTATATCCCCAGAAGGGATCCGGATGGACCCTCAGAAAACAACAGCGATTCAACAATGGCCGGCCCCTAAAGCTGTAAAAACCCTGCAACGCTTCTTAGGAAGTGTGAATTATTACCAGCATTACATTCCACGCTTCGCCAATGTGACCAAACCCCTTACAAGGCTTCTGAAGACAAACCAACCCTTTGTGTGGAGACCAGAACAACAGAGGGCTTTCCAGGCTCTCAAATTGGCTTTCCTTAAGAAACCCATCCTCTGCCACCCCAACTTTGACCAACCCTTTTTTGTTGAGGTGGACGCATCTAGCATGGCCCTGGGGGCAGTATTATCCCAAAAGGACCCCCAAGAAAAAATTCTGTTACCCTGTGCATTCCATTCTCGCCAATTAACTCCGGCCAAACAGAACTACACAGTACTGGAGTGGAAGCTGTTAGCGATCAAATCGACCTTTGAAACCTGGAGACACTATTTGGAGGACGTCTCCTATCCCATCACAGTCCTCACTGACCACAAGAACTTGGAGTATTTACAGACCACCCATATTTCCAATGCTCGGCATACCCAGTGGGCTGTATTCTTCGCACAGTTCCGGTTTGTTATCCAATACTGACTAGGCCACCTCAACCTGCTAGCGGACACTCTCTCCCACTACCCCGAAAGCAAACAGCCCCCTCAGCGTGGGAACTACGCCATCTTGAACTATTAGGTCTTTGCAGCCACCTATTTCTCGCTCAATGCACTCCGTCAGCTGACCCAACGGGAATTAACCAGCACTAACCCTGGCCTGCATCTCTTAGTCCAAGGGCTGACAGAATGAGATGGCAAAATCCAGCCCCCCTGTCTTTTTGGAAACACATCCTATGGGCTCATCATGATGCCCCCCTCGCAGGACATCAAGGGAGAAAAAAAACATTAGAACTGATTAAGTGCATTTTCTGGTGGCCCTCCCAGTGAGCAGGCATGACCCTATATGTCCAAGGATGCCCCACGTGTGCCCGGACCAGGAGACCCCAAACAAAACCAACCGGTCTCTTGCAGCTGCGCCCCCTCCCTACAGGGCCTTGGCAGGTGTTGGGGATGGACTTAATTGTGGACCTACCCTCGTCCCAGGGGTATACTACTATACTAGTAGTTGTTGATGTGTTTTCCAAGATGGCGCACTTCATCGCCTGTAAAGGACTCCCCACGGCTCGCAAGACGGCGTTTCTTTTTCTCCGACACATCATCAAGCTGCACGGCTTACCACAGGAGGTTATCTCGAACCGGGGAACTCAATTTACTTCAAAGTTCTGGAGAAGCCTGTTTAGGGCCCTACATGTTCACCTCTCCCCTACCACCACGTACCATCCCCAGGCGAATGGACAGATGAAGAGAACAAACCAGGATTTGGAACAATATATTAGATGCTACGTCAACCATTTGCAAGATGATTGGTATGCTTGGCTTCTCATGGCCAAATTCACTCATAACACCCCCCATGCTGCCTTAGGAAACTCCCCCTTCTTTGTGACATACGGGTTCCACCCTCAGCTTGCGACACCTGAAACCCCATCGCTCCATGTTCCAGCAGTCGGGGTCCTGGTAGCCCAAATCTGTCAGACCCACACCTTCGCCAGAGAGACCTTAATCAAGTCCCGCTAGCAATACAAGACTTCTGCCAACCAACACCGTTGCCCTGCTCTGTCTTATGCCCCTGGAGATCTTGTTTGGTTGGATCAACGACACTACCCTTCCCTGCGCCCATCACACAAGCTTGATGCAAGATATATCAGCCCCTTTCCCATCGAACGGCACCTCAATGAGGTGACCTATAGGCCCAGCCTGCCATCCCATCTCAAAATTCACCCCACGTTCCACGTCTCCTTGCTCAAACCAGCCCATGCCACGCTATACCCTGCACATGATCCTTCCCCTGACCCTGTTTTCCTCTCCCCTGATGGGCTCGATTACAAGGTCTAGGTGCTGTTGGACTCCTGCATCCTCCAGGGTTGTTTACACTACCTAGTGGACTGGGTAGGGTTTGGACCCGAGGAACGGACCTGGGAGCCTGCAACTCAAGTCCATGTCCCCCGTTTGGTGTAGAAATTTCATCGCCGCTACCCCTGGAAGTCTGGATCAGCCCATCTGTTAAGCAGAGGGCTGTTGTTTTATTCTTGCCCAGGAGAAAATTCACACAGCATCTTATCTGTAAAAGAATCCACACAAGAGGAGAAACTGTTAAAATGGGGTGGGAGCTTTGTCAGAGGGAAGGATGTGTAAATTGTAAAACTCACTTGGCTTGGGGGTGTAGAGGCCAAGCAATTGAGGGAAATACTGTGATAGAGCTTGGGTTTAAGTCTGGCTTATAAAAAGGATGTATGGATATGTGAATCCTTTAACTTTTTACAATTGGTTTTTTTAAGTGTTTTTTTCCAGCCCAGCCTCATAGTCAAGTAATAGACTACTTAGAATTTGCATATTATATATATGCAAAGTATATGGAAATTATGTTTCACATTTTAAGAGTCACTGTCCCTCATTTCAGAGTATCAGGAGCTGAGAGGTATGTCCATCCATAAGAGATTTTCCCAAGAAAAATATCATTTTCCACCAGGAAACTCTTAGAACGCAGTTCATCTGATCGTCAAGGAATGTATAATGTACTGCAGACACAAAGAAAATGTACCACCAAGTGGGATACACTGTTCCCAGGGTACCTAGAAGTATAAACCAATTCAGAATTTCACTCCACATAGAGTGATAGTTTGGTCTTTTGGTCAAACAACTGGATTCATTATGAAATGAGTAGAAAAAAAATTATCAAAGCCATTCTGCCCACCCTTTGCAGTATAATGGGAGGATTTTAATCTTGATTTAGGGCATATATCTCTACTTTATATTTATTATACAGATCAAATGAGAGAAATCGCCTTGAAATGTTGCTACCGATACTAATTCCACACACATATAGTCAAACCAATGGCAACAGTGGTTAGTAGGTATAGATCTGGTGACATCTAGTGACCAGCTCATGTAATGTAAAAGAACTTTGTGAATAAATTCTGGCCTCTCTGACATCCACACCTCACCCACGCAGCCTCAGTGATTTCAGTAAGATCCATGGATCTCGCTGAGGGCACAAAACATGACCCTTTGGCTTTGACCCAGATACTTATATCCATACAGCTTGCTTCTAGTAATCACTGTTCCCATCCTGCTTTGTTAGGTTTACAACAGAAATGTGCATGTGCATGACATATTTAAAATGGTTTCACTACCTTTGTAAAGTTTATAAAACCAGCCCTTAAACTACAGTGAAGCTGTATAAATGTCCAGGTATTAATGATCTTAACTGAAGACTGTGGTATAGCCAATTACATAGAATTTGGAACATAATGTGTGCAAAGGGAAGATGTCATTGGTAATAAAATATTTTTAAATGCAGGTTTTTGGTAAGAGAATTAATATCTTTGGTTTAAATTTGAAGGGGGGCTGGAGATTAGTCAACAGTGTGACAATTTTTTATTTATTTTTTTAAAAACTTTTTACAATTCCAGAGCTAACATGGGCATAGCTACCAGGAGCAAGCTGGCTCGGTTGAACCCAGGCCCTGAACTCTGAGGGGATACTTTGCAAGTGACCTGGGTGCCACTAGAAAACTTTTAAAAGGGGAAGACCACCAGCACAGCACCCCTGCCCACTCTGAAAATGTCCTAATGGTACTCAGGCTGCTTGCAAAGGACCCTGCCAAGAAGGAGGTTTTCAGAGTGAGCAGAGGTAGAGTGCTGGACCCATCCTCACACACTCTTTCAACATGCTTCCTGGCAGGGTTGCTGCCTCTCCTGGGGAGGGGATGCTGGGAGTTGGAGTGGCATTGCCTTCATGCGTACATCATGCCCCACTCTGGAGACTCCGCCCCCTTGACGTTGGGGGGGGGGCAGTATAATTGGGACATGATCCCAGGCCCACCACCAGAGCCTTGCTACGACACTGAGAGCTAATTTCATTTAAGACCCAGATGCTGGGAGGAGCTGCAATCTAGGCAGCAATGTAGCTATCATTTACCAGATGGTGGTTGCCTGCCTGCTCTTCAAACTTGTTTGAAGAAGAACCCTGTATAGTTCAAAAGGTTACACAAGCTCACCAACAGAAGTTGCTCCAATAAAAAGGGATTATCTTAATTACTTTGGCTGCAATCCGCAAATCCCTCCAGAGGAATCCCATTAAAGGCCATTAACACGGGTTGCAAAAGGAACTTCTCTCTGTCCAATGAGCCATTCTTCCTCCATGCTAGGGGTGGGAGGTCCCTAGTCTATTGCGATGCTGTGCAGCCCAGCACACAATATATGGTGGGTCTTGTTTTTTAGTTTGCTAGTTATTTTATGAGAAAAACAAGAGATAACAGCCTTTAATGGGACTCCTCTGGAGTAAGAAGTTTGAGGATTAAGATTGAGGAGTAAGTAGTTTGAGCCATCCTGAGCCTGTTAAGGGAAGGGCGGGATAAAAATTTAAATAAATAAATAAAATAAAATAAATAAGGATTGCAGCCATTATCTCTTGTTTCTCTCAAAATAATAAGCAAAAGAAACACACACAAAAGTCATCCCTTATGTGCTGTGCAGCGGTCCCCATCAGAGTAGACACTCCCTTCCGCCTCTCCCTCACCTCAGTGTGGAAGAATGGCAAGGGACAGAGTGACATTTCTTCTGCACCCTGTGCCCTTGCATGGTCGAGAAAAGCCACCCACAGTCTTAGCCAGGCTTCCAAAGCCAATCCATTAGGAATTTCCTGTTCAGCCGCACAGAAGAAAAGCCAAGTAATCAATACACAGCTACCCAGGACAGATTCTGTTAACTGAACTATTCCCTGTCTTTGCTCCTAGAAATGTATCTTGTTCGTTTATGTCATCTCTTTCTTTATCTAGGTGTATAAAATGACAGCATAAGAGAAAATAGCCTTTGAAAGCAGAGGTCAAATTACTGATGTTCAATGTGTGAAGAGAGGTCAAAGATACTGTACCAGACAGCACTTCTAGCATGAAAGTATTTTACATTTATTCAAGTGTCTTCTTGAAGTCCCAGAACATTCATATTAACTTCAGTGCACTTTGGATCTGGCCCTAAGCTGTATATGGTTTGTATATGGTAGAACTACTGGAAGATATTTAGACATTTCTAAGAGGAAATGCACAGGCAGCTTTTATTCTGCCTGGGCAATGTAGACACTAAGGGCTCATATCACCACCATTATCGTCCATGGGAATTTGTAGGGCTCATATCTCCTCCACCATTATAGTCTATGGGAGTTTTTCCATTGACTTTAATGGGCAGAGGATTTTGTGCTAACTGTTTGCTGATACGTGGGAGTGGGAAACCTCAGGCCCAGGGGCCAAATACAGCCCATGATCAGTTTTTATTTGGCCCCTTTCTAGGGGTTCGGGTCCCTGAATCCGAGCACTGAATGACTGAGCTCAGGGGAAGGGCGCAGAGGCACAGGCAACACATCCATGGCACAGATCCATGACCTGAACCCTCCTCTTCCTGGGTGCACCCCTTCGACATCCCCACCCACCAATCTTCTATGTGTCCCTTGCAGCTTTTACTAATTTCTAAAGTGGCCCCTGGAATGGAAACGGTTCCCCACCTTTGCTTTAGAACTCGGTGAATAGGAGTAAAAAAGGGGCGGGCGGCGTGAACGAGAAAAGCTAGGCTGGAGGGTTTTGTGGTCGTTGTGTGGCACAGCTGTGGAGCAGCCACTCTGGTGGAGTGTGTTTGTGGGAAGGGATTCTAACAGACGGCTCCCAGCGTGGCTACCGTGGGGCTACAGCCACCTCGCACTCCCTCTGCCACAGCCTACAGGGGAAGGGGGGAAGCACTCCAGTTTGGCCTTTGAAACTGACATGTCCCAGCCGTGAGCACTGGGGAACCGGGCTCCTGAGCACTCCCCAACTAGTTCCTGTGACTTGTAAAGCCATGTCCCCCACTCACAATGCCTATGAACAGGGGACCTGTCTGCTGTCATGGGTAACACACACACCCAGTTCATACAGACAGCGGATGCATGGGCACCCATTACCACACACTTTTTTCACTAGCAACTCCAGATTTCTTGGCAGTGCGCCACGAGTGGCCATGAATGGGTGCTGCGTGGCTTATGGGCGTGTGCATCGCCACCCACCCCCCTCCAGATGGGCAGTCAGATGAGTGGCGCCTCGGTGGCCATGCATGGTAGCATCTCATTTAAAAGCACCCACAATCCCATGAACACCTGCTCAAATATGAAACAGAATTCAGAGTTAACAGTATGATCCTCTGGCTGTGTGGCACGTAGAACTGGCATGAATCCTAGTGAATCAGACTCAAACCAGTACTTTCAGCTAGCACTAATGCTAAAAATCCAGTCTTGCATATTAACAGAGTTTTATGAGACCAATTTAGACATCTCATTCAAAACCAACTTCAGTTAAACCATTTATCTAGGTCCTATACAATTTGGCTAAACTTGATGATTGAATGGTATAGTCTAAACATTAAACAGATAATTAGCAAGAATATGAAATCATGGAAATTCTGAAAGTGGAAAGACTGAATCTCTGCACAGTCACCACATCTCCTCATATTATCCGAGACAGACACGCAGGTGCACTACTGAAAAGACACATGAATCCTTCCTTCTTCTGTTTCCCAACACACCCTGTAACAAGAAACTGCTCCAGACTGCTGATAAACATTGTAATGCCTACATGTGCCAACTTCCATGCCTTTAAAGGCTTCAGAAGTTAAGCTCAGTGGATGTGAATGCCGTTGATGCCTTTGATTGATGATATTGTTATTACTGAATGCATTTCTGTCACATTTGCTCATCTGAATGCAACCTCTAAGGAGTTATTTGCAGACAAACTTCTTTGGAGTGTGTGCAGTACAGACCCTTTCTTTTTGATATTACATGAGTTTGTTCTCTTGAAAGGCTTTTAGCCCCGAGGTAAGGATTAGACAACAATTTAATAGCCTTAAAAGACATAATAAAAAAAGCTGTCAGCCTTGAAAGAAAGAGGGCTGATTTGTTTTTCCAAGGTGTAGCATTGTTTTCCACACTAGCTTTGCTGCCACCAACAACAAATGCAAAACAGAATCATTTTTGCAAATTAAGTCAAACCAACTAATATATTAATGTAATATATTTTTGAAATTGTTAGTCTGTCTTCTTTGAACTAATATACCCCAAGAGAGGATCACCTAACATTTTAATACATAACTTGCTGGAGTGGGGGGGGACTGTTCTCTACAGAACCGCTTTGAAGTTAATTCCATAAACAACCACAAAGGGGGGATTGTCTGTCACCACTCTAGAAACTGTTACATTTGTGTCAACACCAATTGGAAGAAAAGTCCTCTCCCCTTGATCGGGAGCTAATTCCCACTGCTAAAGAAATCCTGTGTGCAAATAGCCCATGCTATGCTGTGCCAGCATTCCTATTGGTGGAGTGTTGACTCTAGTGAAAATAGCTCAAGTCAAAGGCAAAGGGCTGTTCTTACATGCTGCTCCTGGGAAAACAGAGAACAGAACTCTAACTACAAAATGATAGAATGAAAGCTCCCATCGAACTAGAGAGAACCATGGTCACTGCTCCACAAAAGCCCTATGCCAGATGGTGACAATGCAAATCTTGGCTGGCCCTGGCCAACCATGAAACGAACCTGCTTCCATTCGCCTGGCACTCACTCATCTTCTCCCTTGTGATGGGATTTGCCTAGGCTAAGGAAAGCGCTCAAGCTTAGGTTGAGTTCAGGCAACATGTAACATTACAGTGAACTACCAGAGCGTAAAAGAGATTGGGTTGGGGGAAAAACAGACCCCTGTGACCTGCACGGGTGTTTGTGAAAATACTGGCGGACGTATTACCAGACAGAAACCATGGACCGCTTTGAAAATTAGTTACAAGCTCCATGAGACAGATAAAAGTTGGGGCCAGAAGTTCTTATGGAGTTTGCTCCAGATGGGGGAAGGACAGGGAGGGTCCTGATCATGGATCTATGTCATAAATCCATTCCCTACCCTTGAGTACCCTACCCTACTCTCCACATGACCATATGGGAGTGCATACTTTCATGTATGCTCCCTTCCCTTGAGNAATGTGACCAAACCCCTTACAAGGCTTCTGAAGACAAACCAACCCTTTGTGTGGAGACCAGAACAACAGAGGGCTTTGCAGGCTCTCAAATTGGCTTTCCTTAAGAAACCCATCCTCCGCCACCCCAACTTTGACCAACCCTTTTTTGTTGAGGTGGACGCATCTAGCATGGCGCT
The DNA here is from genome assembly GCA_003113815.1 of Sphenodon punctatus. Classification (NCBI taxonomy): domain Eukaryota; kingdom Metazoa; phylum Chordata; class Lepidosauria; order Sphenodontia; family Sphenodontidae; genus Sphenodon; species Sphenodon punctatus. The sequence goes on from QEPC01015537.1 coordinate 1,088,660, forward strand.
GGGGGCAGTATTATCCCAAAAGGACCCCCAAGAAAACATTCTGTTACCCTGTGCATTCCACTCTCGCCAATTAACTCCGGCCAAACAGAACTACACAGTACTGGAGTGGAAGCTGTTGGCGATCAAATCGACCTTTGAAACCTGGAGACACTATTTGGAGGACGTCTCCTATCCCATCACAGTCCTCACTGACCACAAGAACTTGGAGTATTTACAGACCACCCATATTTCCAATGCTCGGCATACCCAGTGGGCTGTATTCTTCGCACAGTTCCGGTTTGTTATCCAATACTGACCAGGCCACCTCAACCTGCTAGCGGACACTCTCTCCCACTACCCCGAAAGCAAACAGCCCCCTCAGCGTGGGAACTACGCCATCTTGAACTATTAGGTCTTTGCAGCCACCTATTTCTCGCTCAATGCACTCCGTCAGCTGACCCAACGGGAATTAACCAGCACTAACCCTGGCCTGCATCTCTTAGTCCAAGGGCTGACAGAATGAGATGGCAAAATCCAGCCCCCCTGTCTTTTTGGAAACACATCCTATGGGCTCATCATGATGCCCCCCTCGCAGGACATCAAGGGAGATAAAAAACATTAGAACTGATTAAGTGCATTTTCTGGTGGCCCTCCCAGTGAGCAGGCATGACCCTATATGTCCAAGGATGCCCCACGTGTGCCTGGACCAGGAGACCCCAAACAAAACTAACCGGTCTCTTTCAGCTGCGCCCCCTCCCTACAGGGCCTTGGCAGGTGTTGGGGATGGACTTTATTGTGGACCTACCCTCGTCCCAGGGGTATACTACTATACTAGTAGTTGTTGATGTGTTTTCCAAGATGGCGCACTTCATCGCCTGTAAAGGACTCCCCACGGCTCGCAAGACGGCGTTTCTTTTTCTCCGACACATCATCAAGCTGCACGGCTTACCACAGGAGGTTATCTCGAACCGGGGAACTCAATTTACTTCAAAGTTCTGGAGAAGCCTGTTTAGGGCCCTACATGTTCACCTCTCCCCTACCACCACGTACCATCCCCAGGCGAATGGACAGATGAAGAGAACAAACCAGGATTTGGAACAATATATTAGATGCTACGTCAACCATTTGCAAGATGATTGGTACGCTTGGCTTCTCATGGCCAAATTCACTCATAACACCCCCCATGCTGCCTTAGGAAACTCCCCCTTCTTTGTGACATACGGGTTCCACCCTCAGCTTGCGACACCTGAAACCCCA
>QEPC01015537.1:1089995-1114188 GCA_003113815.1 Sphenodon punctatus
CCCCCTGATCCCTCAAATCCTTAAGTTCTAGAGTCAGGGCCTGGGCCTGAATAGCTCGACCCATCTCTGCTACCTGTTGTGCCAGGTCCATGGTTGGGCCGGCGATACTGTGAGGTTCTTGGGGGGGAAAGGGGGGGAAGTCCCATGAACCCAGCACCTAACCCTTGCCACTCCCCTTGAGGGACTCCTGTGGTGTAGGGGTGCTCACAGTTCCTCTAAGAAAAGAATTCCCTCAGGTTAGTGGTTGGCCCTAGAATTTCCCAAAGGAATGAGGCCATGTCATTACAGGGGTAGATCAGCGGAGTGTGTGAGCGAGCCCCTAACCTCTCCACAGGGGGACCAAGTCCCTGCCCAGAGCCACACACCCTCACCCACACAGTGCCAGGGAAAGAGTTCACCATGTGAGAAGGCCTGTGGCGGAAAGGGTAAAGCACCGTCAAAGGGAGAAGGTTGGGAACAGCTGTTACCACACAGGGAAGGGGAAGAGACCAGGGGAACCCCAAGGAGACAGACAGGGTGGTGCACTCCAACACGAATATCCTTTCTCCTGAACCCACACTCACTCACCTTACACTCTCCTCGCATTCGCCTTTCGCTCCACCCACACAAGATTAGCAGCAGCCTTTGTTACGAGCCTCGCACAAACACCCAGGGGCCAGCTTCACAGTCAAACTGATCGCCGGCAAGGAAGCACTGATTGCTTCCGCTTAAGGAGTCTTAGCTCCTCCCCTGCTGCGCCTGCAGGCATGCAGAACACCGCAACGGCAATGCAGGCCCCGCCCCCTTTCCCCCTGGAAGCGCGACATTCCTCTCAGTGTGATCTGACAGCCCTGCCTCTCTAATCTGCGTTCCTTCTGCACTCTGCTGTAAACCCGCCTGCTTATCTTCCAGTGGGGTGCCTGCCTCTGTCCTTGGCTCCCCACCGTGTCTAAGGTTGATGGAGCGGTCTCTGTTGTTGTGGAGTCCCTCTGCGTAGGGGCACCCTCCTCCGTACCTCTTAGTTCTCTCCGGAGGTCCTTGTCCCTAGCTGGCGGGCTTTCGCCCTGACACTGCTCGTGAATAAGACCCATGCCCATCCTGGTTGGTGAAAGCCAACCAGGAGATGTTACGGTCGTTGCTGGCTGGGGTCGTTAGTGCCTCCCTTCGGGAGGGCAGGATGCCGGATTGCCTGAAAGAGGCTGTGGTTAGGCCCCTGCTCAAGAAACCATCTCTTGATGCTGATGCTCCTGTCAGTTTTCGGCCAGTCTCTAACCTCCCCTTTTTATTGAATGGACAGTCACACGGCAGCTCCAGGAACATCTGGAACATCTGGACTGCACCGGTTTCCTTGACCTCTTTCAGTCTGATTTTTGGCCTGGGTATGGTACGGAGACTGCATTGGTGGCCTTGGTTGATGATCTCCATCTGGCATTGGACCAGGGTTGTCAGACCTTACTGGTACTGCAAGACCTTTCGGCTGCATTCGACACAGTCGACCATGAGGTGTTGGTGATTTGCTTGTGGGACCGTGCCGGGATTGATGGAATGGTCTTGGACTGGTTTCATTCATTCCTGGCCGGGAGAACACACCGGGTGGTCTTGGGGGAGTGTACGTCTTCCACCTGGGACCTCACGTTTGGAGTCCCACAGGGTGCCATTTTGTCCCCCCTCTTGTTTAACATCTATATGCAGCCGTTAGGGGAGATCATGAGAGGGTTTCAGAGCATGCAGTATGCTGATGACACTCAGCTCTACCTCTCTTTTTCCATCGACCCAGGCCATGGTCCTTATTTTCCCAGTGCCTGTCAGTTGTGGGGACTTGGATGAGGTTGAGCCATCTGCAATTGAATCCTTACAGGACGGAGATGATGTTGGTGGGCAAGGGCTTGGGGAGCCTGGGGGTGGTTGAATCTCCTCTTGTTGGGGGGGTTCACCCTCCCATGGTTTCCCAAGTATGGAGTCTGGATGTGCTCCTTGATTTACGGCTCAGCCTGGAATCTCAGGTTGTGGCTGTGGAAGGGAGTGCGTTTCGGCAGTTACATCTTGTCTGGCGGCTTTGGCATTATCTCTCAGACTCTGACCTCGCCACTGTCATCCATGCCTTCATCACCTCGAGGCTGGATTATTGCAACGTGCTCTACGTGGGGCTGCCTGAGAAGCTGGTCTGGAGGCTGCAGCTGGTGCAGAATGCCGCAACCCGTCTCCTTACGGGGGCGGGCCGCAGGGAGCACATGACACCTGGCTCTTCACTGGCTGCCTATAAAGCACCGGGCTAAGTTCAAGGTGCTGGTTCTAACTTTTCAAGCCCTTCACAGCCTGGGCCCCGCTTATCTGCGGGACCACCTCACTCCCCATGTGCCTGTGCGCCCTTTGAGATTGTCCGGGGGAGTGTTTTTGGAGGTGCCCCGGGCGAGGTGGGTGGCCACCGATGTTAGATCTTTTTCTGTGGCTGCCCCTGTGCTGTGGAATTCGCTCCCAGTGGAGGCTCGGTTAGCCCCCACTCTCCTGTCATTTCGACATTTATGTAAGACCTGGCTGTTCCTCCAGGCTTTTGGTGAGGGGGAGGGGGGGGGTTATTTTTCCCTGCATATGAGAAAATTTTAACTTTTTTAATTGTTTTATACTTTTATCTTTGTTGTTCGCTGCCCCGGGTTGCCCTGTGGGCAGGAGGGGTGGGATAAAAAAATTATATTAATAATAAATAAATAAAATAAAAAATTAGAAAGGGTCCAATTTAAAAATCAATCTACAATGGGCTGGGTTTGGACCTCAGGCCAGCAATTCCCTTCCTCAGATGTGTGGTATAATGGAATAAATTGCCCACCCTATCATTCTGTCTCAATAGTAAAACAATTTGTTAAAGTTAGAAAGCTTGTAAATAGTGAAGAAGGAGAGAGGAAGAGTAGCCTGCCAAAGCCCAGTGACGTCAATGGAAGTCTTTCCACCATCGGCAGTGGATTTTTGATCACGCCCTAAAGGCTTGATCCTTATAAATTCAACTAAAATATGAAGCATGAGGTTAGAATAACAGCTAAGCCTTCCCAGGGGAACCAGGATAGTCAAGAGGAGGACTTTGTTGTTGTTGACATGTCTAGTACTGCATGAGAAAGCAAACTTGAAACTGGATTGTTATGAGCAGTCATGGCTATTCGTGTTGAATAGAGGGTGGAGACGGATTTGGTAAAATTCCAGCCTACTGAAAGATAAGGTATGTGATTTTGGAAAGTGTTAAATGTAATGGATTATCAAACACTGCATTTTGGCATGCATGAATGTGGAATTAATATAAATACAGACATTCATGCCAAAGGCTCCATTTAGTAATGCCAATAACTTTGTAGCAATTGAAAGAAGAACCTGAGTTTTGCTGAACAGTCAATCAGTATCATTGTGTGTGGTAACAGCAAATCCTAAGGTCATTTTAGTCTTTTGTTACGACATAACCAGCAAAATAACTGGTCCGTACAAAATGTTAGAAAGTTAGGAATCAGCCATGGAAGAGCCTCAGTGAAAGGACACAATAACAACTTTATGCCTTTATATAATCATTCTATCCAGATTTTCTGCGTAATTTTCAGCACTTGTAAAATATACCAAAAGTAAGCAATTTCCAAAATGTTTTATTTCTGTGTTTTTAAATGTACAGTAAGCTTGGTTACGTAGCTCATCTTATCATAACAGTCCCAAAGGATGCTTAAACCAAACTACAAGAGACAAAAGGCAGTAACGGCAGATTCTATGATGAAATGTTCAGTTACAAAGTTCTACTGCCTTCACAACGGCAGTCTTTAAAGCAGTGTTACAAAAACTTTAAGGCAGTAATTCCAAAAGAAATTCTGTGTGATCCCATTTTGAGTCTCTAATGTAAGCCTGTCATGCCAGACAATAACAAAGACATATGGAGTTTGACACCTTCACCGGGATCATGACCTCCTCTGCAAATAACATTACACCACTTGGGATCATGGTCCATAGTCCATTTGGGAACCTCTGTTTTAAGGCCAGAAAGGGCTACCAGGATAATCTGCCCTGGTCTCCAATATACACAGGCCATGGAATTATAGAGTTAAAACAAATCTGTAACTTTACATTCACATACAAATTAAAATTCATTGCTCCTGCAAAGTTTATCAAATTTGTTTCTAAGGCATTTTGTTTCTTCATTATCGAGTACTTCGGTTGCTCAGAACTTCAATAATTACATGACATGGGTTAACCAATCAATGACTTAACAAATTTCAAAAAGAGCTACCAAACAAACAAGCCTGCCAACAACTTCAAAAGAACTAACTTTTCTAATCTGGACAATGAATTCAATTTGAATCCAACCATTTGAATATGGCCAATTCATATTCCAAGTTCTCATCAATATTCATTGTCTGTCTAGAAATTATGCCCACATTTGGTAAGACATCTAATCTCATATAAAGTCTTCAGCTGACCGTAAGTCTACTGTCTTGCCTAGAAAGAAAGCACTGCCAGTGTTAAACTACCCTCTCTGCTAGGAGGTTGTAACTTATTTTGAGATTGAAATTACATAACTTCAAAAGTCAGCCCCTCAATGTGGATTCCTACTTGTGATGAGGGGGTGACCCACTGAAGGTTCCTGCTGTTGTAATTGGCCTTGCTGGGTGCAGAATGTCCACTCATGTGTCTGTCTTGCATGAAGCCCTGTAAAGCAGAGACAGGGATCCTGGTGGTTGAAACATACCACTTTGGCCCCTTATTCATTTAAACAGGAGGTTCCGGGGTGGCCCACACAGGATCAAACAGCTAGTCAGCTTTTTGGTGAGGGTGAACTGGGTGTAGCGCTGTACTTGCGTTTGGTTAGCTGTGTCTGTGCCTGACGTTAGTGTAACATCCCCTTATTGGGCTTGAAGGTGGGCACAAACAAACACTGAATCCTCTAGTTTTCTTTATGAATTCTCACAAACCCCCTTTTGATCAGGACTGGTAAACAGTCCCAGATCGAAGATTCACCTCTTGACTCCGGACTCGAGCAGCAGGAGGTTTCCCCTCCTGTCCCTCATTTCTTGATTATTCATTCAACTACAGATAAGATTTTGGGATGCGTGTCCCTGTTCTTTGTTCAGAAGGCTCTGGAGGGTGTTGTTGGTCCTCCAAAACCTTAAGAGGCTGCAGTCACAGGATCTGATGACTGAGACTGACTGTAATAAGCAGAGCACAGTTCTGCTCCACTACGCTGACATTGGAGGTGTCCCCATGTCCATACTGCCCCATAGCTTCCTGAATTTTTGCAGGGGAATCATTATGGACATGGCCCTCCATGATGTCCCTGAGGCTGAAATTGCTGAGGGATTGGTGTCCCAGGGTGCTACACCATCCAGAGGTTCTCTATCCACAACGATGGTGTTCTTGTTCCAACTAACATTCTTTCGTGCATTCTCACTGCCAGCTACTCACATTGCTCCCTGTAACCATACATCCCAAATCCTTTGCGATGTTTTAAGTAGGGATGGGAATTCAGATTGATTTCCAGATTCAAATTAGTTACGAATTCAGATCTCAAATTTTACAGATTTCTGGATTGCCAGATTAGGATTTTCCCATTGACTCCAATGGGAAACCAATCCGCCATCTATTTCAATGAATTCATTGTAGTAGCCAATTTGCTAGAATGAATGGGCCAGAGAGAGAGAGAGAGAGAGACTGAGGAGAGGCATGCACGCAGCAGCAGAGGAGGAAAAAGAAGCTGCCCCAGGAAGACCCTCCAGGAAGATCACAGTCAGGCAGCAGGAGACCAACAAGGAGAAGAAAGAAGAGGCAATATGCCGAAGTCCCTGTGAAGAACTGCCTCACTCCCAATGCCCCCTTTGGCTCTTCCTGGAGGTGGGGAGGTGCCTTACAGAAGGAAGCACACGCACCCTGGCGGGGGGTGGGGGGAGAGAGAATGCAAAGATGCAAATTTAGAAAAAAGGGGGAGACAGGCAGAAAATGAAAATAAGATGAGACAGCTGGCAGGCCCACCCTAAAGTTCTAATTTGAAGGGAGAGGAGAAGGAAGTACAGATGACTACCTGTCCCCTACTAGGTGGGACTGGGAGATGGCAGCGGGTGCAATGCAAATGGAACCCTCAAGTTGTACTGGTGCTGAAGCAACTGGGCTGGTGAATGATGTTGTGCCTGGAGCCAGTGACCAAGGAGTGCCCACTTATCCCACGTTGAGGTGGTTTCCCAGTGTACTTAGGTCACACTGTCTTTGGTGGCCCTGATGGTACAGGTGTGACCACCCTCACCTGTGTCACATCAGGAGGTACAGGTGGTGGAGGAGGCAGCTGCTGATGGAACTTCAAGCCAAACAGGTAAAATATCCTCAGTGCACCTGAAGCAGAAGCATTGTTTGCGGTTTTGCTGCTGCTCCAGCGGCATTTGCCATAAATATACGGCACTATCCAACACTTTGCAACAGTTCCAGGTATTCTGCAGCACTTAAGATAATAGTGAGAATTTCCTAAAGTTCCAATAGTTCAGACAGTTTTTCTGACACTTTATGGGACTTGTGACAGTTTCCAACAATTTCTCCACTGCAATAGCATGTCCATGCCGTGTTGCGAAAATGGCACTGAAAGGGAGGTTTCCGACAAAATTGTCAGACACTGCCGCATGTCACTTCAGACCTAGTCCTCAGGCACCTGCCATATCAGCAGCAGATAGAAGTTGAGGCCTGGGCCACAGGTGACACGGCCTGGAGGGGGATGAGAGCAGACAGAAGAAAGGCAGGGAACTAGTGTTGAAGAACTATGTGTGGGGTGGTGGAGGGCTGGAAGTGGCAATGGGGGACTAAGCATGTGGAGGGGCTGGAAGTGGGCTGAGGGGAGTGGCCTAACAAAAGTCTATGCAAATAGGAAAGCTATCACACTTGCCCAACTGGTGGAGTCTACCTGCAGCACTTAGAGGACCAAAATAGCTGTAGATTCCTCTGGGCAGACAGATTTGCTCTGTTTGATTCTGTATGCAGCCCATCCCTATTCCCTGCTGGCTTATTGCCATCCAAAACCGGCTGGCAATTAGTCAGCAAAGCTTCTCTGCCTGCGCCTCTCTCCCCTTTCCCCTCTGTTATCCTAAAGCTCACTGGAGCAGTGCAGAGCCAACGCCACTGATGCCTTTCCAAAATTTGGAAAGGGCTCCGTGTGGCACCACTCCCGTGAGCTTTTTGGAAATCCAGAGATCTGTAATCGGTGTGGTGAGTTATGTATTAATCTGTAACTGCCATTTTTGGACAGTTGCAGATTAATCCAAATCTGTAATGTCCATCCCATTCCCTAGTATTAAGTGCCAGCGGTTTGGGCATGCCCAGGCTTCTTGCCAGAGTCCCCTTACCTTGGTGGTGTGGAGAGTCAGAATGAGGACACTCATCATCAGGTTACTCCATGTTGTGTCAACTGTGCAGGTGCCCACTGGGCGTACTCTCACTCTTGTCTCATGTGGAAAGCTGAGAAGGAGGTCCAGCCAATGAAGGTTGGGTGGAATTTGTCATAACCTGGGGCTCGCAGACTGGTCACTTTCCCGGTTGCACCCTCCTTCATAGCAGTGGTATGCTCTGATCTTTCCAAGAGTGTGGCTGTGAAAATGGTACTATTGTTTCCCCCAGTCGAGTCTTTTCCACACAGGTGAAGTTGTCATCAGAGGCCTCTGATACCAGGAGTTCTTCTTTGGACATCCTAGATCTCCAACCTCCAAGTTCTCCTACCATACCAAAATCACACCTGTCTGGGGAGGATGGCCATCGGCATCATTCCTTGGAAGGGCCTGCTCCCCATCCAGCAGTTATGCATATGGACATGGGTCCGTCACACCCTCCTGCTTTGCAGCTGCCTGGCCCTGCCTCCAAGACCCCCTCTAAGTCTCCTTGATTGGCTGCTTTTGCCCTGTGAACTTCTTGCTCATCTTTCTGCTCCCAGCTTGTGGGTGTCAGGCTTCTAGGGGTGTGCGAACACCCAGGGGTTTTGGGTTTGGCCCATTCAAAGTTCGGGCCCCCAAAACCGTTTGGGGTTTGGCTGTTCAGCCCAAACCTGTTTGGGGGGGCCAAACCTATTTGGGTGGGAGGCAGCCGGGGAACCCGGTTTCCCCTCCCTCCAGGCTGCATGGGTGGAAGGAGTGCCGGAGCTCACCTCCCCCTCCACCCCCACCCTGCGCAGCCTACTTACTGTTTTTTTTAAAAAACCCACCCCAGGGACCGCCCTACCTGGTGGCGCTGAGGCTCCGGCCCTGGGTCCCGCAGCAGTGGCGGGTCCAGCTCCGGCGGTGCTGCGGAGCGCTTCAGGCCTCTACTAGGCCTTCCGGGTCAGGTGACCTGGAAGGCCTAGTAGAGACCTGAAGCCAGAGCCCTGGCACCACCAGGTAGGTCAGGCTCTGGCCCTGGGGCCGACAGCGGCAGCGGGGCCAACTCTGCAAAGTGCTTCAGGCCTCTCTACTACACCTTCCAGGTCACCTGACCAAGTCACCTGACCCAGAAGGCCAAGTAGAGGCCTGAAGCACTCCTCAGCGCCGCCGGAGCCAGACCCGCCACCGCGGGACCCAGGACCAGAGCCACAGCACCACCAGGTAGGGCGGTCCCTGGGGTGGGTTGGGTTAAAAAAAATAATTAAGTAGGCTGCACAGGGTGGGGGGGGGAGGTGAGCTCCGGCACCCCTTCCACCCGCACTGTCTGGAGGGAGGGGAAACTGGGTTTCCTTCTGCCCCCCATCCAAACAGGTTTGGAACCTGAACTTGGTTCGGGTGGGGGAGGCAGTTTGGGTTCAGGAAGTTTGCGGACGGGCCGAACACCCCGAGTTCGGGCCGAACTCCGAACCCCCGAACCGTGTTCATACATCCCTACAAGCTTCCAGGCGTCTGTCTCAGCCTCGTAACTAGCCACCTTTATTATGAAACTGTCATGGTCTCCACTCCCATCTTGAGGATGTCTGCACACAGGCTCTATGTTTGCAGGAGACTCTGCTGCACAGGCCTGCTCTGTCAGGAAATTTTCCATGGTGTGTAAGGACACTTCTAGCTCCAGGCACACCTTGGGTGGAGTGGCTGTCCTCACCAGGGACGGTACTCCATTTCCCCCCATTCCTCTGACAACTCCTCTTCAGGTGGTGGAAGTCCAACTGTCACTTTGCTTACCTTCTGCTTCGTCTAATTTCCTCCGCTGCACTGGCTGCCTATAGTCTTCCGGGCCCGATACAAGGTGTTAGTTTTAACCTATAAATCCCTAAATAGTCTGGGCCCAATTTATCTGCAGGACCCCATGCCCCCATCCTGCCCCCCCAATCCCACTCCTCAGGTGCTCATTCTGCCCGCATCTCCCTCCAAGAGCCCCCATTCTACCCATCTCACACTCCCATTTGGCCCACACCCATCCATCCAATCCCACCCTGAGCCCTTTCTACCCACACGCCCTCCCAGAGCCCCCATTCTACCCACCCAATTCCACTCCACAGACCTCCATTCTGCCCCCACTCAATCCCATCCCAAGAACCCCAATCCCACCCCGGACTACCAATCTACCCACCAGGGGGGGTGTAGGCAAGTAAGAGGAGCAAAAGACCCCAAAGACTTACAGTCCAGGTGGAGTCAGGAGAAGCAGCAAAGAACCTGGAGGCAGTAGCACGCACCACAAGGTGATTGCAGCCTGCAGCCATGTCACAGACAGAGATGCCGAGCCAGCTTGAGAAAGAGGCTCTGCCTCATGACTGCTGGCCACAGCTCCTAGGCTCCACCTCCCTCCCCCCCAACTCTTCACAGTCCACATAGAGAGACCCCTTGCCTGGGCGCCTACTTGTGCCGCCCAGGCATGAATTATAATGCTGGCACATCCCCTCAATGAAATAGTGCCCCCAGAGGCACTATTAAAACATTGCTATTTTCCCGTTCTGCAGTATGGATGGCGCTCCTAGCCACCCATACGGCATATAGGGTGGGATATCTCACTTTTGTCCCTGAAGGCTTCCTGGGGGGAAGGGGTGACTCTTTCTGTTGGTCCTGCCCAGCCCAGTTGGGCCAATAGGCGGAACCAGCCACTCCACCCCTTAAGGAAGCCTTAACCCAGTGCGGCCCAGCAGCCATCATGTTAGATTGCTTGTGGCGCTCCTGCCTCCTTCTTTCTTCTTTTGCTGGCATGCACATGTGCGCAGATGACATAACAGATCTCCCCAGTGGACACGGAATTGCAGCTACTTAAGAGTCGGCCACAGAGCTGCGCTGCCGCCACTGCCGCCACTGAAGGAACACTGTCATGTCTGAAGGGTTTTTTTAAATTATAACCTCATGCCCTAGAGACTCAGGGAGCTGGTGATTGGGGGGGGGGGATGTCTCCACCACCCAAGGTGGCACACCACACCTGATTCTGCTTCTTGGGGACTTCAGTGACCATCAAGGGCTCTGGGGCTCACCGAACACAAATGCTCAGTGGCGACTCATTGAACACTGTCTCGGACAATGACCTTTCAGTGCTGAATACTGGTAAACCTACCTATTTCAACCCACCCAGTCACTCCTTCATGGCCCTTGCCCTTTCCATTGCTTCCCCAGTTCTGGCCCTGCACTTTGTTTGGAGGGAGAAGACTCCCCAAGCATGCTTCATTGCTAGGGGAAGTGATCACTTTCCTGTCCTCCTGCAGGATGCCACCAGGAATGGCTGTTTTCCAGCTCAGTTTCCCTGTTGGTAGTTGGAGAGGGTGGCTTGGGTTAAAACTCAGAGTTTGGCTCTGGTAACAGACAACGTAGTTACTTGGGGGGACCTCAATTCCTGTGTGACGGAGTTCATCCTTTGGGCAGCTGAGCAGTCTCATCCCTAAATCCTCAGTGTCTTATCCTCACTTTCCAAAGCCGTTCTGCCTGTGTTGTGGCTCAGAGAGCAGTGAAGCATGCTTAGGGAATCTTCTGCCCTTCTCCGATGCAATCCAACCTTCTGGTCTTCAAACAGGCACAGGCTGCAGCTCATCACATCCGTCACCAGAGCCAGAAGGAATCCTGGGTTCACTTTGTCTCTGGGATCTCAGGTACCACTAGCATGAAGATGAATTTGGATAAGATTAGGAAGGTTTCTGGGTCTTACATCTCCCACTTCATCCCAATCCTGCATCACCAGAGCCATGGAGGTGGCTGACCTTTCTGGCATTGTCAGTGCCATTGCGGAGGCCTTCCCCAATTGCTCTAATTCAGCCATTTACTTTGTGACTGTTCTTGCCATCAGACATCAGGTGGAGGCGACCCCTTTGCAATTTGGATCCTCGCAGCCAGAGGGTTACAACCGACCTTTCTCCATGTTTGAACTCCACGCTGTGTTGCAATCAGCTGGCAACTCAGCTGCTGGGCTGGATGGCATACATTATAAGATGCTGAGGCAGCTGTCACCTCCTGCTCTTGGCCTCTTGTTGCAGCTTTACAGTAGGGTCTGGCAGGGCAGGAAATTCCCTGAATTGTGGTGCATGGTCATTACATTTCCTATTCCCAAACCTGGGTCTGATCCTCAGAACCCAACTTTTCAGTCAATTGCATTGACATGTTGCATCCGTAAGGTGCTAGAGTGCATGGTCAATGCCTACTTGGTTTGGTTCTTGGAGAAAAATGGTCTGCTCATCAATACCTACTGTGGCTTCTGTCAACAGTGCTCCATGTTAGACCATCTGATGCACCTGGAAGCCTTGATCTGGGAGGCGTTTGTCCATCAGAAGCACTTGGTCTCCATGTTCTTTGACCTAAAGAAAGCCTATGGAAGTATGGCATTCTGCGAGACCTGAATATGTTTGAGTTGCAGGGTAACCTGCTCATTTCTTTGCAGAACTTTTTACAGCATAGAATGTTTCCAGTCTGCCGCACTTCTACCGATTCCCAACCTTTTGAGCAGGAGGAGGGGGCTCCACAGGGCAGTGTCCTGAGGGTCTCTTTGTTTTCCATACATATTAATGAAATTGTTCATTCCCTGCCTCTGGCTATTCACAACTGTATGTGGATGACTTCCAGATCTGCTTCTGGTTGTCCAGTATGCAGTTCATTGAGTGGTAATTGCAAAACAGTCCTGAACCAACTCTCTCGGTGGGCCACTGACAATGGCTTTTGGGTTTTGGAAAAGACGACAGTCTGCATGCACTTTTGCTGTTTTCAGGGTCTCCGCCACCCCCGTCCCCGATCCTGATTTGTGGCAGGGACAGGTGCACCTTCCTGTTGTCACTGAAGGTGCTGGACAGAAAGCAGACTTTTCTCCCCCTCATTCATCAGCTACAGGTCAAGTGCAAGAACGCGCTGAGCATTCTGAGGGTCATCTCTTCTTCCTCGAGGGGTGCTATCTGATGGTCTCTGCTGCAGCTGTACTGGGCCCTTGTGCACTCCAACTTGGATTATGCCTTCAGAGTAAAACTTTACAGCTCTGCTGGGCCCTCCATTTTGCAGAGGCTGGACCCTGTCCATCACCAAGGCCTCCTTCTCTGCATAGGAGCATTTTGCACCTCACCCATGCATAGCTTGTATGTTGAGGTCTTTGAGCCTTAGCTCAGCATACGCTGCCTGCAGCTGTCTCTGCAATATGCTGTCAAGATTTGCTCCCTACCTGGTGCCCATGTTTTAGCTTCAGTACAAGATCCTGTTCGCAGCCCAGAACTCTATCATTCTTCCCTTTGGGCTCTGGTTGTGGTCCCTCTTGCACGAACTGGACCTGTCTTTGGATGGTATTGCTTCTGGGGCCTCTGCCACTCTTCCACCTTGGGGCATGAGTCCACTTTCATGCTGTTACTCCCTGTCTTGGTTCTGCGCTCTCTGATGCCACCAGAGCAGTACTGGCAGCTTTATTTTGAGCACTGTTCCTGCCACTTTGGCTCTGTGGCTCGCTTTAAGCGAAGGGATATTGTGAAGGTGTCTGTGGTCTATGCTGGCTGTTGCATTTCCTGCTGACTCCCTCAGGAGTGTTCCAGCTTTACTGCGGAGCTCTTTGCTATTTTCCTTGCTTGGCTCAGAACTGGCTGAGTGGCTAGTGCAGCCCATTATCTATTCAGAATCTCGGAGGTCTTTGAAGGCCCTGGACTCCCCTTGTTTTAAACTGCACCTGTTGATTGCTGCAGTTTGATTGCAGCTGCATCACCTCTGGTCCCAGGGCACCTGTGTGCTCTTTTGCTGAATTCCCAGGTACATGGAGATCAGGGGCAACGAGTGGGCTAATGTGGCTGCTCAGTCTGCTGACCATCTGACTCATGACCTTGCAGTAGTTTCTTTTAGTAATTTATTCCCATTTTAAGTCCCACCTCATGACTTGCTGGCAGTCTGTTTGGGATGAGTGTCAGATGACTAAGGCCGTTTTTAGACGAGCGCGCGGTGCATTCACGCATCGTTGCCAAAATCCCGCGAGACGGGATTAGACGAGATGCTGCCGTGAGTCACGCACATGGGAGGGGGACATGCATTCTTTTCCGGCCGTGATCTGACCACCTCAATCGCCGACCCGGTCAGATTGTACCAAAAAGAATGCACGTCCCCCTCCCATGTGCGTGATTTACGGCAGCGTCTCGTCTAATCCCGTCTCGTGGGATTTTGGCAATGGCGCACGAGCGCACCGCACGCTCGTCTAAAAATGGCCTAAGCTGCATGACATGAAGCCTGTGATCCAGCTGTGGCAGAGCTCTTCTTGTCAAAACCGTCAAGAGGAAGTAGTTCTGACCAGGCTTCTTCTCAACCATGGCTGCCTACCCATCGATGCCTGCTCCTGGGGGAGGCTGTGTATCTGTGTGGCCCCTGCAATATGCCTTTAACCCATCCTCAAAAGTCAGATTTTAGATTTGGTCAGTAATAAAGAAGCTTGTACTTAAGAACACAAGCTTTTATAAGTTGAACACTATCTCTGAGATACGTTGTGCCTGTTTAAAAGATAAGAAACACCAGCATGCAATGTAAACTTCATTATTTTGCTAGGGAATTCTAAGGTGTTGACTGCAATACTCTGCATTCATCAGCTCTCTTTGTCAGACCAACACTGAATGAATGCATTTGTCCAACTCAGTGACCTAAGATAGCTAAGTGTTTAACCACGACTCCTTAACAGACTGCTTATAGTGGTGTGGTGGATCATGCTTCCTCTGTGTCCCTTCCCCCCTCCATTAGCCTATGTATCACTTGATATCTGGACATATCTCCCCATGTCCCTGATCAGCCCCTGCGATCGTCCAGAGGGGCCTTTCTGGAGGTCCCCCGGACTAGATGAGTGACCACCTACAGGAGAGCTTTTTCAGTGGTCGCCCTTGTGCTGTGGATCTTCCTCCTAATGGGTGTTCACCTGGCCCCTGACCTTCTGTCTTTTAGATGTACTTGTAAGACCTGGCTGTTCCATCAAATGTTTGGCAAGGGGGAAAGGGAGGGAGGAGGAGTGGGTGGGTTGGGGTGAATGGGGTTGGGAGGGAATATTTTATTTTAGATTTAATTGATGGTGTGTTTTTATATTGTATTTATACATTTTATATTTTTGTTGTTAGCCGTCCTGAGTCACCAGAGGCGAGGTGTGCGGGGTATTAAATATAAAAAATTAATTAATATGTACTTATTTGTAATGAAGCAAGTAAGGCTTGGAGGAATTTCCAAGCTGTTTATTCTTATGCTGTATCAAGACATTTCATATACCAACGCAGTATGGAAAATGAAAGAAACAGAGACTGCTTTGACACAAGATGGTGCTCCCACAATTTTATTGTTCCCGCAATCTTCCCATGATCATAAAAATCACACCATTTACTTTCTGGGCACCCTTCTCATGAGATGTGTCTCCCGCAATTTTTTTTCTTTGTATGTTTTACATTGACATCACTTATCTACCATTCTCATGAGCGCAAATTTAATTTTTGTCCTCCCCTTTTCTGCCCTGTGCTTCCTGCATGACTGACCTCAGAGCGGGGTTGAAATCCGCAAAATGACAGGAGATTGAAATTAAGAAGCCAGTATCAGAGCTGGATAAAATGTACAAATCAGCAGCAGAGCAAGGTGAAATTAACAAACTAGCTGAAATTAACTAGCTAGGAATGAACTACGGCTCTGTCCTGCTGGTTTCCACATCTGCTATCCCACGATTGTAATACCAACAAGTATTCCCATGTTCCCGATTTTACATAACCATAACACCCATCACTGTAAGAGTAGGATTTCAGGGCCTGATAATGCGCGAGCACTCAAGGCATAACTCGCAGGACAAATGCAGATTAGTGCACTCACACATGCTGTTAACTTGCGGGAGCAAATTACAATCCTGCAATTAGTGTCTCATGTTAAGCAGCCATGCTTGTGCTGTTCATTCTGTCATACAGAGAAACACCCACTCAGCCATGTAATGCAAGAAAATAGCAAAGAGCTCCATGTAATAAGAAAAAAAGTTATTTTCATGGAAACCTACAAGTGGATGCAAGGTGAAATCACTACTGATACTAAGATGTCAACACGGAAATATATGCCATAAACAGACCCTTTATGTTTTGATTTGAAAATGATATTAAGGAGAATTTGGTGCGATTATAAAGGCTTTTCCTGATACAAAATGTCCCAGACAGTGTCATACTATCACCCTTAACTCTCTTGTCTTTCATCCATTGAACCATCTGTCCAAGTGGGATTTCATTTCAATACATGTACAGAGAAGATAGTACACTATGCTAGCACTTAGGTGGAGATGTGTGTTTAGCTATAATCTCGTGAGATTACCACATGTTCCAGCTGTCTTTAGACAGCATAACTTGTGCATTTTGCTGTGCTTTGTTTATTTTAAATGCACAGGATTTCAACACCATATAAAAGTAAGATTTACAAACACTGAAGCAAAACTGCACAGCATAGTCCCGGGGAGCATAATTAAGGTTTGTGTGAAACTCTTAAAATAATACATTAACCATGCCATGCCATGCTCTGCCCACCCCCTTCTCCTACTCCACCGCCTCATTATCTGGCAAACCACCTGGTGACATCCCCAAATGAGCTGTTAGCTCATCTTTATAGACGCCCCTGCTGCACCCTGCTCAACTAGCACCAATTAGGCTTAGGGCCAAGTGTGACTAGGATATTACCCCACTAAGGCCTGTGTCTTACCACAGCATGACTTACAGTAAGAACTTACCACAGCAGCCTGCCACAGCCTCCCATTTGCCTATAATTATCTGTCCCTAGGAGTCTAGTGTAGAAAAAGTAGGGTTTGACGTGTTGGTCCCAAATATAGGCAATAGAGACAAAGTAGTAAAGTGATATCTTTTACTGGACACCCTGTGTTCAGAAGCTCTCAAAATGACAGCCTATAGAAACATGTAAATAGTTGGGGTTTGTCTTTTATCACTGATGTTTAGTAAACACTGTGGTATGGGACTATGGGCCCAGTTGTGTTTCTGTGGTTTCCTTATGCCGTCCTTTGGTTGTGTAAGGAACGGGGGAATCTTGCTAGTCTGTTTCCTTAATTAAGTAATGAACTAATATCTCAATTCATTACTTAATACCACCAGATGGCAAATCCACTATAGTGTAAACTGGTGCAAGGCTACTGAGTTCAAAGCTAGACCTGGAAGTCAGAATGCAGACTGTGAAAATGAAAAGTACAGACTCTATAGCCCTTGATGGAGATATCTGCATCTATCTGCAAAGAACGAGAAAGGGCATTTTGAGCATCATTGTGCAAGTGAATTGATGTTTTATTTCTAGTAACACAGCCAGACAGTCATAGTTTTAAGAGCTCATATTCAAGTCAGACCTGGAAAGATAGCTTCCTCTTTTCTAAATTGGATATTTCTCACATACCCAACTGTTAATGAGCTTTTCAACTTTACAGGTTTCCAAATCAAGGAAAGGTGAGTGAGCATCCCTGGTATATGACTCTCTGTGGCCAAACTATGCAGAATATCGTAGATGCACTGAATAGCTGTTAAAACAAAATGTCTAATGGATGCTGTCTAATCTGCATGTGGAGATTAGACATGTCTAATTTTATCTAAGAGAATGGTCAACTATCTCAAAGATTCCCAAACTACGGATCAAGACCCCAAGTGGGATCATGTCATCTGAAGATGGGGTCATGTGTCTAACTGATATTTCATATACTCTGCATGTCTGTATGGGAGCCTGCGGGGTTGCAGGATTACATTTAAGGCCCTTTTCAAACGGGCGCGGGTGCATGGGGGAATGGGTAGGTGGCACGGTGGGTTGGTGGTGCGTGGAGGTGCGTTCCCATGGATCCCCCACCCACCCCCACCCATCTCCATGCATGGAGCATCCGGCATTGGCACCCATTGCTCCATGTGATGGGTGGAGATGGGTGTTACGCAGGAGCGCATACGTACCCCCACCCACTGGCTGCGGCATTCCCATTCAAACGGATGCCCCCTCACCCGCACACGTGGTGGGGGGAGGTGTCCATTTGAAAAGGGCCTTTGTCTCAAAATGCAATTTTTGCCTTTTTACCTTTTATCCAGAATTTTATCCAAAAGGTTTACCTTTTTACCCAGGTAAAATTTTTAGGAATGACTGTACTACCTTCTAAAGCACTGAGAAAGACTTTTGGGGTCTCCTACTACGCACTGCTAGCCTAGGAGTGCTGATATCTTACCTAAATGGTGATTGGAGGAATTCATATTTCCTTTCATAAATGTAACTGTTATTTTATATTGTTCACTGGATTTATTTTAAATCTCTTACACAAAAGTGAAACATAGTTCCCCCCCTCCCCCTGCTCTTGCTCTCTCTCACACACACACATACACTTATGCGCTACAAAATATATAGGCAGATTTAAAAATTGCATGGTGCAAAGATTATTAATTACTTCATTTAGAAATGACAAGTCTCACATCATGCTCTGTAGTTTTTTTTTCAAAGTATCACACCCACACTCTGCCTAAAAGCTGTTGAATATAAACATCATTTATAATGCAAAAAGGGCATCATTTATTAAGTTCTGATTATTCATCATAATGCTTTTTTTTCTTTTGTACTTAATCCCTGTGGTTGCTCAGAATATGGAAACCTTTCAGGCAAATCTTTCCAATCTAAATAGCATTCTGAACTGACAACAGCTGGGCAAATAGTACTAGTGAATTACTGACCAATACAATGACACAGACCACTCCTACATTCTCAGTAAATCAGTTTTACTGAGGAGAGTCTGGAGAATGGTCTTTCTAATACAATACTTCATTTCTGAAAAGAAGCACAGGAAATATCCAGTTTTGAAGTTAAGTGCATGGGTGTTGCATTAGTCTGTGCAATAAGCATGTGGACATGGGAGACCCGGTAGATATAGTGTACCTGGATTTCCAGAAGCATTTGATAAGGTCCCACATAAAAGACTCTTGAGAAAATTAAAAAGTCATGGGATAGGAGATAGTGTCTTACTATGGATCGGTAACTGGTTACAGGATAGGAAGGAAAGAGTAGGACTAAATGGTCAGTTTTCACAATGGAGAGATGTAAAAAGTGGTGTGCCCCAGGGATTTGTACTGGGACCGATGCTGCTTAATGTATTCATTAATGATCTGGACGTTAAGAGTGAGGTGATCAAATTTTCAGATGACACTAAATTATTCAGAGTAGTTAAAACACAAGCAGACTGTGAAGAACTGCAACAGGATCTTACGAGACTGGGTGCCTGGCATCTAAATGGCAGATGAGATTTAATGTGGACAAGTGCAAAGTGATGCACATATGAAAAAATAATCCAGACTATGAGTACACAATGCTGGGTACTAAACTAGGAGTTACCACTCAGCAAAAGGATCTGGGAGTGACTGTGGACAATACACTGAAATCCTCAGCCCAATGTGCAGCAGCAGTCAAAAAAGCAAACAGAACATTAGGAATTATTCGGAAGGGGATCGAGAATAAAACTGAGGATGTCATAATGCCTCTATACAAATCAATGGTGCGACCGCACCTGGAATATCGCGTGTAGTTCTGGTCGCCCCATCTCCAAAAAGGCATAGCTTAACTAGAAAAGGTATACAGAGAAAAGCAACGAGAATGGTAAAGAGTATGGATCACCTTCCGTACAATGAGAGGCTTGACAAGTTGGGTCTCTTCAGCTTAGAGAAGGGAAAACTGAGAGGGGACATGATAGAGGTTTATAAAAACTTGAGTGGCGCAGAATGAGTAGATAGGTTATTTACTCTCTCAAACAGTACTAGAACTAGAGGACACTCCATGAAACTAGTTGCCGGCAGATTTAAAACAAATAAAAGGAAGTACTTTTTCACTCAATGCATAATTAACTTACGGAATTTTTGCCAGAGGACGTTGTCAAGGCCAGTAGTAAAGCTGGGTTTAAAAAAGGACTGGATAAGTTCTTGGAGAGTAGGTCCATTAATGGCTATTAAACAAGTAGTTTATGGGATGAACTTCTTACTGTCAGGAGCTGGGAGTGAACAACGGGGAATGGATTGCCCATTGTGACTGTTTGTCTTCTCCCATGTGATCGAGATTGGCCACTGTTGGAGGACAGGATGCTGGGCTTGATGGACCATTGGTCTAACCCAGTATGGAACCACTTATGTTCACTTCACTTCCCATGCTCATTTTACACAGTTCTGTCAGCATGCTAGGGAGCAGGTGAATATAACATTGTCATGTCCTGATTTCTACAGAGAGATTTCCTTTAGGATGAATTTTACTACAGATTCCTGCACCTCTTCTGGTACTTTAGTTCTTCTTTTTGTTTGGTATTTCATTGGTTTTAAAATGAAGTAATGATAACAAAAATGCCTCTCAGCCTGATTCATAATGCGCAGTTATGGCACAATTAATCTGTGAATGGGAGGGATGGCTGGAATGTTGTGAAGGCCCATTAGTGTAACTCAGGTTATTAAAAAGATGAGAAATGTATAGAGAATAGAGGCACAATCCACCAACCATTTATGGGCTTCAATGGGGCTACTTTGGAAAAAGTGGTTATTATTATTATTATAAACATTTATATAGCGCCAGTCATGTGACCTGGTGGTGTACAGAACATAGAATTAGATGCGGTCCCTGCCTGTGGCTTACAATCTAAAACACAAAGGAGGGGAGACAGGGAGAGGGGACAGTGGGAGAGACAGGGGAGAAGACAAACAAACATTCAAGCGGATGCGAAGTCTCAGGTGCGTATGCTTGGCTTGGTTACAAAGAGGTTGGTAGCAGCAGTCAGCAGAGGAGGGCAGACAGTAAGAGTAAGGGGAAAGACTAGCAGGCATTGGGAAAGGCAGCAAGGAAAAGGTGGGTCTTGAGGAGGGATTTGAAGGAGCGGAGGGAGGAGGCAAGGCGGATGTGGGCAGGGAGGGAGTTCCAGGCATGGGGGGCAGCGAGGGAGAAGGGTCGAAGGCGGTTAGGTGAGCAGGAGAAATGAGGGAGAGTGAGGGAGGGGACAGAGGAAGAGCGGAGAGCGCGTGCAGGAGTGCGTAGGGAAATTAGGTCCGAGAGGTAAGGGGGAGCTTGGTCGTGGAGCGATTTGAACGTGAAAACCAGGAGTTTAAACAGGATACGTTCAGGAAGGGGGAGCCAGTGAAGGGAGAGGAGGAGAGGCTGCACATGGTCGAAGCGACGGGCAGAGTGAATGACCTTGGCAGCGGAGTTTTGGATTGCGATAAGGGGGGACAGGTGAGAGCGAGGGAGGCCAGCAAGTAGGAGGTTGCAGTAGTCGAGGCGAGAGATAACCATGGCATGAACAAGGATTTTGGCCGAGGAGATAGAGAGAAAGGGGCAGATGCGGGCAATGTTGTGGAGAGCGAATCGGCAGGATTTGGCCACAGAGTCAATGTAAGGTTTGAAAGAGAGGTGCGTGTCAAAGATGAAGCCCAAGCTGCGGGCTTGGAGAACGGGATGGATGGCGACCCCATCGATGCAGATGGTCAGGTTGGAGGGAAGAGGAAGGGGAGGGAGGAAAAATGAGGAGTTCGGTCTTGGCCATGTTGAGCTTAAGTTGACGTCGGGACATCCAGGCGGAGATATCAGAGAGGCAGTTGATGAGGCGTGAGTGGATAGACGAGGAGGGAGAGGGGGTAGAGAGATAGAGTTAGGTGTCATCAGCGCAGAGATGGTATTGGAATCCGTGGGAGGCAATAATTTTGCCAAGGGACAGGGTGTAGATAGAGAGGAGGAGAGGGCCAAGGACAGAATCTTGGGGGACCCCAACCGAAAGGGGAAGGGAGGAGGAGGACGACTCAGGGAGGGAGACATTAAAGGAGCGGTCAGAGAGGTAGGAGGAGAACCAGTCAAGGACAGAGCCACGGCAGTCCAAAGAGTAAAGCGAGTCCAAGAGGAGCGAGTGGTCGACAGTGTCAAAGGCAACAGAGAGGTCAAGGAGGACAAGAATTGTAGCTCTCAGCCCAGCCAAAGGTGGTCAATTGATGCAACCGCCTCAGGGTGTCCCTAAGCCTCTGACTGATGGAAGCCAGGATGAACAATGGGGGAGGATCATACCATATATATGTCCTGTTCTTATAAATCTTCTCCTGAAGCACTGGTCACTGTTAGAGATATGATATTTGGCTTGAGGGATCATCAGTCTGACCCCATGGCAGTTCTTCCTACATTTTTATTAAACGTATAGAGTATTAGGCTATATTGAGGGATCATCTGCATCCACCACTGAAGCAGCAACCTTTGGGATAAAACACAGCAAAAGCTCTCTGCCTGATTGAATACAGACAATCTCTGCAACAGTTTAAAACAGAGTGTGTAAACTGCCCTTTCCAATTGACACCACTGGGAAATATAGGTATTAGGAAAGGGGATGTTAATAAAATTAGAGAGGACACCAAAGTTAGAAGAACTATTATGAAAAATGCCTCAGGATCATTACTGAACGTGGGAGCATTTGAAAGACCACACTAGGCTATGATCCTAAACACACTTGAGCGTGATAACAGTCTAAACTGGGAGACTGGTCCAAATCACAGAGAAGACTGTCACTTACTAAAACGCCAGCACCACTTCCTGAAATATGTTTATAGTAGGTTTCCAATCCAATTGCTGATGAGGCCTAGACCACTTTAGCATGTGAATTACACGAGAAAGTAGGTCTGGAGGTCAACAAGCCGCTTCCAACTAAGAGATGGGGACAAAGGGTGAAAACAGACATGAACGTAACTCCGCTTTAACACTGCTTTAACATTTCTCATGCATGTTGCAGGGCTGTATTGGCACCCTATGCAGCATAAGAAATGTTAGAGTGGTGTTAAAGCAGAGTTAAGGTACACATCTGTTTTCACCCAAAGTAATTCAGATGATCTTTTATTGGTTCAACTTGCGGAGGGGGTTAGTGTTTGCACGGTTGTTTTATTTGCTTTTAAGTGGTGGGATGTGTGGGAGTGGGTATGGGCAGGTGTGGTGTTGGGGGGTGTAGGCAGGGGCGAGATAGGGATGGGGTTGGTTGTGAGAGGGGAATTGCCAGTCAGATGGGAAAAGCAGGTCCACAGCCCCTCTGTGAGAGGGGGGGTTTGGGTATACCCTCAGTGAGAGGGGGGGTCTTAGTTATCTGGGATGGGAGGAGAAGGTAGTGCCATGGCCTCCTGGTGGGGGGGGGCTTGGGCACTGGGGTGGAAGTGCCATGGCCCCCCAGTGAAAGGAGGGGACTTGGGCAATTGGGATGGGGGGAGGAAGTGCTATGGCCCCCTGTTGAGAGGAGGGGACTTGGGCACTGGGGAAGATGGGTAGGTGGGTTGTTTGAGGGACAAGGGGAAGGATAGGAAGAGGATGGATGGTGCCACAGCCCCACAGTGAGGGAGGTATGGGCCTGAGGGATTGGGGGGGCATGGAGAGAGGGGGGATGGTTTTGTCTGGATCCCCCAGTGAGACGGGGGTTCACACATGGGGAGTGGGGGAGGGGAGGGTGGTGAATTATGGGGGTTTGGGTGATGAATGAGGGAGGTATGGGGGAGGGGGTATCCTCCTCCACCTTGACAGACGAGCTGCTGGGGGGGTGGAAGAAGGGCAGAGATTAGCAGTTTGACAGACTTGGGGTTGGATGCTGCAGGGGGCGGGAGCTCTGTGGCAATAGAGGCAGAAAGAATTATGGTCCCAGGAGTGGGCATTGTCATCGAGATAGGAGGGAGAGACACTTAGGCCCTTTTCACAGGGGCCATGGAGCGGGGGTTGGTCGGTGTGTGCCGCATTCAGTGTGCTGTGGGTCGGGGGAGGGTGTAGACAGGCACACACACATCTACACCAATCTCCACCTATCAAAACACACAGAGCAACCACAATTTTTGCTGGTTGCTCCATGCATGGAGGATGGGTAGAGGTGGGTGTGCATGTGTGTGCATGGGAGCACGCACGTATGCACGCACACATCCCCCCACCCAGCCGCTGCTGGATTTACACAGCTGGAACCCACGCAGGAATACCCAGATTTCTGGGTGTTCATGTGTGGGTGCCGCCCATGTAACAAGGGCCATAGTATCCGTCTCCCTCATAGCCCCCCCGTCAGGTGAGGAGGGGGTCACGGTCATGGGGTCATCTGACCTGGAATTGGTGCTGTTGAATATGAGGCTGGTGGTGAATAAAACAACAACCATCCAGAAATCTATGGACGATGAGTTGGGGCTGGTTTTGACTGACCTCCTTCTGGCCGGGTACTCTGTGCAGCACCAGCCTAGGCCGGAGGGATGAGGGGAGCAGTGTAGTCATTGTTTTCAGGAACACATTGCTGGTCAGGAGGTTTCCAGTGCAACCTTTGCCAGGTATTGAGGGCCTCCATCTTCTGTTTGATTTGACTGGGGACAGATTAAGGGTGCTGCTGATATAC
Organism: Sphenodon punctatus; assembly: GCA_003113815.1. Lineage (NCBI taxonomy): Eukaryota > Metazoa > Chordata > Lepidosauria > Sphenodontia > Sphenodontidae > Sphenodon > Sphenodon punctatus. The sequence goes on from QEPC01015537.1 coordinate 1,113,699, forward strand.
CATGCACCTTCCTGTACAGCTGCATCCCTGACTGCTCTTGCTGAACTGGTGTCAGATGTGGTCTTGAGGTCCCCAAAACGTATTGTTTTGTGGGACTTCAACATCCATTCTGAGACTAGCCTTTATGGGGCGGAACAGGAGTTCTTGGCATTCATGGCAACCATGGGCCTGTCCCAGGTTGTATTTGGCCTGACCCATGAGAAGGGGTACATTCTGGACTAGGTGTTTTGCACTAGCCTTGAGGCAGGAGGTCCAATAATGGGGGGGGGGTAGATATATCACTGTCAGGACCCTTGGGGGTAGGAGGGGATGGAGGCACCGGCGCGGCCGTGTTAGGCCTGGCCGACAGCCACAAAGACAGCAACATGCTGAAGAGGCAACGCCCACTCAGACGTTAGGAGGGGGCGGGGCAAGACGCAGCGACGCGACGCCTCAGGGAAGCCCTGGAGGCACTGACAGCGGGCGCATGCGCTCCTCGAACCCGGAAGTG
>QEPC01015537.1:1142243-1166777 GCA_003113815.1 Sphenodon punctatus
CCCTTAAATCCATTTTTAGAAGATTTAGAAGCTTAGGGTTCTCCCCATAATCTAAAATCCTCAATATACTTGTGTCAGCAGAGTCCCTGTGATTTCACATTATGGAGAAATTTATTTATTTTATTTATGCAAGCTACTCTTTAGCTAAGGATGGGAGACACCAAATTATCTAGCATCCTTTATGATTAAGCTTTACATAAATCACATCACAATCATGTGCTGCTGACACACAGCCAAATCAGGTTGTGTTGTTTTTATAGCCGTGAGAATGAAACGGATTCTGGTAGAATGACTTAATGTAAGAGAGTCATGAAAATAGAGCCATCCTCAACAATCCTGGCAAACGCAGAAACAGACTAATATATCTCAATCTGTCTTACTTTCTCTTCTGCTCTCTCTGTTCCTCAACACATGATAAATTAAAGCACTTTAGTTTATCTAGATTGTTTTGTATTCTAATTCTGTTCTGCAGAGTGCTTGAAACCCTGCCAGTTTTGTGTCTGCAAATCTGATAAATAGAATCTCCACTCCCTTGATCTTTTTGAATGTGTGGTACACGTATCGAGCCAGGTTCTAACTGAGAAGAGAACCTGGCCCTGGGTAGTCTTCTATCAAGTTACCTTTTGAAGGACATGTTGAGTCTCCTCTATTAATGAAAGACATATTTTTGTTGTTTGGGCCAAGCTCTTCTTTTCATTTCTGTCTGAAATTATATAACCAAGCAGCACTTTCTTCCAGCAAGTACTAGAGCCAAAAAATTTGAATGATGATTATGTACTGCAATTCCCAACCAGAAGAAAAATTGAACAGTTATGCAAAAATAGTTTTTAAAATCATGAAACCAAAGTTAACATGAAGAGCAGACTCAAAGTACTCCGATACCATGAAAATTTTAGAGTCAGAGAAGAGAATAGACATTTAGCAGCAACTAGGACTGATAGGTCTCAGTATTTTGCTGTTAGTATTTTTACTTGTTTTTCTGAAGAGTGAATCCTCACAGAAAAATTGGTGTTTCTAAATATTAGAAGAAATACTGAAGGAATCAGTTGATTGCAGGCAGTGTATGCAGTCATTTTCAAGCAATAGTAAGGCTTTTGAAGGTCAAGTCCATTGCTGACATAAGTGAAAGCAACTCTACTAAAGTCACTAGAGGTGTCCCCTTGTATATCAGCATAGAAACGGACTCTGAAGTTTCCAAAGTAGGGCTGGTGACTCTGTTCAGAGGACCCACCCAAGTGACAGACATAAGAAAGGACAATTTCAGACAAGACACTCACAACCCACCTCTATACATGTTACAGGGCAACAATGCAACATATATAGTGCGTGGGGAGAGACTGGTCTGAAAACGCCCAAAGAGATACTAACACTGAAGTATAAAATCAAGGAAGCAAAATGTTAGATACAAGAAGACAACATTGGCATTTAAGGTATGTTGCTCCAGACCATTCTTGCCTTTCTCATGCAAGTTTTCTGACTGTGATCCCTTAGAGAAGAGTGATTTGATGTATAGATTTTCTAAAATAACCAATATATTATGATTAGAAACTTACTACTCATCTGCTTCAAGACATAACAACTTGAGAGCTGTGAGAAGCCTCCAAGATGGTCCATACCACCCAAAGGTCAAGTTTCTGCAAAGCAAAAGATTATCAAAAAGTGCAAATTCTGGCATATTTTGTGACAGTTTCAAGTGCATCACAATAACTATAGCTCCACCCAAAAAACTGTTGCCTAATGTCAGCCTCCTTTCACCTCCATATACACCTAGGGAGATAAAGCTACAAAGGCCAGTTGGGAAGTGCGCCATGATTTGTGAAGGATGGGATGCCCAACTTCATGAGGCTATTTGTCCTGGTGTTGTGTACAACCACAGGTGTCCGTTCCAAGGTCTTTGCTAACCCTCATGCCAGCCTCAAAATGAGCACTGTGAAAGCAGATCACTGCAGCTGTGCAGGGCCACACTGACAACAGCCCTTTTTACACGAAACGGTACCACTCATGCCCACGCAGCGGATCTGCGTAGGCACGAGTAGTACCGTCTCGTGTAAATCCTGTGGCCGGTGAGCGGGGGTGAGTGCGCGCTCCCACGAAACACACGTTCCCACTCACCCCCCACGCTCAGAGCAACCAGGAAAAAAGGAGGTTGCTCCATGTGTGGGGATGCATGGAGGGTGGGCATGTGCCTGTGTGCACTGGCACCCACGCGCTGCCTATGCTGCAGCATGCACCCGCACCCCCACGCAGCTGCGGCCCATGTAAAAAAGGACAACACTTCATTGAACCCACTGTAGACAGGCCCCCTGCCTACAAACATGGCATGGAATTATTTTAACCCAGTAGACTTATGTCCAGGAGGTTAACAGCACAATCCAGCAGATATTAAGTGCATGCAAAAGTCCCATTCAACTTTGTCAGCTTGAAGAGAACATTTACAAATTCTATTTCAGTTTTCTGAGAGTCCTGAAACGTCTAACTTGGATGGGACTTCAGCAAGACTCCTACAGTATGAGTGATTTTGGAATTGTTGTGTTAATATTATTTCATGTTATTCCATGAAATGAAATAGTATTATTTCATGGAAATCAGGACTTTATTTTTTAAAAAATTTTTAAAAAGCTACTTACTCTAAGAAGTCATGATCCTTTAAAATGGAAAGTTTCATATTTCTTTGCTTGTCTGCTGGAAAGGGATGTTTCAGAAGAGTATCTGTATAAAAACATGTTTAAAATATTTTAAGCAAACAGTTATAACAATAAAAACAGCCAATTGAATTTTAAGGTATTTTCTAGTATTTCACTCCTACATAATCACTTCCATACCCAAACTTTAACAAAGTCCAAGTCTAATGCCAAAGTCCTGAAACTGTGGATTGGGAAACCGAGTTGGATTGCACCATCTGTGATTGGGGTTACAATTCCATTGATGCCTACTATACATCAGGCATATGCACATATATTTAACAGGACGTGCACACCCAACTGAGCGCCTGTCTGATGATGGCGTAGGTGGGCACACTCTCCCATGACCCACGCACCGCCCACCCATGGAGCATTGGGGGAAACTCCAGGATGCTCCGTGGGGGGGCAGAAGTGGGTGATGCGTGGGTAGAGGCACACAACCAGCACCCCCCCATCCCATTTAAACCCCCACACACGGGAGGTGCGTATGCACTCCATGCGCCACACATGGGCCCGCACCTCAGCTGTGCCCATTTTAAAATGTCCTTACATGTCTTTGCTGTCTGGGGTTCAAACCAAAGATTCAAAATGGGGTCATATAGGCAAACAGTTTGGGAACTACTAGTCCAACGAAGCTGAAGTTGTTCCCCACCTCCCTAACTTTCAGCAAGCTGCAATTCTACACCCTCAATTCTTGATGTGCTTAGTTAAAGGAAGGCATTAGCACAAATGCTGCCAAATATAACACCCCCCAATTCAGTGTCTGCTACCCTAGATTCCTTAGTGGTGGCTGGTGGTGGTTATAAAAATTGGCTTAAGGTACAACAGATGAACATATCCCACAACAGAAACAAAAGAGATTACAAAGCTGTACACTCTAGGCAGAATAAAATTGCTGTATCAAGGCCAGATCTTCAGCCGGTGTAAGTCACCATAGATCAATTGAAGTAAATCAGCTATGCTACATCACCAAAATAGGTTTTGTAATTAAAAATGCCATCTTTACACTGCATACTTAGATTAAAAATCTAAATAGCTTTCTACTTCCTCTTCACATATCTGTGATGAAAAGAAAAAAAAAAATCTCATGTATGATTTCAGTTATTACTCTTTTTGACACTCGGTTTAGCTTTGTGGAAACTAAAGCTCTAATCCTAAAAGCACTTGTGCCAGCAGGAAGCCAATGACGACCGAGCGCTAAGCCTTGGCCATATAATGAACTTTTAGAATAATAAATGAGCTACCCAGTTCTTAATAGCATGGGATTCCCCTGCTTGAGTTCCAGTTCAGCAAAGCACATGCTCAATTTTATGATTAGAAGACATGGGCACATCTTGGCCCTTTTTAAACAAGACACACCCACTCATGCCCACCCAGCGGACATGGGCGGGTGCGTCTCATGTGAAAGCGGCAGCAGGTGGGCGTGCATGCTCCTGTGAAACATGCACCTTCAACTATCGCCCCCGCAAGGAGCAACCAGCAAAAATGCAGGTTGCTCCGTGTGGGAGCATGGGTGAGGGACCTGCACACACACCCTCACTGCCCCCGCAGCAATACAACCACAGATGGCCCCCCTCCCCCCGCACGCGCCCAGCAGTGGCCATGGGGAAAAAGGCCTAGGATATGCTCACAGCCTCCATTTGAAATATTGGGTTCTAGCAGTCCTTTATAATAGTCTATACATACAGGTTGAGATGATACTGGCTTTTAAAAAAAAAAAAAAAAAAATTTAAAAAAAATCTCCCAACCTTTCTAGTTCCATTCTTATGTTGCTTTCTTTGTTCACAGGTAGCACCATTGACCTCAGTAGGGCTAACACTTACAATCTTAAGTGAAACAAGTATAGAATGGTTGTGGGATAAGGGCCTCACTAGATTTCAGGCTAAACAGAACCATTTAAAAAAAATAAATTGCTTTACAAAAGCATTCAATTAAAAATCCCTACTAGGTGTAATTCAAAAATGGAATTAACACTAAATGTTACCTTCTTTCATCCTGTATATTGATTTTCATGCTGCTAAATAGTAACTAAAAGGATAGTACTGGCTTTAGCACAGAGATTTTTCTAGGCTTCCTCCTATCTCCCCTAAGATTCTATTTACCAGATGAAAAGATAGAGCATTCATATCTTAAGATCTGCCTGGCTCTTCAGCATTTCACATGTTAATGTCAAACTGAGCATACAACCCAACCTGTTGAGACATAAACACTGCTGTGTGGGTTATCGATGGCAACAAATCCATATTCTAGGAGCAGCCGTTGGTTATCATGAGGACCGTAACAGATAAAAACTTCTTCATACTTTCTACAGGGTGAAACTGTCAAAATTTCATAGCATCTTGTCTTTTCATTAAATGAAGCCTTTACCTTTAAGAGAAGAAAATAAAGACATTTTAGCTTTACAGTAGGGGTAAAAACTGTCCAGGCAAAAATTATAAAGTTATTTTTAGCACTGTCACACTGCTCTTAATAAAGTGGCGTTACCAAAAAGCATTATATAACTCAATAAGCAAAATCATTTGGCGAATTAGTTGCCTTTATTACACTTACAGTCTGAGATAGCACTCAAAAGTCAGTAGTAAGACACTTTTACTTATCATGAATAAAAATATGGCTTTTGCATGCCAAAAATATATTCTGCACAAATAAAAATGAACACATGCTATTTGTATCAATTTCTTACCTTAACATTTGGACTGTGGTTTAGCAGATCTAAAAATGGGGCTAAAGCATAAACATCTGGCTCTCTGGAGAAACATTCTCTCTGAGAATGCTTCATGTATACTGTTCTAGTATTAATGGTGCACCAGGCCCATTGCATGGCATCATAGTTAAAAACAGTTGCCACATCCTCAGTAAACAAAGGTTGAAGACAAGAAAAAAATGATTTGGAAGAGATATACAGCTCCTGGACCACTCTTCGCTGTTTTTCAGCTTTGCTTCTCAAGGGTTCAGGAAGAAGCTTCAATACTTCTTGCTCCCAACAAACAAGGCAGGAATACGTCTTTGGTAAAACATCCAGGTAAGACTTCCACAACGACTGCTCACCAGAATACTTTTCTGCTATTAAAAATGTGCACAGTGCCATCAAAGGAGATATAGGAGGCCTCCATCTGTTAAAACGTAAGAGCAAAAGTAAGATACAAAAAAACTAAAAAAAATATACCATACGTTCTATCAATTAGTAGCTTNTAAGAGCAAAAGTAAGATACAAAAAAACTAAAAAAAATATACCATACGTTCTATCAATTAGTAGCTTGGAATGTTATATTTTACATAATTTTGAACTTGTTTGCAGTTTACCACTAAAATATCATTCTTCATTATTATTTTTCCAGAATGTCTCAGAGTTTAGTTCATCTAGTTGCCCAGTATCATTATAATTTAAATAGGTTAAAAAAAAATGTAACAAAAGTATAAATTACTCTTCCCTGTTTTTCTTCAGCATTTGTTCTGAAATTGCTACATTACTTTTAGTTCTTTATATTTTGATACAGTAATTCTTTTATGGTATGCATATTCAATAATTCCAGACAACTAATTTATGAGTACCATCTGCATAATAGCCTTACCCTGCTAGACCGCTCCTCAACAGGAGCTCTGAGCAGTCCTGTTGACACCACCTGTACTGTTTGCAAAACAGAGCCTAACACTAGTTCAGATAAGCAATCTATTAATGGAGAATGTCCATATAAACAGCAGAATAGTTAGTAATACATTTAAGAGAACAGAGCATCCACTTACTTTGCAATGTATTCCCCAAGGTAGCTATTAAGTACTATATCAGTGGTGAGTATGCATTTTTCAGGCAGTGAAATAATCAGCTCCCCAGCCTATGAGGAGAAAGAGGAGGGGAAAACCAAACCACACCTTAAAATCAGATTGAAAATCCACAAGAATGCATAATTCCCAAAGGTACAAAATATGCCAGAGTTACTGGTATTAACACAGCAAGGGAAGGAGCTGCACTGTTGAAACCAGGAAGCAACTGTCTTGGCCACATCTTTAATAGGAGACATTAAGGTTGTAACATAGTAACAAGCAGCTTGTTCAAAATGTAGACATTTTCAACAGCAGAATAAAAAAGACTACATGTAAAGAAATGGCTGAGAAATACTGGGTGCTTGCACACATGATGACTGTTCATGCGTCTTTATTTTTACTGCAAATTTACTGCAGGTGTAAATGCGCTTTTCCACATTCATAATGAGAGTTCCCATCACTGTAAACACACATTATCAGCTTGTAAAATCCCACCCTTACACTGCCGTGATCATTTACTTACGTGAAGTGTGAATGTGGGAATGCAGGTAACTATAACGTTACTTGCAATAACACAAGATTTGGAACATAAGCACAGACTGGGTACTGAAATTCTGGGAGTGATCATCCAACAGCCATGCCAAGCAGAGATTTCCAATTCATGTCATCAAACTCACGTGAGATTCGTGACATGCGCATGGATCCGTCAAAGCTAAAGCTGGAATGTATGATGTCATCCAAAGTTGCGAGGGACAACCGAACGCAGTAAACCCCTAACACTGAAAAGGATACCTAAACATTTCTCCCATGACCTGTGACGTCGCGGGAGAAATGCGATCACAGGAGCACACATCATGTGTGCAACCGTCTACTGTGCTTCACTTTGCTCTCAAGGGGACATTTTAGATGCTACTACGGTCACTCTATTTCCTCAAGGAAAATGCATGAGAGATCTTCATCTGGCTTGTATAACTTAAGAGTGTAGGCGCTGTAGCTTGCACCTTCCTCCAACTTCTCAGAGTATAAATTAAATCAACTTAGACATTGGTACGTGTTGCTCTAAAGTAGTCTAAGAGCGCATTCCCACGTACAGAAAAATGCTGGTGTTTCTAAATGCAGGCAATTTAAAAATGCGCTTGCATTTATTCACACAGCATTTAATTTGCGCATTCACGCCATTTTAAATAATGCACCTTTCACATTCCCACACTAGCTTAAGTCAGCATCATGAGCACCTCGCTTGCCCGGCTCCCAGAGATGGGAGAGGAGCCGAGAGCCGAGATGATATTGACTAGGCTAGTCAGTATCATGTCAGATACACAGGCTCTGCTTCCTCAGCCTAAGCAGGGCGCTCTGTAACATGATATTGACTAGACTAGTCAGTATCATGTCAGATACACAGCGCTCCGCTTCCCGGCTCTCGGGTCTGGAGTGGGGAGAGGAGTTGAGTCAAAGCGGAGCGCTCATGATACTGACGAGCAGAGGACATCCTGACAGGAGGACTTATGCGGGTGTTTAGAAACGCGCTCTTGTAAAGGTAGGTTTTGCCGCTTGCCAATGCGCTTAAAAAACAAGCGCCAAACATGGTCAAAAGAGGCGCATACAGCCTTTCACACTACAAGGAAATATGCGGGGAAAAGAAAAAAGTGCTGATTTGCTGTATGTGGGAATGTGCTCTCAGTTAGATTTAAAGGTCCAATTTATCCATCACATCTCAATATGGCTCTATGGATATAATGAAGTTTAAGCAATTATGTTTCCAGGACTCTTGGTCAGCATATTATGGCCATCACAGACACCAGAAAAAGTACTAACTTAGATTCCCACCAGACTCTGACACTTTTAAGAGTCACCTCTGGTTTTGGCCCAGAATGTCTACAGCTGCTCCCAAAGGTCACTCATAGGAAAAATACTTACCTGAAGGGCTTTCGTGGTCATCAGTCCTCTTCCTGTTTCTAAAATGCATAGACATGCGCACAATAATTACCATAAAATATGCTCCCTTTCATTTTCCCCACCAGATTACCATGTTTTGAATTTAAACTGTCCTCAAAAGGGAAACTTTGGGAAAGAATTTACAACACAGATTCTCAAACCACGAGTCATGATCCCCAAATATTTGATATAGTTTACATGTTTTTGTTGCTGTCCAGGATAACAGGATTATATTCAAGCCTCAAAATGGAGTCATGCCAGAAAAATGGAATAATCACTGACTTATAAGTACCTTATCCGACCACCCACCCACCCCACCCCAAAAAAAAAAAAAAGCTTTTTGAATAGCTATCCTGCTCTTGTGTAAGTGTCTGAACAACCCTTATTTTCTGCAGATTATACTTCACATTATGTGCTGCAATCCTGAAGGTGCATGATGCACCTGCTTCCTCCTATATGGTCCCATTGCCTGAAATACTCCTCCTGGAAGAGGCTTTTAAGTACAATTTGTACAGACCTAAAACACCACATCATATCACATGCCTCATGTATCACACATGTAAAATATTTTCATAGTAAACCTTCCTCTGTCCTATTAAAATGAATTTAATAGTCTGTCCTATTAAAATGAATTGTAACTGCATTTCATCTTCATGAAACTTTGCTTATCAATAAAGATCGGTTTTTTAATTAATCAGCCAGAGCAAGGCAAACTAAGGAGCTACTACATAAATCCTGATCCAGCAAACCTTTGTGTAAGTTTAATCGTGTATGGGTATACTCCTCAGTCCTTCAAACTGTTACTAGGGTGGCCAGATATGCAAATTTTAGATGACACGTATGAGAAATACAGATTGCAGGGCTGCATTGGCTCCACTGCAGCCCTGCAACCTGTATTTCTCATAAGTGTCATCTAAAATTTGCATGTCTGGCCACCCTAGCTGTTACATGTGAATAAATTGCAGGATGGTTCCATTTACACAGAACAGCATGCAAGATACAGGCATATGAATTATTCATCAATATAAGATTGTGCTTATGAGTAACTGCTTCAGAAACTGGAGTCTTACTGTGTATAAGTCTGAAAAGTCACTCAAGCACCAGTCAGATGGGGGTAAAAGTTACTCAAATATAGTGAGATCCAGATGACCATTCATTCAACAGCCATAAGTCCTATCCACAAGTGATTAACACATTACCTGGAAATTGCACTAGCCTTAATTTACTGTCTTCATAGCCTCTCTCTTTCAACCACTTCTTAAGCTGTATGTATTCCAGCCTCTGACTATGATTCACTAAATAAATGTTAAAAAAAAATGATCATCTTACAAAATATAGTTTTAATTCAAACATGGACAGGGATACAGTAGAGAAGTTGCAGGTGCATGTGCTTAGATCACAGGGGTCTTTCATTAGCGCCTTTAAAGAAAGCGCAAGCAGTGATAAGGTGCGTCTCCACTCATCTAAACCCCATCCACGCGCTGTTTCACTGGCGCATGATTTGCAGGCGCGAGTCCCCTGCGCACGTCTAAAAACGGTCTTATTGCATACAAGGAGAGAAAGGGAATCCTGGGGGGTAAGATGGAAGAAGATGAACAAATCCTGCACAAGCTCCTAGTCGTCACCTATAAAGCTCTTCACAACCTTGCTCCCTTCTACCTCTCTGCGCAAATTTCCCTCCATACTCCAGTCCATGAACTCTTCTCCTCCTATCCCCTCTCACACCTCCCCTGCTCCCCTAACCGCCTTTGTCCCTGCTCCCTACTGCCCCACACACCTGGAACTCCCTCCCTGCCCACATCTGTCTGGCCCCCTCCCTTCATACCTTCAAATCCCTCCTCAAGACCCACCTCTTTCGCTCTGCCCTCCCCGACTTCTTGCTCCCCTCACCTAACTTCTGCTGATACCCTCCATCCAATACAATCTGTTACCTAAGGTCCGTGTACTCAGATCCTCACATGGACCAACCAGCCATCATTCCTGATATAACTAAGCCAAGCGCGTGCACCTGGGACCTCGCATCCTCGTGAATGTTACACTCCTTGTCTCTCCATCTGTTCCCCTTCCTTCGTCTCTCCCCCTCTCAGACTGTAAGCCCTAGGGCAGGGACTGTGTCTATTCAATTACTTTGTAAAGCGCCAGGTACATTGCTGGCGCTATATAAACACTTAATAATAATAAATTAACCATCTATGGGAATGGGGAGTTAAGGTAAGCATGACAGAAGAGATATATTTTTAGGAGGGAGTTGAGTAACTCATTGTATTGACACTTGTGATCATTATTTTCAGGTTGTGAAAGGGCTCTCGCAACCACTTACTACAGAAAGGTTTTTATCTTGCTGTCCTGAACAGCAGTACCTGCATGTAAAGAAAAGCTTCTGGATTGTTTTCTTCTTCTCTTTCGACCTGTCCGGCCTCTATTTTTGAGCATCTTGAGAAAAGGTCTTCAACTTACATGCACAAACTGAATAATAAAAATGAAGATAATATTTTTTCAGCTGTGCACACAATTATAAAGGAAACTCCATTGCTTACAAAAGAAACTGCCTCTCCAACATGCTTACAAGCAGTACACACACTCAACATGCTTACACTGGTCAATTTTTGGAGAGAACCCCCCCAAGAAAAGCAGGTTCTCCTCCATGGCAGAAGGCAATGAAGGGGAAAGAAATATCTTGCTTGGTGTCTCATGCAAGAACTGGATACATACAGCCTCATTTGGGAAGCAGAAGCTGCCATTTCTTTTTCCAAAATCAATTTATCATCTTCTGGGTGATGTAACAGAAGGGACAGCAGGAAATATTTGAGGGCAGGCGCACCTGATACCTCTTCGTGTCATTGTGAAGCACAGCTTAAGTCTTTTAATAACACATGACTTGATCTCTAACTGCACCCGTACTGCTAACGATACAATAAATAAATATACTACCTTGCACTTGCCTATGCACTCCATAAGCTTCTCGAATTTCTAGCTGGAGAGAGCGAGCTTTTTGACTTCTTCCTCAGGTGCGAGCAGAAAAGAGCTTTTGGAAATCCCCTCTTACCACCTTGGCTATCTAATCTTATTTAAAATGTGGCCTTTTCATATAACAGGTGGCAGCGCCAGATCTTGTGTAGATTGCACGTTAGAGCAACTTGCTCACTCACAGTCAGGCAGGCAGGAGCCATACTCTTTGTTTATCCCCAGACCCTGCTGCAGGCACGTTCTTCCTTCTTTCCTACCTCCCAGCAGAGAGCAGTAAAAGCACGTGTCTTCTCCCCAGCTATCGGGACTCCGAGAGGAGGAAGGGGAGGAGGCTGTGCTCTGGCAACCGATACATTTTACCCAGTCCTGTATCAGGAGAGAGACGCGTATCAGTGAGACAGGCCCCCGATTGGCCAGTAAATAAAAAAAACGTCCCAATCGTATCTTCCTTCCTGAAAGGGTGTTTTTAGTAGATAAATAGATCTGGAAGCAGAGCTAGGAGTGCTTGGTCGAAAGGAACGCGTCTGGCAGGCAGGTGAATATCCCCACTCGCAGGCAGGTGAATATCCCCAAAGGTAGGTTTGTATTTGCAAATAGCTTTCAAGTCTTTCGTGCACATCTCCTTTATTCCTCCCTTCACCACTCCCTCAACAGAGACAGATGCCCTTTCAGAATTAGTAGCCTACATTTTTGTTGCAGAGGTCAGACCTCATTTCTTTGTGCATCAGACAACTATTTGGCCAATATTTGCCTGAGGCAGGAGGGAGCGGGGTATAAATTTATAAAATAAATAAACCGTATACACCGCTCTTTGAAGATGAAAGGTGCTCTATAAATACTGCTTGTTACAGATTACAAATCAAACCTACATTTTTGCCAAAGTATGACCATTTCAGAACTGATGATTAATGTATGTGTAGATATAAATGAAAATGATGTGCAGTGCACCAGATGAGGGGCTATGTGGTTATTTGCATAAAACAATATACACCATGGATCAGTGATTGGAGTTCCTAAGCAAGCAGTGTGGCTGGTGGCGAGTCTTATAACCATAAAGGTGGAAATTATTCTAATGTGCAGTCTACATGAGACTTGGTGCTGTTAATGGAAAAACTACATTTTAAGTATGACTCTGCTTTGTATTATGGGGACATATCACAAGAAATATAACCAATAACAAATATTGTTGGCTTTTTGCAGGGTATTATTTCTAGTGAGTTTCACTGCAGGATTTACTAGTTAGAGAAAATGTCCAGCACGCCAGTAGCTGTGGTTACCGGATCCAATAAAGGAATTGGACTCGCAATTGTGCGGGCCCTGTGTAAAAAGTTCTCAGGGGACGTGTACCTGACATCCCGGGACACAGAACGAGGTCAGGCTGCGGTGGCAAAACTACAGGAGGAGGGTCTGAAACCACTGTTCCACCAACTGGACATCGATGATCTGCAGAGCATCCAAACCCTCCGAGATTTCCTGAAGGAGAAATACGGTGGACTGAATGTGCTGGTTAACAATGCAGGGATCGCTTTCAAAGGTATAATGCTGGCTGGTCAGCAAGGTTTTGAATTCTCTAAAGTTACATGCTTAATGCTGAGTAGGTGTTGCTAAAACAAGACTCCTGGGTATTGGGAAAGCAAGAGTTTATTTGGCTTCCTAGATTACTCTATTGCCAATGCAGAATTGTTCCCCATCATTCATTTTCTAGTGCTTTGTTTCCTTTTTTTAAGAATGCAGTCTACAAGCCACTTGCTCTATCTAGAGTAGCACCACAAAAGTCAATGGGACACTCCAGAGTGAGTATTTTGAGGAATTGCCTTATTTACTCAGTTGCCTGATGAGCATGGCATAAAAAGCTACAGAGATAATAGGGGTCTTTAAATGAGCAGAGCAGTTGGGGGGGAGAGAATCTGCCTAGTGACCCTGCCAAAGAGCACCCATACAGGTGGGGTGAGTGGGGAATGCTTCAAACAGGTGGCTCCCAACGTGGCTACCCTGGCCGTGGTTGGCCCCACCGCAGACTGGATTTCCTGGCATTGCTTCATGTGTGGCCATGAGTGGATGTTCCATAGCTCATGGGAGCACACACATCCACCTTCAGATGGTCAGTCGACTCTATCACTCCTAGGTGACCGTGTAGGGCAGCATCTCCTCTGAAAACACCTAATGATGCTTCTACTATTTCCCTTTCCAGACACCCACAATATTACACACAGCTTACACTTTTCTTTTTTCTTAGGGTGAAAACAGACATGACGCTAACCACCCTTTAACCACCCTTTATGGTTATTTATGCATGTTGCAGGGCTGCATAGGGCATCAATACAGCCCTGCAACATGCATAAATAACCGCCAAGGGTGGTTAAAGGGTGGTTAGTGTCATGTCTGTGTTCACCCTTAATTTCATCTAGTATTGGGCTGTGAATTCGGCTGTGTTGTGAATAATTCCTCTTTGCCCTCCTGTTTTATGGCCTTCAGTTACTAGATTCCGCATTGAAATTATGTAGGCAACAATTGTGCAAAGTCAATGGGACTACCCAAAGGAGTCAAGCCAGGCACCCTCATAAGCCTTGCATGTCGGGGCCTGACTGCATAAAGTATTGGTGTACGAATAAATCTTTCAGCAGAACCAGAAAGTTATAACATGCTTGTCGTGCAGTGACTATTTTCACAGAACCGCTTTTGTAGCGCTCTAGCTATTCTCTGTCATGATTTTGTGGCCATTGCGGGAAATCCGCTTAAAGAGAGATTTTTAAATGTAGTATGGCTTGCAAGTTTCTTGCCAACAAGATTTCTGCTTCCCAAGTTACAACTTGTGCTTTAGTTGGTAAGTACCTGGTTGACCACTGCATAAAAAAAAGAATAGTGCTTGTGTAACGCCAATTAATTCAGTGATGAATTGGGCCCATTATCTCAGTGTTAATATTCCAGTGAGGGCTGTGCAAAACTTTGCTTACAAGAACAGGTAAGGTGTATTGACTAACAAACCTTCAAGGAATATTGATGTAGTTCAAGGCAGTGGGGTCTTAATTATAGCTAATCCCTGAACTCCTGTGGATCCATGTTGTATCCAGCTACAAGACAATAATTTGTATTCTCTCTCTCTCTCTCTCTCTAGATATAGATATAGATATAGATATAGATATATATGGCCATCATCCATGTAGAGCCCAGCCCGAGCATGACTGTTTTGGGCCTAAGTGTGGTGCAGCTGGGCTTTTGAAAGCCTGGGCCCATCATTTGCATGTGGGCCCACCCCTGCCATCCCCAGGTGCTGCAGCACTCCAAAAGAGGCAATGATGTGTCAGAAAAGGGTCGGGACCAAGGCATTTCCCACACTTTTTCTAATGGACTTCCATGATATCGCAGAGGACCTCCCACCACTGAAAATCCTGCCCTGCCCTGCGGGGCTTGGTCTGGGTGTGTGCCCACCCCACTCCAAGCCAGACAGCATCAGTTGAGTTCTCTTAGACCGTTTTTAGACGAGGAGCGCTGAAGCACCTCCTGAACGCCGTGTTCAAAGACAAGCCGCCGGAAGTGATGTGTCCCCATTGGTAGCGGGGGGAGACACGGGGCCTTCGAGCAGCGCGTTATCAAAACTTGAATTTTCTGGCTTTCAGAACGCGCCGCTCGAAAGCCCCTTGTCTCCCCCCGCCACCGGCAATGGGGACACGTCACTTCCGGCGGCTTGTCTTTGAACGTGGCGTTCAGGAGGCACTTCAGCGCTCCTCGTCTAAAAATGGTGAAAGGCTTGTATTGGAGCACTCTAAATCTGAACACTTCTCAGTTACTTTAAAATGTTAGTGTTCTCTCCCTCTTGCCTGCCACTAAGAAGCAGGCTTTATCACGTCCTTTATCTGCATTTCTTCAAACTACTCAAATTGCCTGGGTGGGTAGTCCAGTCTCTTTATACAGCCTTTATCCCACTAAATCTGGCAATAGATACTTCCCACAACTCCTGCTGCTACTTTGCACTGTCGTTACCAACAAGCCAAACCTGTTCCTAATCTTCATGATTGAGCCTTCAATGCAGCCCTACTGACCTGTCTTTCAGTATTACATACATGCTTGTGGGAAAAATGCAGAAGCAGGTCTTGTCTGGAGCTGATGTTTTCAACTCGCTGTTATGATTGTATGTTTGGACCTTTCTGATTTTTATGTCTTGATCAGAAGCAGTTTTAGGCATATGAAACTCATGGGGCCCTGAGACAGCAAAGTGAACCCTTGTTGCCTCGTGACTTGGCTACTAGGCATGTGGTTGGTTCATAAAAACTGTTAGGTGCATACTTGAATCAATCTGAAATTACGTCATAATTTCATGAGACCAAACAGACTTGAATAGTGTGATCAAGTGGTGTTTTGTCCTCTGAAGGCACTGGAGTGTTGCCTCTGCCATAATCCTGTAAAATACAATACATTCAATACACAGGGTGAAATCCTCCACCACTGACCTCAATGTGAGTCGACTTCAGTGGATGGAGGAGTTGAGCCCATAGTGTACCACTTTGCCCTGTTTGACAGTCATGGTATCTTAGCATAGTATTACTGGTGAGTATAAAGGTGGGAGCCCTGGATTGGAGCTTCACTTGAGGCCGGTTTCTTGCTGGGTGTAGTCGCACGAGACACTTGTCCCTTCGTGGACAAATGAGCCATGGGATGCAGTGGCTCGTGTGTCCAGGGGTTGCCAGATGTTCACCACACTCTGGGGTGGGGCGAACATTTGTTTGCTCTATGATGCATCCTCGGAGAAATCCCGAGGATACGTTCTGGTGCAGCCTTGTCCCAAGTGGGGTAAGACTGTCCAAAGCGGGGCAAGCCCGTGTGGCCGGGTGCGCTTGCCCCTCCATGTTCAGGACAACCCTGTGAGCTGTGGGCGCTCACAACCACGTCACAGCTGGGGCGGGAGTCCAGAGTCCCCGGGATGCTGGGGGAAGGAGGAGCCCACAGGAGCTGCATGCACGCTCCTCTCCCCACCCCAAGAAACAGCTGATCAGAGAGGGGGGCCTAGAGGAGTGGGCATGGATGCTCTCAGGGCTCCCCTCCGCCAATCCGCTGTTTGTGTGGGTGGAGAGGGGTGAGTGTGCGGCTCCTTTGGCCTCCCCCTATCAGCTGTCAATCGGATGGGTGGAGAAAAGGGGAGCCTGCTCTCTTCCCAGGCTCCCTGATCCACCTGACGGGAAGAGGGGGAGCCTGGGAAGAGGACTCTTTCTGGGTTCCCCATCAGCTGGGGGGGGGGTGTGGAGTGTGTACCCTCATTCTCCCCTCCCCCCCAAACAGCTGCTCATGTTCTTGACTCCCTGCACTGGCTCCACAGTGTGGCAGCCACAGGGCGGTGCAGGGATCAGACCTGTCCTGCCCATCCGTCTGTACCCGCTGCTGTACGCAAGCCCATAGCTGGGACATTGGTACTGGGATGAGGGGATGGGCAGGGCAGACTGGAGGACAGGGGGATAGGGAGGGGAGCACGTTCTTCAGAGTAAGAGACTGGGGGGTGGGGAAGCTGAAACTCATTTATACAGTGGGGTGGGGGAGTGCTTTCTCCCCCCCTCCCCCGGACCTCGTTTACACTTTCCTTGTTAAATGCATGCTTCAGAATTGATGTCAAAAATTGGAATTAGGATTTTTCTAGTTTATTTTAAGAGTCCTGTATTTGAAGATTAAACTTAACATTCATTTTTTATTTTTCCCCATCGGTAAAAAGCTGCTGATACCACTCCGTTTGCTGTTCAAGCTGAGGTTACATTGAGAACCAACTTTTTTGCAACCAGAGAGATCTGCACAGAGTTGCTACCTCTCATTAAGCCACATGGTAAGTGCACCATGGGAATGCAGAAATAACATTTGCAAGCAATAGTACTAGGAATGAGTCTAGCCTCTCCCACAAGGGTAACTCCTACTCTTAGGATTGCACAGTAGAAAGCAGAGCGTTGAGTACAAAAGCCGGCTGCAAACTCATCTCAACTCAAAGAATGATTCTGCCTTTAAAAAACTAAAGTTGTTTCCTTTCTAGTCATTTCCTTTACTGGAAGCTTATTATGGAAGATCTCATTCGTGCCACCATCCAGAAATGGGGGACTTGTCAGCTACCATTCAGCACTGTCTACCTGTGTCATATGTTTTTGGGAGTATCCAGTTCAGCCCCTGCAGTTTCCCTGACTCCCAAGCATGTCCTGCATGGATGGAAATTCTGGGCAAACCATACTGCAAAACTGTAGCGAACTCTAATGAGCATGTGGAAATTTCTCAGAGGCGAATAATTCAGCCAGTACTGGATGGAATCTTGCAGGATCTGCAGAAAGACACATTCCTGGCACCAAGGTGGCACACCCTTTGCAGTTCTCAAGTTCCTTCTTCAAAGGGTGTTTTTAAACAAGCAAGACAATGGGGGTGGAGCGGGGGGGTTCGTGGCCGTAGCATAGAGCACCCATATAGGTGGAGTGCGTGGGGAGCAATTCTAATGGGAAGCTCCCAGCATGGCTACCGTGGCCACAGAGGCAGCCGCCACACACTCCATCTGCCATGGACCATGGGGGAGGGAGAAGTGTGTCAGGCTGACCTTTGCAAGTGATATGTTCCAGGTGTGAACGCTGGAGAACCTGGGCTCCCCAGTGCTCCTGGACAGTTCTTGTGACTTACAAAAGCCACTTCCCCTGACTACAGTGCCTATGAGCAGCAACCTTCTCTCCTGGTTTGGCTAGCTGCCGCCGTTCATACAGGCAAGGACTTGTTAGCCACCGGTTGCCATGCATCCATTTGGCCTGCCCATTGAGCACTCTGAATTTCCTGGCAGTGCTTCATGAGTGGGTGCTCCGTGGCTCATGGGAGCGCGCATCTGGCCACTCCACTTTCAGACGGGCAATTGGATCTGTGGCTTCTGGGTGGCCATGTGGGTTAGCATCTCATTTGAAAACATTCATGGAGGGTAGATGCAAGAGCATCTCAATGAAACCAGCCAAGGCTCTGTTTAAAATGGCCAAAACATCATATTTCCCCCCCTAAACTTAGTTTTGGAAATGTTTCAGCTCAAAAACGCTCAGGATATTTTAAAAGAATGACTGATCTGAGGCATTGAAAATTTTTGTTCAAGCATTTAAATTTAGGTAAAGTGATGGGCAACTGCAACAGAGTCTTACAATGGGCAGCGTTGGCAGCCTTTGCTGTTGGCTTGGTACTCCTTCTACCTTTGTAATGTATTTTTTTTCTTTAAACAGGCAGAGTGGTGAATGTATCTAGTATGGTTGCTTTCTCAGCACTCTCAGGGTGCAGCCAAGATCTACAGCAGAGGTTTCGCAGCAGTACGATTACAGAAGAGGAGCTAGTGAAATGCATGGAAAAGTTTGTGGAGGATACCAAAAAAGGAGTGCATGTGAAAGAGGGCTGGCCAAATACAGCTTATGGAGTGTCCAAAATTGGGGTCACTGTTCTGTCCCGAATTCAAGCCAGAATATTGAATGACAAAAGGAAAGGTGACGGAATTCTCCTGAATGCCTGTTGTCCTGGTTGGGTCAGGACTGATATGGCTGGTTCCAAGGCCCCCAAAACCCCAGATGAGGGAGCTGAGACCCCAGTTTATTTAGCCCTCTTACCCCCAGATGCTGATGGCCCTCATGGCCAGCATGTTAGTGAGAAAACTGTTTGTCCATGGTGAGCCTGTGCATGTTTCTGTTCATGTGGTGATTAGATTTCTGAGCCAGATTGTAGCTGGCCCTGGGTAACTGAAAAAGAACTAAAGTGGTAAATATGCCTTGACAGGTGTGTGTGTGTGTGTGTGTGTGTAAGCTGGGCGCAATCCTCTGCCGGTGCCATCAATGGGAGTTTTTTAATTGACTTTAATTGGTAGAGGCTTGGATTCATAAACTGTTAAGCCATCTTGTATTTACAAAATACACACAATTAACTTAAAAAGAAAACTATTTCAAAATACTTGCTGTTTTCTATAGTGTGTGAATTAAGCCCCCTCATATTTTAGGAGCTAAAAATGTATGAAATACTGAAAAAGTTTAAATAAAAGGATAGTTTAATGTTCTCTTTAAAATGTTTTGGGTTTCTTCTCCCCTCCCTTCTGTGGGTATAAAAAGCAGCAAGGCAACCACCCAAGTCCCACCAAACTGCTCGCCCTCTGCCATGACACACAGCCGTGGACACCATGGAAACAGGAAGCTGCAGCAGCCAGTAACCCCTTCCTGCCCAGGAGCCAGTGTAGCTGCTAGCAGTCCCATACTAGGCAGACATGCAAGAAGCTGCTGTCCTCCATGACTTTGGCTAATATCTCATGCATCTCAAAGGGGTTTTGTTGTGTTTTGAGCCACCATGGTGTTGTATTTCACGTGCGAGTCCTTTAAGAAGTCCCAGCAGGGCTATGGGCAGGACCGAGAAAGCAGGTCCATGGATATCTGCTAGCGTGGATGGGCGCCTCAGTTCATACGGACAGAGGGCGTGTCAGAACCTGTCCCTATGTACTTTTTTGGCTTGCCCTGCCCAGTGCACTCCAGATTTTTTGGCAGTGCCCCATGTGTGACCATGAATAGGTACTGCGTGAATTCATGGGAACACACATCCCCATGTACCACCTTCAAACAAGCAGTTGGACGTGTGGTTAATGGGTGGCCGTGTATGGTAGCATCTTGTTTTAAAAACATTCCACAACTTTGCTTCCTGGCAAAACGTTTGGCAGGGAGGTTTAGGGGTTGGGTGAGGGTTTGGGGGTTTTAATGTATTTTTATGTGCCCGTTATATTGTCAGTTGCCCTGAGTCCTGTGGATTTCCGGCACTGACCGGGTGTTGGAGTAGATGACCTCTGAGGTTACTTCCAACTCTATAATTCTATGAGTCTGAGGGGGAGGGTGGGGTATCAAAATAATAAAAATAAAATACACGGTCATGCATGGCTGACTATTTCAGGTTAAAGGATACCGGGGTGCCCATATCTCCCCTTTAAAAGAGGATGCTTATGAAAAATACACAGGGCAGGGCTGCCTTCTCCCTCACTGCCCCACACGCCTGGAACTCCCTCCCTGCCCTCATCCGCCTTGCTCTCGCCCTCCACACCTTCAAGCCAACCCACCTCTTCCGCTCCACCCTCCCTAACTCCTGCTAATCATCCCCACCCAGGATTACCCCCCACCTGTTATCTGCAAACTCCCAATTTACTGTAACCAAGCCAAGAACGTGTACCTGAGTTCCCGCATCCTCGTGGATGTTGCATCCCTTGTCTCTCCCTCTGTTCCCCCTTCCCTGTCTCCCCTCCCCCATCTTTAGATTGTAAGCTCTTGGGCAGGGACTATGTCTATCTTATTCTCTGTAAAGTGCCAGTTACATAGCTGGCACTATATAAATGCTTATAATAATAATAAAAAGAAACAAGTTAACCGGACCAAATGCGTAGCTATTTACAGCTCCTGTTCTTTAGGCAGACTCAGGAAATGCATCTAGCCTGTCCGTTTTCAATGCTTGTGACCTCAGCATAAATAACAAATGTCAGATGAAATACCAGATGTCAGTCCATCTATTGTTGAGACTTTACTACACTTAACATACTATATCTACTTTCTATTTCTTGATTGCACCACGGGGACATAGGTCTAGTCATGAAACCTGTTCTCTTAAGCTCTTTCACGCAAGTAGTGCCACTAACTTCAGCAAGCATGCATACCGCCTAGCATCATGGGGTCCCAAGCTTGATTGGGGCCTCTGACTACTACAGCAATTCAGACAGAAAGTTCAAATTAAAATGCAATACCTTGTTTTATGCTGCCTGGCTCGTATATGCAATTACTGGAACTCGCTCCTTTTTCTTCCCACTGTGGTTCTTCACAAAAACCAGACTGGATAGTTGAAAAGATACAAAAAAAATGTTTACCTCATGTCCAGGGCCGGCCTTAGAATTTGCAGAGGCCAAAACAAAGCTAAAATGTGGGAGTCCTGGTGGCCCCTCCCCCATGGCAGCACCCTCTATAGCACCCTAAAGGTGGTTGTGTTTGGGGTTCTGCTGGGAGAGAGTGGGGCCTCCACACAATGCCTGGTGAAAACAGGGGCCACGGCAGGACCCTTGGAAAGAGTGGGGCCCAGGGCACTTACCCCAGCCCTGTGGTAAGGCTGGCCCAGGTTATGTTAGTAATTGGGAGGCATGGGGAGCTCATCTTGCTCCCACTGAAATCAATGACAAAATTCCAACAAAGTTCATTGGAATCAGGGTTGGTGCATTAAATATTGACTTCTTAATAACAAATTCAGATCAAGGCAGCGGAAATAATTATTGCATAAGCACATTCAGTTTCTTTGTTTCAGACTTTGCCAACAACAAAAAAATTAATGTTGAATTCCTTGTACATTAATACCCTCAACTCAGGGCTTGTTCTCACAAGCAAGAATAGTTATGCTGAAGCAACCACCACCTCCATCAACTTCTGTTCCCACAAGCAGGAGGTTAATTGTTTCTTCCATTGCCTTATAGAAAAAGTAGTAAAGTGATGTCTTTTATTGGACCAACTACAGTTGGAGGAACTTAAAAGAGAACTGCCAGACGAGGGAGATGGCAAAATGAAGATCAGCAAGGCAAGATATTAGGTGAAATCAAACAAACTGTTAGCCCATTGGAAGCGGGGTTCAGTCCATTCAGCCCTTACTTGCATGTTTTGTGTGTCCAGCCTAATAAATAGGCAGTCCCCTAAGTGTCTTTCATGCGCTTGAAGGAGCCTCCACTCAGTGAGAACAGAGAGAGGGTCTGGAAGCGGTCGCTCCTTCAACACTCTAGGATTTCTGCCCGAAACACTCTATGATGTTGCCCGACCTGTACATGCGGAGATGCTGCCTGCAACCTAATTGATGGGATGTGGACACATGGGTGCACATTAGCCCGCATTTGCCCACCTAGTAGGCTCCACATTCGCCGATACCATGCTGTGAGTGGTCGTTGCATGGCGGGTGGGTGGAAGCCACATGGCATTATTATTAATAACATTATTAACACCTAATAAACGGGCAGTTGGACACCCACCTGGGGGCATCTTAAACCAGCCTAA
The DNA here is from genome assembly GCA_003113815.1 of Sphenodon punctatus. Taxonomy (NCBI): domain Eukaryota; kingdom Metazoa; phylum Chordata; class Lepidosauria; order Sphenodontia; family Sphenodontidae; genus Sphenodon; species Sphenodon punctatus. Next base: position 1,164,607 of record QEPC01015537.1, read on the forward strand.
AGTCTTGTTTGAAAACACCCATTGTTTTCTTTCACACACAGGGGAAAGAGGTGGAAGGTTGTTTGCTGGCTGAATACACCAGTTTCCAAAAGAGGGCAGCGTTTTTGTAAAAGATTGCTGTGTCTAATTTTGCCCCCAAAACTTTCCTATAAGAAAGCTCTTTGCTTTTCATGAGTTTCTTATATCCCTGCTTATGCAAAAGGTACTTCTTGACCAAAGAGTGAGAACTTCTGGATCTATTATCTGGTGGTCCTCCTACTGTCAGAGCCCTCTTTTCCACAGTAACTAAACTAAGCATGTGCAGCTGCTGCTTCTCAACTTTGTGAATGTATTCTTGTCTCCCTATGTGTTTCCTCTCCCCTATCCATCCTAGATTGTAAGCCCCCAGGTGAAAGTACCTGTCCCTAATTATTGCTCAGGACCAGGCACATTGCTTCCATTATACACTTATTAATAATAATATTTTTACATTTGACAATGCCGCAGGCATACCAATGCCCCTTATCTTTCAAAGCTTGGGTAAAAGCTTTCTTCGTGTTTAGCACTGCTCTTAATTTTCTCATGATCTCAGTGAAAAGATTAAACGTTCATTGGCAATCTACTGCCTCTAATAATTGATCTTTCAGATTTGCCTGTATATGTTTATAGTTGAAATGCAAGATCTGCCCCTTAATAATTGCTTAACACTTTTGGCAACAAGTTGAGTCTTTTACTCATAAGTGAGGTTGGACTATCGGCGAGGGGGGGGGACGACTGTCTGCCTGCCAACAAGGCAAATTCCTGCATATGGGAAACTGTAAGTAATGTTACCATTATGCGTGTCCTTCATCTGTCCTTTCTCTGTTCAAGATAAAGTTGATACTGTGGACTCTTGGCTGTAAATTAAACCAAAACAAACAAACAAAAATGCTGAATCATGGTGACTAAGGCAACAGTGTGTCAGCGTGATGCAGACCTGCAGAGCCTTGCTCATTTGGAATGAACACTCCCTTATTTTAATTTATTTAAACATTTTAATATAAAATAATATAAATATGAATATAATACAAAATAAAATAATCTTCCTTCCTGTAGAGATTGATGTGTTCATCTTGTTTCAACATTTAAAAAAACTGCTTTGTTTTTTTCACACATGACATTTTTATTTATGCTAAAATACTCCTGGAGTAGGGTAGCATGAATGATCTAATCCAAAATTAAGAGTATTAAAATGTGACACTGCCTCTGAGGAAAATCCCATCTGCCTCATGTTCACTTCACTAACATGATCTAAAGCTATCCAAGTTTTGTTCCCATGTGCATTGCTAGAAAGTAAAAAGTCACTTCTGGAGAGTAAGGGTGAAAACAGACATGACACTATCCACCCTTTAACCACCCTTGGTTGTCATTTATGCATGTTGCAGGGCTGCATAGGGCACCAATACATCCCTGCAACATGCATAAATAACCACCAAGGGTGGTTAAAGGATGGTTAGCGTCATGTCTGTTTTCACCCTAGATCTGGAGAAAGGAGAACAAAGAAGCGGAACTAGACTGAGAAGAACACTGTTGGCGCATTTTCTCCAAACCTCGGTCTCAGGGGAAGCAAAGCCCACAATGTGGGTTGGGTGTTGTCTGAGAGTTTTTGTCATGCAATCAAACCCATGCTGCTGGTGAGGGTAAAGCTGTTTACATACTGCCCCTTATTTGCATCCAGGAACATAAGGCACACAATCCATCAGCTACTGAAGTCAGTGGCTCAGTTGACTGAGGCCCTTTTCACACAGACCCTCTAACGCTGATAAAATCGGTGTTAGATATTATTATACATGTTACAGGGCACCCATAGATCACACCTGAAGCCCTGGAACATGTATAATAAAATCTAACACCTATTTTATCAGTGTTAGAGGGTCTGTGTGAAAAGGGCCTTCGATAGTGGAGGCGTGTACTCATAGTTTGGTTATTTTGAGGCTAAAGTTGGTTAATTATTAACTTGTTATAGCACAGACAACTAACTACTTAGAAAGACAAGGAGAGGACAGAGGGTTTGTTCAAAGAAACAAAGGATTTATTCTTCCATCTCTGTATTTTCTGGCTGCACCCACTGCCAGAAAGTTAAAGGTAGAGCCTCCCTCCATTATAAAGGGCAGAATGTTAAAGTTCCTATATTTTAGAAACCGGTGGAGCTG
>QEPC01015537.1:1176373-1191601 GCA_003113815.1 Sphenodon punctatus
CCCAGCTGGGGAATCATCACTGCAGTCTAATTTTTTTTTTTTTTTTTAAACAAGCAACCACCAACACCAGCCACACAAACACAGTCAACCCACCACACCAACACTCACCAACAACACACCAAACAAACACAGCCAGCCAAACCAAACACAGAGCACACAAACCGAACAACCACACCCACACACACTCTCGCCCACCCACACTCGAATTTCTGGTTTCCAGCACGATCATGGGCTCTCACGATACTTTTTCCCAACGGCCGAACCAAAGCAAACATGACCGAACCAAACAGCCAAACCCGAACTCGGTGAACGACCTGAACGCCCGAACCAAACAGAATTGAATCGAACGGCCAAACCCAAACCGCGATCTGATCACCCATTCCTATTTGAGAGAGGGAGTCCAGGAAAACAAGAGAATTTAGAGACACTCCCATTCTTATATTACAAAGTAAATAGAAGGCAGTTGTTTGTGAATGAAAAAGCCGATCATAATCTGCAGATTATTAAAATATTCCGTTACCTCTCATCCACTGTTAACTAAAACAGACTTGGCTCCTTTAACTCAATACCCCTTCCAGGCTGCAAGAAGGCATTTGACTCCAAGGATCAGTCACGTGAAAACTGTGCATTGCGCTGGGAAGGATGCCAGGTGGGGAGTGGCTCCAGGCTTCAAGAACAGAGAGTACACTCTACAGAGAAAGCAAACACTACAGTGGCTGGCAGCAACTTTTATCAGAGCCTGCACCTCTCAATATACAGGGTAAACTATTTAATTTTAAAGCCTGCTTTTATCTTCAGATAAATATAGAAGCTACATTCATTACATTCCTTAATAGTATGTGATTTGCTGTTATTTTCAGATTCTGGCACGAGTTTGAGCACAGTACATTGCAAAGAGTCCAGGGCAGGGAGGCAGTAACAATGATCTTTCGTGCAAATGTCAATAAATACAGATATATTATTTGCCTTTTGCAGGGTATCCTTCTTAGTGGAATTCTTTAGCCAGAGAGAATGTCCAGCATCCAAGTAGCTGTCGTGACCGGATCCAATAAAGGAATTGGACTTGCTATCGTGCGGGCCCTGTGTAAGAAGTTTTCAGGGGATGTGTACCTGACAGCCCGGGATACAGGACGAGGTCAAGCTGCAGTGGCAAAACTGCAGGAGGAAGGTTTGAAACCACTGTTCCACCAACTGGACATTAATGATCTGCAGAGCATCCAAACCCTCCGAGATTTCCTGAAGGAGAAATATGGAGGATTGAATGTGCTGGTTAACAATGCAGGGATCGCTTTCAAAGGTAAAACACCGATCAGCAAGGTATTGCCTCAGACAGTCCAGGATCTTAATTTGGTTAGCTGGACAGAATTAAATGAATCAACTGTCAACATCATAATCAGGATTGCATTTGTGTAGTTGTGAGAGAGCCAGGACCTTCATGTTCATGAAACTACATTAATAGTTGAAAGTGTAGGAAACATGACTATTGTTTCCAATTTTTTATTTAGAGATAGCATATGGAGGTGCAAATCAGGACAAGGTTCCATTGTGCTAGGTAAATTTGTAAACGTTAGGTAGAATTGCAACTTAGTCTGGTTTACTTAAATATCTCATTCATGCTTTTTTCCTATACAAATATCATCTCGGAAGCTTCGCTATCTCAAAATAGCCCATAATTTTGGATGAAGCCAGCACTACTGAGAATGGAAATCCAACAAAGAGGCACTGTTTGAGCCTTGAAAATCAGAGCAAACAAATGGTCAGGGTTACTGACAACAGCTGGTGCTTCAGGGGATATTGCGACATTGTTTGAAATAACTGCAAAAGCTCTATGCTAATTTAGTATTAAGATAGGAGTTGGAAACATTCAACTCTCTGATTTACTGAAGTGAAAGTAAATAACAAGAATTTCTTTTGTCTTGAAATGGTAAAAGATTTTTGTTCAGTCATGTAGTATGAAAAAGGCTTCCAAAGTTTTTCTTCCACTTTGGAGATAGTCATGCATTTTTATCTCCAATCCCAGTGAGGAATTTTTCAGAAAGTTCTGAGCATGTGGAAGCAAATCTAAAGAGAATATGGTTGCCCCATATGTAAGAGAGAGAAAGTAGTTCCGATTATTTTTTTTAAAGACCAATCTGTAGTACCAGCACAGGTGGGTCTAATAAAAGACATAATCTAAACGACTGTCTCCATCTGTGGAAGTAAGGTTCTATAATGGAAATTGTTTTGCAAAGTTAGCCTTAGCCTTCACTGCAGGTAGCACTGCAGGGTATGTCAGCAAACATCAAATTTCAAACTTCAGCCTCTCATTTTGATGTAGTATTCATCTATTTTTTATCCACCAAATGATTTCAATTTAACCTGGAAAGTTTTAGCATTTTGCAGCAGAGCTGCTATCAATGTCTAATCCACTTGTCTTTCACAATGGCTGTAATCAAGAATCAGTTTCCCTATATTCCAACAGGAACAAGGGCCAGTACAAATTTAAAAACTTTGATTAGACAATGTTTTAAAACTGATACAGGGAATATTGGTATGTAGAGACATATGGCATGCTGGCTGTACAGCATTTTAGAGTGAAAGATTTTTTTTTTAATGAACAGTAATAGGTTATCACATACACAGGACAAAATTATCCATGATTCAATAAAGTATTGGTGTTGAACAGAACGTTCATTCATAGGCTATGTGTTGGTAGTATTGCTACAGAATCTCATTAAAGTCAGTTTTACTGATGGGTTTAGTCTTTTTCTTGTTGTCCGTTTCAGTTGTCAGCTGCTTCTTGCTGGTAGTATTGGCAGGGTCTGGTAACATGTTCAGTATAAATGTCTTGGGACCACCAGAGGTCAGAGTTGTAGGTTGTCATAACATCTGGGGACCCTGCATTGTCTCGGGACAGATGTAACTGGGTCAAACAGAATGTCAAAGCTTGGCTGCAGCAAGCACAGTTAGATCCTGTCTTATACACTACAACTTCAAGAGATTACCAAAATATTATAATCCAATTTCGTCTGGTATACAGTTGCACTATAAATTGTTACTATGCTTCTTTTCTCAACAGAGACTGCCTTCTCTTCTTTCCGCTAAACAGAGATGAGAGGTTCCCCCAGCTGAGATGCTGTTTTGAAATATTTTGCAGAACTGATTTCTCAAGCAGGAGGGGGAAGCGTGATTCTGAGCGCAACATTTTACGACACCAATTCTAGTGCTTCTGGGAACCCAGGATTGCTTTGAGTTATGCTAGCTGTAGTGTTGCTAGGACTCTGACCCTGCCCTATACACCAGTGAAAATTAAAGACTGTATCTGCACGCGTACAGGCAGCCTAAATTCTGACGCTTCATAATCTTTGTGTTTTGATTTTTCAACTTCAGTAATGTTCTTTAAAATCAATATTTGCTTGTGTGTGTGTTTTAAACGTAATACATTAATCAAAACCACAGCTTTGGAAAGTGTAATCTGACTTGTGCAGGCAAAATGGGAAGTGGTGAAGGAATTAGTTAGGGTGGGACTGAATGCTTAGCTCCTATTGGTTGTTCTATGCCTATTTCTCAAGTGGAGAGCTGAGTCATTAGGCCCATAGCCAGACTCTGACAGAAGGACAAGCCAAAAGGTCCTAAGGGAAGCGAATATTCTGGTGTATTGCATTGCAACAGCAGGCATATGCAGCAAACTGAGACTTTTAATCGTCTTACTGGGCTCAGATACAGGCAGCCAGTAAAGCCGCCCTCAATTGTCTATATGCACTAAAGCACATCATGTGAAATTTAGGGCAGCCTCATTCACAAGTCTGCAGACTTCTTGTGTGAAACCTCTTTGTTTCACATAATTGATTAATTGCTGCTTAGCAGAGGTTAGAAGGGGCAAAATCTTGGCAGGAAGTGTAAACTCCTACCCATAGGATATAGGCCTAAGAGTCACACAAAAGAATACTCGAAAAATAAGTTGTTTTCTGTACAGGAATTAGAGTGTGATGGGTGCTATATATTGTGTACACTGGAACTTGTTTTTTGAATATTACTACAGTTTGATTCATTCATGATTTTTTTTTTTCTCTTGTCTTGTATAAAGTTGATGATCCCACACCGTTTCATATACAAGCAGAGGAAACACTGAAAACGAACTTTTTTGCAACCAAAGATATCTGCAACGAGTTATTGCCACTCATAAAACCACTCGGTAAGCTCATCATGCTATGCTTTTTGGAACATCATCCTTCACCATTGCATAGATCAGTACAATGTGTTCTGCCATAATGAACTGATTTTATTTACTATTATAAACAATTACTCAAGACATATTGCCTACTGTTGTCACTATTGAATTCAGGGTTTTTTAAAGGGAACACTCATGTAGACAAATATGACAGCTGGCAGCACGTTTAAACGCCATGACAACTGGTCCTGCTCTAGCAAGTTTATATGAGTTAGGCTGCAATCACAGACCACTTACTCTGGAGTAGCTCCATGGCTCATTCTGTGCATCTATACTCCCCCCTTCACCTCTGTGTTGCTGTCATCTACCGCCCCCCTGGCCCCCTCTCCTCTTTTCTCCAAGACTTTGAATCCTGGCTAACCTTCCTCCTCTCTGATGATACCCCCACTCTTATTCTTGGTGACTTAACATCTACGTTGACACACCTTCCAAGTCCCCCATCTCCCGCTTTCTCTCCCTAACCTCCTCCTTTGATCTCTGCCTCTGGACCGATTCCCTCCCACACACTGATGGCCACTTCCTTGACCTCATCTTCTCCAGAAACTGCTCTGTTGCTGATCTCTCCTTCAATCCTTGACATAAATCTGACCACCTCCTCACCTCCTTCAACCTCTCCCACCAACCCCCCTCGTCTTCCCCCGCTCTGCGCCCTTTCTGTAATTTGCAGGCAATTACCCCTCTTGACTTCGCCTCCTCCCTCTCCCCTGGCCTTCCTTCAGTCTTCTCCTCTTCCCCAGACTCTGCCATCTCTTCTCTTAACACCTCTCTCGCTTCAACCCTTGACTCTCTTGCCCCCTCTCCTCCCACCCCGTCTGACCCCCAAACCCCCATCCTTGGCTCACCCCTAACATCCGCTACCTCCGCTCTTGCACCCAGGCTGCCGAATGCCTCTGGCGCAAATCCCGCTCCCACCCTGACTTCCTCCACTATAAATTCTCCCTCTCCTCCCTCTCTTCTGCTATCTCCATGGCTAGGCAACACTACTATGCCTCCAGGATCGATTCCTACTCTCGCGACCCTCACCGCCTTTTCTCTACCTCCGACTCCCTACTCAAGCCCCCCTGCCCCCTCTACTCAGGATCTTGCATCATTCTTCACCTCGAAGATCGACAAGATCCACCAGGACATTGCCTCCCACCCATCTCCTCCTCCCACTCCCTTACCACCCCCTCCCACCTCTCCCCTTCCTCCCGGCCTCCCTTGAGGAAGTCTCCACTCTGCTCTCTTCCTCAAACCCCTCCACCTGCCCTCTTGACCCAATCCCCTCCTGCCTCCTGACCTTTATTGCTCTCACTGTTGCCCCCCCCTTTTACATGTCATTAATCTCTCCCTCTCCACTGGCTCCTTTCCCTCCGCCTTCAAGCATGCCACTGTTTCTCCCATCCTCAAAAAGCCCACCATGGACCCATCCGACCCCTCTAGTTACTGGCCGGTCTCCCTCCTTCCCTTTGCTCTAACCTTCTGGAACGTGTTGTCTACTCCCGCTGCCTGGACCTCCTCTCTGCCGACTCCTCCTTAGACCCTCTCCAATCTGGCTTCCGCCCCCTTCACTCCACGGAAACTGCCCTTGCCAAGATCACCAATGATCTACTTGTTGTTAAATCTAAGCGCCTCTACTCCATTCTTGTCCTCCTTGACCTCTCTGCTGCCTTCAACACTGTCGACCACTCACTCCTACTGGACTCGTTTCACTCCTTGGGCTTCTGCGGCTCTGTCCTTGACTGGCTCTCCTCCTACCTCTCTGACCTCTCCTTTAATGTGTCTCTTCCCAATTCCAGCTCCTCCTCCCTCCCCCTATCAGTTGGGGTTCCCCAAGGCTCTGTACTGGGCCCTCTTCTCTCCTCTATCTACACCCTTTCCCTTGGCAAACTCATTGCCTCCCCCGGCTTGCCTCATTGCCTACCAATATCATCTCGACGACGACACTCAGCTCTCTCTACCCCCTCTTTCCCCTTCTGTCCACTCATGCCTTGTTAACTGTCTCGCTGACATCTCCGCCTGGATGTCCCAATGCCAGCTCAAGCTCAACATGGCCAAGACTGAACTCTTTATTTTTCCTCCTTCCTCTTCCTCTCCTGCTTCCCTGTCCATTCGCATTGGTGGAGTCACCATCCATCCTGTTCCCCAAGCCCATAGCTTGGGCTTTATCTTGGACACTCATCTTTCCTTTAACCCTTACATTGACTCTGTTGCCAAGTCCTGCCGCTTCGCCCTCCATAACATCGCTCTGATACGCCCCTTTCCCTCTATCTCCTCTGCCAAAACCCTTGTTCACGCCATGGTCATTTCTCGCCTCGACTACTGCAACCTTCTCATCACTGGCCTTCCTCGCTCTCACCTGTCCCCCCTTATCACCATCCAAAACTCCGCTGCCAAGGTCATCCACTCAGCCCATCCACTCTCCACTGGCTCCCCCTTCCTGAACGCATCTGGTTTAAACTCCTGGTATTCACCTATAAAACACTTCACAGTCAAGCTTCCCCCTACCTCTCAGCCCTAATCTCCTTACGCATTCCTGCACGCGCCCTCCACTCCTCCTCTGTCCCCTCCCTCACTCTCCCTCATTTCCCATGCTCCCCTAACCGCCTTCGTTCCTTCTCCCTAGCTGCCCCCATGCCTGGAACTCCCTCCCTACCCACATCCGGCTCACCTCCTCCCTCCGCACCTTCAAATCCCTCCTCAAGACCCACTTCTTCCATGCTGCCTTTCCCAATGCCTGCTAGTTGCTTTCCCCCAATTACTTACAGTCTGCCCTCCTTTGCAGACTCCTGCCTAACTAACCAAGCCAAGCAAGTGCACCTGAGACTTCGCAGCCGCTTGCATGTTTGTTTGCTTCTCCCTTGTCTTCCCCTTGTCCCCTCTCCTTGTCACCCCCTCCTTGTCTTCTTAGATTGTAAGCCATAGGCAGGGACCACGTCTTTATCTTTGTTCTGTAAAGCACCAGGTACATGGCTGGTGCTATAGAAATGTTTATAATAAATAATAATTAATAATACTTTTGATTGAGTGGTTGGAGGATTACAGTCACTGTGGTTTTAAAAAGAAAAAAGAAATTCAATGGGTCTACATAAACTCTGCCACTGCTACAACCACTAGAGGGCTTGGACTAGTAGTAATAAAGAGGACAGATCTAGGTAGAAAGTTTAGTATGGGACCAGTGTATTCTGCAAAGAAAAAATAAAATAAATAAATAAATTAAAAAAATAAATAAATTCCAAATTCATGAAGTTAGCAATCCACATTCTCAATTACACCCAAGCACTAAAACACAGTCGGCTTAGATCATCAAGTTTCAAAAGTTTCCACCCCTTCATGAACAGCATGTTCCTAGGCCATACCAAGGTCAAAACCAAAGTCTCCAGCATCCTTAAAAGATGCGTATATATTATAAATTATGTGTAGATTCTTATATTTTACGTTTTTAGCATTTGCATCAAGTATTAGGCCCTTTTCACGCAGACACTCTAACACTGATAAAATGGATTTTACATTTTATTATAAAATAATATAATATTTATATTATTTAATATAATATTTATATTATAAATATAATTTGTATTTTATAAATATATTTATACATATAATTTATAAATATAATTTATATTTATAAATATAATTATATTATATATAATTAATTATATTATATAATTATATTATAAATATAAATATAATTTATAAATATAATTATATAATATATTTATAAATATAATTTGTATTTTATATTTATATTATAAATATAATTTATATGCAGGGCTGCAGGTGTGCTCTATGGGTGCCCTGCAACATGTATAATAAAATGTAAAATCCATTTTATCAGTGTTAGAGTGTCTGTGTGAAAAGGGCCTTAGTCATAAAACATTGTCTAGTTTTATGCAGTGTAACTGACTATTAATTCTTAATGACAGGTGCAGTATTTTGCATAAATCCCTTCCCATTCATACTATGTTGTATTCTGTTGATATTGCTCTTGTTATAGGCAGAGTGGTGAATGTTTCCAGTGTCATGAGCATTCGAGCACTAGCAAGATGCAGCCAAGATCTGCAGCAGAAGTTTCGCAGCGATACAATCACTGAGTAGGAACTAGTCAAACTCATGGAGACGTTTGTGGCAGATACTAAGAAAGGGGTACATGAAAAAGAGGGCTGGCCAAATACAGCTTATGGTGTCTCCAAAATTGGAGTCACTGTACTGTCTCGAATTCAAGCCAGGATGTTGAATGAGAAAAGAAAAGCTGACCAAATTCTCCTGAATGCCTGTTGCCCTGGGTGGGTGAGAACTGATATGGCCGGTCCCAAGGCTCCCAAAACTCCAGATGAGGGAGCTGAAACTCCAGTTTATTTAGCTCTCTTACCCCCTGGTGCTGATGGCCCTCATGGCCAGTATCTTAGTGAGAAAACTATTCATCCATGGTGAGCATTAATGCAACAAATCTAATTATGGGCCAGATTCTGGCTGGCCATAAGTAGGTGAATCGAATGGGTAGGGCAGGAAGATTCTAACTTGGAAGATTTTCTTTCTTTCTTTTCCAAACTGTTTCAGGGGCCAGCCACAATAGCACAGTGCTTGAAATCTCCATTGCAGATCTAATTCTGTCCCTAGCACTGCTGTTCTTAACTTAAACTTTAACCCTGCAACATGTACTAAATCAGGTGTGGCCAGACAGACGTACGGTGCATACAAATCCACTTGATCCAGGCATCAACCCAAGGCCATCTACTAGGTCTTCTCCTTCTGGCTCCAGCACTACAGTCCTGGACCCTTTCCACTGGCTCCTGGCTCTAGGGCTGCTCAGCACCTGGTGTCATGAGTGGGTAGGAGCACTGCCCTTTAGAGAGAGCTTTCTCCACTGCACTGGAGGAGCTCTCCTACATGTCCCCCAGAGACTCCCTGGAGTACTAGTGCTGAGGGGCATAGCTATAATACATGCAGCTGCATCAGGGCCCATGTACTTTGGGGAGGGGCATGCATGTAGAATACATATTGGACACTGGAGTGGATTGCCCCAGCAGAGGACCCATTCCATCTTCTGCATCAGGGCCCATTCCCACCTAGTTAGCCTTCCCCTCCCAACCCCACATTCTCCCAGAGCTGATCACTGAGAGGTTAGTCTCCTTGCACATGCTGTGGTCTGGAGACTAGCTTGGGATCTACCACTTGATCACAATCTACCTCTTTGCCACCCCTGCACTAAACTATCCCATGTATGGGAAAAGCACAGCATGGTGTTTCTTTTCAAAGGGCAGTAGAAATTCTCCTCTTGTTTGCTGCTACTGCCTTTTTTTCTCACCCTCTCCTAATACAGGTCTTGTCATAAAGGCCCTTTTTACACAAAATGCACCCACACGGGTCTGCTGTGTGGGCAGGCATGGGTGCCTCTTGTGTGAATGCTGCAGCGGGTGGATGGGCGTGCATATGCGCTCCCACGAAACGTGCATGACCACCCACCCACCTCCACCCATCACCTATGCACAGAGCAATTGGCCAAAACGTTAGTTGTTCTGTGCGTGGCGGGGGGAATCAGTGTGCACTCGTGTGTACCGCACCACCACCCCACCGCCCACGTTGCAGGGCACACACACCGATTTCCACCCCCCATAGCAAATCGCCCGTTTTAAAAGGGCCATAGTCTGGAGTAACGTTTGCAAGTGATTTGAACATGTATGCTGCTATAGAAAAGCAAAGGCCCCAAACCTCAAAGCACTGCACTGGTACAATACCTATTGAACTGAATGGTATAGCTAGCATAGCACTTGCAGATCTGAACCTAAGTAGTGCTTCTCCAGAATAGGATTGTGCTAAACAAATAGCTGTGGTTTAATATTCCAGTATAGCTTCAGTACAAAGAACATCCATGGGATCAGAGAAAAAGTTGTATTGGGCTGCTCCACACAAAAGGATTTGGCAATGTGCAGTTTATGGAAATGGTTCTTGAAGTAAGGATTGTTATAAATGGGGGTTCATCCTTATGAAAAATGTTTCTTATAGGGATGTATGACTGTATTAACATCACAACCCTGTAAATTACCTAAATATTAGTATGTGAACTTAATGTGAGATTACTCTTTTTTGTAAAACCTAACAGAAGTTTAAAACCTCTAATGTTCCCAAATATCAATTATATACTCTACAAGATGTAATGGGAAATAACATGAAATTTTGTTTGGATGAAGCGCCACTCATTTATCTTTACAGAAAATAATGTGCAAAATTCAGGATATTTACATATGAATGACAAAATAAACATGCTACAAAAGTGACATAGTTATTGACTCTGATTTGCAGTGAACTGTGCAATTGAAGCTGTATGTGAATCTGAAATGTTCTGTTAGTTGCACCTTCTATCATTCTCCCAAATCTAAGTGCATTTGTTGCTTATGCTTAACAAGGTGAAGGATTTAAGAGCTTTCCATATGCTTTTACAAAGAACAATAAATACATACCTTTTTAGGGAAGGTTATTGAACGAGGGGTTGCCCGACAGTTCCAGGCTCATCTCGATATCCTCAAATTCCTGGATGCATTCCAGTTGGGCTTTCCCCCTGGGTATGGCATGGAGACTGCGCTTGTAGCCGTGGTCAATGACCTGTGCCTGGAGACTGACAAGGGGAATTCTGCCCTGTTGATCCTGTTAGATCTTTTGGTAGCCTTTGATACAGCTGATCAATATTTATTTATTTATTTATAGAAAGCTTATACCCCACCCCCTCCTGCCTAACAGTGGCTTGGGGCAGCTTACAATTCATAAAATATATAAAAAACAATAAAAATACAAAAAAAACACAAAACAGCATAATACAAAACCATACCAAAAATACCATACAAAAATAGGTATCCCATGTAAAATAATTTCTCTCTCCCCATTTCCTAACCACACCCACCCACTCCCTTTCCCTTGCCAAATGCCTGGTGAAATAGCCAAGTCTTGCACTGTCTTCGGAATGAGGGAAGATCCGGGCACAAATGAACCTCTACCGGGAGGGAGTTCCACAGCCTCGAAGCGGCCACTGAGAATGCCCCCTTCATCGTCCCCGTCCAACAGACATGCAGGATGTCAAGATGGGTGCCTTCTGATGACTGCAGGGGCTGATCCAGGACCCAGGGGATGAAGCGGTCCCTCAGCTATGTAGCCCCAAGCTGTTTAGGGCTTTAAAGGTCAATACCAACACCTCGAATTGAGCCCGGAAGACTATATGCAGCTAGTGCAACGAATCGAGCACCGATGTAATATGCTCACCGGTGTTGTTAACACAACTGCGGGACCTAGCAGGGGTGAGTGTGACCACTCCTGAGCGGTTACGCTCCTTCCTGTCGGGGCGGTCCCAAAGAGTGATGATGGGCAATTGCTTGTCATCCCCTTGGGGCCTCCCTTACAGGATCCCACAGGGTTCTATTCTGTCTCCCTTCTTGTTCAACATGTGTATGAGGCTGCTGGGCAAGGTCATTTGGAGGTTTGAGGTGAAGTGCCGTCAATATGCTGATGACAGCCAGCTCCACTTCTCCTTTTCATCCAAACCAAGCCCTGCAGTCCGGGGCTTACCCGATGCCTAGCTGCTGTTTGGGGACTGAATGGGCCTGAGGATGGGCTGATTGAAGCTGAATCCACAACCTCAGGGTGCTTCTAGACCCTTTGCTGTGTCTGGATTGTTACGTTGCGGCGGTAGCCAGGAGCACTTTTCACCAACTTCATCAGGTGAAGGGGCTGCGGTCTTCACTGTCTGATTCTGATCTGGCCACTTCAGCGCACCCTACATGGGGTTGCCCTTGATGACTGTTTGGAAGCAGCCATTCTGCAGTTGGTGCAGAATGCAGCGGCTTGCCTCCTTTCAGGGGTGAGGCGCCAGGAGCACATTACACCTGTGCTCCATAGTCTGCCCTGGCTCCCTATAGCTTTCCAGGTACAATCCAAGGTGCTGGATTTGACTTTTAAGCCCTAAATGGTCTGGGCCCCACATAGCTGAGAGAGCGCCTGTCCTTCCATGGTCCATTATGGCCTGTGCGATCAGCTGGGGGCGCTTCCCTGTGGGTACCATCTGTTAGCCTTGTTCGTACAAGGCACTCTCGGTTGCTGCCCGAATACTATGGAACTGCCCTCCCTCAGAGGTTTGTTTGAGCCTAAGTGTCTTCCGGAGGTAGTGCAAGACATTCTTGTTTGTAAAGGAATTTGGCAGGCAGGGATAGGGGATGGGATGGGTTTGGGGTAGGGTTGTGAGGAAATGTTGGAAGGGGAGGCGTTACTGGGTGGGTTTTGTGGGGGAGTTGGGATTTGTAAGGCTTTGTTTTGTGTTTTTAATGTTTTATTCTTTATATGTTTTTATGTATGTTTTATATTGTGAGCTGCCCTGAGCCTCTTTGAGGGAAGGGCGGGGATAAAAATCTAAATAAATAAACTAAATAAATACAGCTTTCTTTGCAAACAGTGTGTAACTTATTCAGTGGAATATATATTCAGTGGAGGTCTGCCTGAGCTTGAGCATATTCTAAAGGTGGTGTAAAACTTTTCTTTTTGGCAGATCATTTGGAGGGGACGGGATAGAGGGAGGTTGGTGGGTTTTGGGGGTGAGGTTTGGGATTTGGGGAAAATTTTATTGTATTGTTTTGTGTTTTTACTATTTTTCTTTTTGTTCTTTTGTTTTTGTAAACCACCCTGAGCCTTTGGGGAAGGGTGAGTTATAAATTTTAATTAAATCAATAAAATACATCATCCCTAATTCGTAACATTCCTTTTCTACTCTTGACTTTCTTGTGATCAGACAAATTTGACTGGTTATTTATTGTTATATACAGATTGTGGACAAATGCTGACAGGCATGAGACCCAACCCATTTTCACTTGTGAATGTAGATTACATACCATTGAGGTAGGGACCTGTCTCTACCTACTGATTGTACAGTGTCAGGTATGTAGCTAGCAGCACTATATAGATAATTCCATAATCAAAAACCTCCAGCTTACAAGAAGAGTCAAGGCTCTTGCAAATTCAATCATGCACTAAAAAGCATGGAAACTGCAAGTTAAGGCTCCTGCCTTAACCTCTGTGCCATGTTAGCAGTAAAGACATTGTACAGTTTCACATATTGTGCTCACTTACAACTTAGGCTCCATGCACACACCCTTTGTCTTCGTCTTTCAGCCCCAAACCTCTTCCGCCTTGCAGGTCGGGGGCACTGAAACTGGGGTTAGGAGGGCGTGAGCTGGCCCCTCACCCCCTCCATTTCCTCTTTAAGAAAGAGAGAACTTAGGAGTTCTGGCTCCAACTCCTTCTCCCCCTCTAATCTACTTGGTCCCAGCCCTGTAACAGAGAACTCAGGACTCCTGGCTTCCAGCCTCTCCACCCCATTCTAATTCAGTAGGCTGCACTCCCTTCACAGGCAACTCAATAGTCCTGGTTCCGAGCCTGTTCTCATCTCCCTTGCTCTCAGCCTTGTAACAGACAACCCAGGAGTCTTGGGTCCAAGTTGCCCCTCTAAACCTGTAGCCACCACTACCCTCAGAGAGAACTCAAAAGCTCTGGGAGAAATAAAATGTTTGTCTGTATCTGTCATATGGAACAGAAGTGTGTGTGTGTGGAATGACAAAACGGGAGAGGAAATGGAATAATAGGAAGGGAAGCTATTGGGAGTCAAAGGATAGGGAGTCAGCTATGGTAAGCGGATAAAACGATAAGACTGCTCCCCCTGGTATCCCATCAGTCTTCTGAATCAGTTATTTCACTCAGAACCTTGTTATTGTAACTATTTCTAATTCCTCCGTCATTCCACCCATTTACTTAATCCTGCACACTCATTGTATTTTCCCTGTCATTCCAGCCATTCCACTTATTACATCTGGTGCCTTCCTCATCATTTCACACGCTCTTGCCTTCCCTATGTACACCCAAAAATGCAACTGTGTTGTATAATTTAAGTCACTTAATTGGATGTTGGAATGACAATAGTACTATTTATTTAGAAATTGGCACTGCTGTTGCCTCCATTCCTTCCAGTGGCCATTCCATTTTATTAATTTCAATGTATACCCAACTTAGTTCTAATTAAACATTTGTAAACAACTCTACCCTGGTGCACTGTGCTCTGGGAGGGCAGTGGAGACTAGTGAGTAAGAGGGACAGTTGTGAGCCATTAGTCAGCTGTCCCATTCTCCCCAACTGAAATGAAAGGATAGAGGGGAAGTAGGGGGTGAGGGGCCAGCTCACGCCCTCCTGTCCTCAGCTTCAGTGCTGCCCCCAACCTGCAAAGAGGAAGAGGATTGGGGCTGGAAGGCAAAGGCAAAGTGTGGGTTCATGAAGCCTAAGTTGTAAGTGAGCACAATATGTGAGACTGTACAATGTCTTTACTGCTAACATGGCACAGAAGTTAAGGCAGGAGCCTTAACTTGCAATTTCCATGCTTTTTAGTGCATGATTGAATTTGCAAAAGCCTTAACTCTTCCTGTAAACTGG
Source organism: Sphenodon punctatus (assembly GCA_003113815.1). Classification (NCBI taxonomy): domain Eukaryota; kingdom Metazoa; phylum Chordata; class Lepidosauria; order Sphenodontia; family Sphenodontidae; genus Sphenodon; species Sphenodon punctatus. Next base: position 1,191,021 of record QEPC01015537.1, read on the forward strand.
AGGTTCTTTTATTATGGAATATCCACATTTTTTGTTAAATAAAATGCAATGGAGAAAATTTGTCCTGCTGGCACAGTAGAATGGCACAGTAGAATGCTGAGCAGCATAACCACTATGGGAGCAGGGCTTAGGTGAGGCTAAGCTGGAAGAGCTGCTCCCTTCAATTTAGAAGGTTGTAGGGATGGGCGAACAGATCGTGGTTCGGGTTCAGTCGTTCGGTTCGGCTGCATTCGGTTCATCCGTTCGGTTCGGCAGTTCGGTTAGTTCGCCGAGTTCGGGTTCGGCTGTTCGGTTCGGTCGTCCGAACAGGCCGTTCGGCTAGGCCGTTCGGCTGTTCGGTTCGGTCATTCGGGAAATGTTGTTATGGGTGGTTTTTTTGTTTTTTATATGGTTTTTTGTTTTTTTATTGGGTTTTATATGGTTTTCTTTTGGTTTTTATTTGTTTTTTTTGTTTTTATATGGGTTGTTGTTGTTTTTTTAATCTAATATTATATATATATATCTACACTTAATCTAACTGCTATTAACTATTCTAAATGCTATGAACTAAATGGATTATCTAATAAGTACACAGACCTACT
>QEPC01015537.1:1191701-1212369 GCA_003113815.1 Sphenodon punctatus
TTTACCCAATACTTGAGCAAGGATTGCCCAGCCAAACTAGCTATAGAGAAGACCCCCATTTCTGCCCTTACAACAGCACCTGGGGTCCCCTGAGGGAGCCTTAACATCCCCCTTAGGAATTTATTCTGGACAACTTCAAGAGATTTAAAATTGCCAACAGATATTCCAGTCAGCCCACAAAGGAGCATAGCTTGCACCTTACTCCTGAATACCTTCAAAACAGATGAAATCTTGAGTGGTTCAATCCTTGCCAATAAGCGTAGGACTCCCCTCGCCATGGCACTGGCTTTCAGCGCCACTTGGCATAGATGTCTAGACCACAGGCCATTGTTACAAAAGGTAATCCCTAAATAAACATAGGAAGTAGTCTGAGTGAACTCCTTGCACCCAATCGTCCAAATGAATTTGCGACAGCCTGCCTTACCCAATACCATAACCTGGGACTTCCCAGCATTAATATTGAGCGCATTATTAGTGCAATACTTCAAAAGGGATGCAAGCTGGCCCCTCAGGCCTGACTCAGTCTGGGAAAATAGTACTAGATCGTCTGCATACATCAATGCCGGGACAACCCGATCCTTTATTCGCGGCAAATGCTTATAATTGGATGCCAAAAGCAGAATAAGGTCAACCAGGAACAAACTGAATAAGATAGGCGTGAGAACGCAGCCTTGGCGAACACCCCATACAACTTTCAGGGAAGATGACAAAACCCCTCCAGAGCCGAGCTTAAGGCATGCAGTATTCCCAGTGTGGATTTGGATTAATAAATCGAGAAGGGTCTGATTGATACCTAGACGCAGCAATTTCCTCCATAATAGCCCTCTTGGTATGGAATCAAATGCCTTCTTAAGGTCTATGAAAGCTAGAAAAAGATTACGCCTTCTAACCTTAGTATATTTGAAGATAATGTGGGATAAAATAAAACAATTACTGTAGTGAATTAATAGACTGATTGAAGCACTAGCCAAGAGAATATTGTACACATCTGTAATTATTGAAAGGATGCTATGAGTTTCCTTTATGCTTTACTTGCTTGCTATATGCTTTATAGCTATTTTAGTTTAGAACTATTAAAAATGCATATGATAAGAGACAGGCTGGCAAGAGGAGAAGGGAATAAGAGAAATATGCTGACAGGGATATATGCTTGTAAGAACAGAACCAGAAAGAACTGTCCGTGCCCAGAACATGGCTGTACATAAACAAGAGAGAAGGTTACAAGAATAGATAAGAACCAAGCAATGCAATGAGGGGAAATGGCCTAGTCAGACAGAGAGACGCCTTAGAGAAAGGGGCATGGGTAACTCATGGCCAAGGATCAGGCCTCCCATATGGAGGGAGGGGTAGGCAGGACATCCCATAATGACAGTGACTAAGCAGAAAGTCAGATCTGAACAGCCAATGGGAGAGCTTTCCAGGCTTAGCACTGACAACCCCGCACTCTGGATAATCATAAGGCAGTCACTGAATAAAAAGGCCAGCTCTAGACAGGGAAGATGCCTTTCATGATACCTTCTGACCGGCTGCTCAGGTAGCCGCCAGCTGATCAATGCTTGGCCCTTTCCGATGCTCTCAAAGGCTGTGACAAGCCAGACTCCAGCAGCTAGGTTCCTAGATAGACTTCGATTGGGCCCCCGCCATGCCTCTCCTCTCGAGACCAGACCTGAGACCTCTGACGCGTAAGAACTCATATGTATGTACTTATGTGTGTGTGCTTGCTGTTAGAGTAGGTGAAGGCTATTGCTATATGCAAGTGTATTGGTGCTATATTATTGCTATATTCTTAGTTCTTCTCTGTGCTATAGTAATAAACATGTCTATTTAAAGGACTTGCTATCTGTTTCATAGTGCCTTTGCCCAGATCCTGGAATTGGGAGCTGCCTGCCAGGGGTCTAAATCCTGTCCCTGGTAGGATTGATAGAGAACAGTTCCAATTCATAACATTATCACCTGTTGATCTATTTCTACGGTACCCACTTTGCTCCTCCGGGATTAGATCTTTACCATACACCCATGCCTCCAGATGTCTAAGGAGAGTCCTGGCATAGACCTTGCCGACTACCGGTAACAGGCTAATGGGTCTATAACAGGATAGATCCCTGGGGCACCCCTTCTTAAAGATAAGGGTTATAACACTCTGGCCCCGTTCCAAAGGAACCAACCTTGACCCATTAACATGTGAGAAGAAACGAGCCAGTAAAGGCACCCACCACTCCAAATCTGCCTTCAGGATCTCGGAAATTACAAAGTCAAATCCCGGCACCTTACCGCTTTTCAAATCCAGTATTGCATCTAGTACCTCTGATTCACCAACTTGGGGAGAAAAACTTGAGGTCCTAGACCCTGCATCCATAGGGGGATCAATCATACGGTTCTGATCACCTTCACTATAAAGCGCCTTAAAAAAGCTTAACCAGGTTCCTTCATCAATCAGTGGGTCCGAAGAGCTATTTGTAGAGCCACCTGCATAGTTAATTATCCTCCAAAATTGTCGAGAATCTCGCAAAGCAGCCGCCACCTCCAATCTGGCCCAAATCTGGGCTCTATAATCCTCCTTTCCCCCCACAATTAACTTTTTATAAAGTGCCCTTTCCTGACGAAAGAGGGCCCAGGACTCCTCTGATTCTAACCTAACCAACTGCCTTTTAAACTTAATAAGCCACTTCTTGGCCCTTTGACAATCCTTGTCATACCATTTGTTGCCCCTCCTGGGTAAACCTCTCACTTCATGAGATAAGACCTCCTGGCCCAGAATTTGTATGACCTGCCTAAAATCCCCAATAGGATTCCCCTCTTCATTAAGGCTCTTGGACATAATGTCATCTCGTAGACCCATTAACTGCTGGTTTCTAAGAATATCAATAGACTGATGGAATAATACCGAGGACCACTGTGAGCGAAGTCTCCTTACCCGTAGAGTCTTCCCACTATAATATCCTTCCTGAATCACAGGGCCCCTTGGCTAACGAAACTAGAAATTTAGGGCATTTGTCCACTTTCGGGGCGCATCAAAATCCTAAAATCGAAACAAAATTCCCATAAACACAAGGAAATCATGGCATAATCACTCCGCCCCTTTGGGCTAATGAATGTAAATTCCTCCACCTGGTCACTTTTCCTCCCATTTAGTAGCACAAGATCACTATTTGCTAACAGGGCGACCAGATGTTCCCCTACTTCATTGCCCACCAAATCCTTGGACACCCTAAGGGGCAAGCCAGATTTGCCGCAGGTCGCCGCCACCATATCGCGGCTCATCCTTTTATTGCAGTCCCCAGCTAAAATCCATCGTGCCATGGGGTATTGCCCCTCACAGGTGGCAATAATTTCCTCAAGGGCTTCCCACACATCCTTTGCGTAGTACCTAGATTGAGACGGTGGTATATATATGTTGCCCAACAACAGCAAGAGACCTCCCGGGGCCTCCCACAACCCTACTTGAATATCTTGCCTATTAGTGGGGATATTAGTATAAATCCTAGGGAATTTGTTAGCAATTAAAATTAACAGACCCCCGGACAATCGCCCTTTTGTATTTGTTGAACAACAGGGAAGAGAATAGGTTTGAAAGCCAGGGGGACCCCAATTATCATTCTGTCNTGCGGTCATCTGGGGCAGGATGTTCTCGGTGGCCACGCCTTTAGAATTCTCTCCCCGTGGGGGCCCGTCTGGCCCCGGACCTCCCAGCTTTCCGAAGGAGTTGTAAGACCTGGCTGTTCCGTCAGGCATTTGGCGAGGGAGAGGGGTGGGTAGGGGGCGGGGGTTGGTGAGGGAGGGGGTTTGTTTTTATTCTTCCTTTTTTATTGATGTTTTACTATGTTTCATGATATTTTGTTGTGTTTATCTTTGATGTTAGCTGCCCTGGGTTGCCTGTGGCAAGAGGGGCGGGGTATAAATTTAAAAATAAAATAAATAAATAAATAAATAAACAAGAACTCCAAATGTATTATTTTTTCTCAACTTTTGAGAGTCAGAGGACCTAACACATGATTCTCAAACACTACCAGTACCTACTATGCTACTACTATAGCAGTGCGATAGACTAGAAGACTATTGGGTAGCAGATGTGAATGTTGGATTAATGCAGGAATGCATAAATTAGTGCAGGACGCATAGATTACTTAGTGTAGCCTGTAAGAGGAGGTCTCCACTTTCCTTTTAGTCTGATTGCCTGTGGAAAGAAAGCTGCTACGGAAGGTATTTGTGTATCCATTGATAATAACTTTTAATCCTGGAGACCAATTTCAGTCAAATTTGCAAAGGCCAAAAAGCAAAAAAGGTAATAACAACAATAGGCAATGGAGAAACGAGCTATACTGGTATAAGCAATCGTATGCCCTATATATAGGCCAACAACAGGAAATGGAGAAACCAGCTCTACTGGCATGAACAACTGCATGCCCATATATCTGCATTTATGCTGAGGATGGTGGTTAAACAATGACTACAGTTTCTAAACCAACCTAGTTACATTGATGCAAAAACTGTGGGTATGCCTAGCCTAAATTCACCTTCTGTCAGGTGCAGCAATTGCCCATCTACCTTTAATACTAGTTGCATAAGCTCCATCTGTCTGGAGTGGAGTACAAATATAAATGAGTGATGTGATATGCGGGTGGCAAAGCCAGTCTGTTGCACTAGGGGACAGCCTATTTTATCAGGGATCAAGACTGTTCTCAATTTCTCCTGTACGGCCACCTTTTTGCCATGCGCTGGCGCTAGATACACACGCTCAGTAGTGGACTGTACCATCACGCTCCTAATTGGGGGGGGGGGGAATTGAGGCATGGCTAACAACAATACTAAATTCAAGCGGACCCACATTCTCTCCTGTCAGTGGAGAGAAGGGAGATAATGTAGCCAGGCGGAAGCATATGTCTCTCGTTCCTTACTAAATTCAATCCTCACTCCTCCCCCCCCCCCGGTGCTCAGCAGTGGGTTTTCCCATGCGGCATAGGGAGGGCGGAGGCGGACTCCTGAAAAGGGGCAGAAGGGAGATACCGTGGCGGTTACTATAACGACGGATTAGTCCACTCCTTCCTTTCGGTGCGACTAGGCTCTTCTTCCCTGTTCCAGCTTCGGTCCCGCCCCGGCCAGCGACACGTTGCAGGGAAAACGGCGGCGGCAGCAGCGCGGTAGCCACTGGCCAGCTCAGTGGTAACTCCCCTCCTCGCAGGTAGGGCTGTTGTGCGGCCGGGCGGTTAGTCTGTGGTGATACCTCTCTCTCTCTCTCTTACACTCGAGGTGGAGGTTCATGGTGAGCCCCCCACTGGCAATGGAAATGCGGTGACCTGCTAGCGGCTCCCACCTCCGCCCCGTCCTGTCTCCATTGTGGGGTGTCTCGGCGGGGGGCTGAAGCGAGCGGGCGGACGCGGGCACTGCTGGGGCGGTGGTTTCCCCATCCCGTGCTTGGACTGAGATACCGCAGGTTGCAGGCGCCTCCGCTTGAGCAACAGCCGCTGGGGGTTGTGGCAGCTGTTGTGTTTGTGGTGCAGAGGCGGCAGCAGCCGCCTGCCAACGGGGGCTTTTGCAGTGTCGTTCCCTTTCTCACCTTGGGCGTGTGTGCCCTGGACAGGCGCGCCCCCCCCCCCCCTTCCAGTCTAGGGTGGGAGGTATCTGGCAACGCCGCCTTCAGCACACTGTACTCCACGCGAGCAAATGTCCCTCCTAGGAACCCAGGCTGCACAGTATCCGTAGGCAAAACGGGTGGAAAGAAGAGAGAGCCGCCCCCCCCGAACACGTTTCTCTATTTGGACAAAAAAAATTCATTTGATCAAGCACATAAGCCTCAAACAGCAGTATCTGCATCTGCACTGGCTCTATATAAAACATAGCTTATGATAGTTTAAAAACATACGTCAATGCTTTTTAAAAATTTTAAAAAAATCTTAGATGAGTAAAGATTGTGTACTTATTCTTGAACAATATTAAGAGCTTAGTGATTTACTATTGTTTAGTTTGTTGTTGACAAGTTACAGTGGTGTCACGGTTGAGTAGAAACACTGCAAAGGGTATTTAAAAGCATCTACTTTAAGAAAATTATATGGGTCTTTACTTTTGAAATGGATACAGTAAAGTATCCATTTCAAAAGTAATATTACTATAGCAATAAATAAAATGATTTATTGTACCAAAATGTAGAACTGTGATCAAAATAATACCTTTCTTTTACTCTTTATCCCTTACCATTGTTTTCCCCTAGCATAGTTCTAAAGTAAGCTTTAAGTAAATTTTTAATATCACTTGACAAAATATGGCTTTTTAGGTAGGTAGTTCAACTTCTACTGAAAGTGTGCTTAAAGGTCATTAAACAGTACTTTAAACTTAATATTTGTTACTGTTCTATTACATGTCAACAACTGGTTGCACTTAAAATAAAAATTTAATTATTAAACTTTGAAATTATTAGCATTTGAGGAAAACCTCAATGCCTGCCCATTTCTAGCTCTATGACTTCTGTCCATGGTATTTGTTTTGTCATAGATACCTTTTATTTCTGTAACTAAACATTGCTTGGCATTCACTGAAAACATACACATGGCAAGTGCGATGCATGCAAGAGTTACTGTGTGATTATAAAATACACTTTATTCACTAAGGTAGGGACTTGATTTCTGTGCCCACTGAAATCAATGACAAAGGTCCCTTTTCATTTTTAATGGTGCAGAATTTGGGTCTAAAGTTCTTAATGACCACGTTTACTCACTCAGTAAAAGGATGGATCACAAATGCCGTTCCACTGTTGATGGTCTGTTGAAAGAAATAGTAAGGCAGAAATGAATAACTTGAATATAATTCTGATTCCATGGTCACCAATATCAACTATGATTAGCTTACAAACTTTAAAGAAAAGCTGTTTTTAAAATAAATGCATTTGTCTATAAAAATGACGTGGTACTTAAATTATAAATGTTTTCTGTTTTTTATTTGTCCACTTGCAAAACTTCCAAATTTATGTTGATGAAGAGAAATAATTGTTGCAATCCAGAAAATATGTATTCAAAAAACCAACATAGCTGTAGTTTTTTGTTTTTTTTTAAAGGGAAATCATGAGTTCAATCTGCAAATTAATCCCAGTAAATATAGTTCAGTTTTGTTCTTTTAAAAAGCCATGACTGCTTGCACATGTGCTGATTTTTTTGAAGGCCGAGATCATGGAAGATTCCTGCTGTGGGGGCTCCATTGCCCATGTTACTTTCATTCTAAGTTTTTGGGGCCTGTGTGAAGTTGCATGACTTTAAGGGATCTGCTGTTAAATTTAATGGATCCATGTGCACATCGCTAAATTTCCTGTGACAAGCCAGTGAGGAATCGAGTAGTGGCTTGAGCTACCTAGAACTTTAAATTTGTGCTGATGTGAAAGGGTAGTCCTCCACCTGTTGGAATAACAGCAGGTCTCCAACAGAGAGAGAGAAAGGAAGCTGAGACAATGGGCTGCTAGGCTTACTTGGAGGAAACTTATGTGGGAAAGTCTAGAAACACCTTCTAGCAGGAGCTTGGCAGGCATATTGGTCAAGGGGAAATCCAGCAGAGCTCAATCAGCTTAGTGACCCGCTTGCAGAGGCCAGTGGACAAGCAGTGGGATGGAGGGGGCAAGAACAGGAAGCAGTGGGTCTCAACGCAGCTGCAAGGGAGCCACTGAGCATGCATGTGTGATTCATCCTTGTCTTGGACAAAGGTTTCTCTCTCAATATTTGGTACCATATATATATTCTGATAATTGTTTATAGTGTTTAGCATGCTAACCTTTCATCACTCCTAAATTTTAGGTCATACCATTGTTTTACATTAAATAGTTATAACTTTAGAATCTAGTGTCTCCTAGCTTGCCTACTGGCATGCCATTTATAAATCTTACCAGGCAAACCTTTCCAGTGGCTAACCTGTTAAAGCGTTAAAACTGAACAAATCGGGGGGACATGGGGAGAGAAGGCTTCCTGATGTTTAACATGCTATGGGCAGTGTTTTCTGATTGTAGCTGTTGATAGTGAAACTAGAGAAAATGTTGCCCTGTAATTTCCTAACCTCTGTTGTAGCAATAATTGCATCTCTCTATCCTGATCATGCATGGCTGTGTAGGCTGTTAGAACAAGCTGTTTAAAGATTTATGTTCCCTACTTGAACATAAATGCTTTAGTTTCCTCCCTCCCATCCTCATGAATGTACTCTTGTCTCCCCCCTCTCTTTTCTCTTAGATCATAAGCCCCTTTGGTGTAGGGACCTGTCTAACTATTGACTGTAAAGCACCAGGTACACAACTAGGACTAGCTAAATAATAAACAAGAATAATTTTTTTAAAATGCTCTTCCATCAAGCATTATCTTTTCCCTCAGATTCCTTGTTTGACTGTCTGCCCTTGGGATCCCTCTTCCCCCCCCCCCCCCCCTAATAGCTAAGCCAGTTGTGTGCATCTGCAACTATTTTATTTACTTTTATCCCACCCTTCCCTCAAAGCTCAGGATGGCTTACAAAAATTTATTAAATAAGCACAACACATATAAAAACAATGTATAAAAAGAAACCCTAAACTCCACCCACCAACCTTCTCCCTAACCCCTCAGACGTATCCCAGCCTGCCAAATGCCTGGCCAAACAGATCTTGCATGTCTTCTGAAAGGCAAGCAGACTCAGGCAGATTTCCAAGGGAAGAGTTCCATACGTGTGGAGCAGCCACCGAGAACACCTCTCTGCGTGCCCTTGTTGTACGAGCCTCATAGGCAGTTGGTACTCGCAAGAGGGCATCCTTTGCCAACCTCCTAGGCTGCCACAGAGCATAAGGAAAAAGTCGGTCTTTCAGATACATGGGGCTCAAGCTGTACTACTCCATAAATGTAGCCATGTCTCTCCCTGTGTGCCCCACCCCTTGTCCGTTGTAGACTGTAAGCTCCTTTAAGCACTGGAGCAGGGGCTTGTCATTACAACTGTTCAGCACCAGGCACATAAGTGATGCTATATAAATACTAATAATCTAAGGTTGCATTATGTGAACAATTTACAAAAAACATCAGTTTCAAAGTTACTTCCTTGATACTCAAAAGCTAAATTCTGGACCTGTAAATGCTTTGCCTCATGACTGTTCATATCCGCATCCTCCTGTGAAGGAGATTAGGCTTAAGGATCGGTTTAGTCAAGAGGTCCATGACTGTTATCTCCAGCCATCTTTCAAAACTATTCTTCATGTTTAGCAATGAGCCCCCTCCTTTCAGGAGTCACTTGCTTCAGCTTACTTCCACCTCCCATGGAGGGTGTTTTTAAATGAGCAAGGTAGGCAACAGGGTCCATAGCTGCTGAATGGCATGGCTCTGGGGCGCCCATGCGCATGACATGTATGGGGAGCACTTCACACAGGTGGGTGGCTACTGGTGTGACTACCCCAGCCATGGAGGCAACCTTGGCACATGTGACTAGCTGCATATGGAGCACTTCTGCTATTTCGACAGTGCTCGGTGTGCCATGAGTGGCAGCTACGTGGTTCACGGGAGCACGCTTCCCCATGCGCTGCCTTCACACGAGTAGTTGGACACGTGGTCGGTGGGGGACATGCATGGATGCGTCTTGTTTAAAAACACCTGAAGTGGTTCTGCTGTGTATTGGAGCTCCTGTGCTATGGGGGGAAGGTAGAATAGAGTTTGGCCTGCATTGGTCAATGTACTGGAACAAAATTGGTGCTAGAAGTATTTACATCTATATAATGCATAAAACAGAAGCTTGTCACTGAATGGTTTTTTCTGACTTTATACTTTTGTTGTGGCAAACAGGAACTATTCTTTTTCTCCAGTTTGACCAACAATTGCATTATAAGTAATCTCTCAACTTTAACAGTACAATCCTCTGTTTAGTGCCAGGCTCCAGCACTGAGCCTTAGTACTGGTGCAAATTCCATTAAGTTAAGTGGAGCTGGTGCCAATGGTGTACTCCTCCACCTGTTTAAGTTGGTTATGGCCTTTTAGCGTAATGCTTCATTATGAACATCTTCACCTCGTAGTGCTGTAAGTAATTGCGCAATATAACTATAAGATCTAGAAAAATATTTCCCTGTCTTGAATTCCCACATCTTAATATAGTGTATAGTGTCACTTTTTTCTCATGCACTGGGTTTCCCCTGTTGTGTGTCGCGTGCTGCTTTATGGAAGGGCTGTAGTTTTGAAAATAGGAAGATAAACATAACTGCAAAGATAGCTATAGAAATTTATCATGGGTACTTATTTATTCTCTAGGTGCTTTTACAATTCACTGCTGATTCCCATTCATGTATTTTGTCGTCCCTCTTCTCCTTCCCCTTTTAAACTGTTAAAATTGACTTTACACTGTTTTATTGTAATGTATATGGTGTGTTCCAAGCACCATTTGGTGGGGGGGATACTATAAAAATAAAATCATTATTATAGTTCACATGTCTAAAATTATTTGTAACTTAAAATTGACCGCACTTCACATGACTGTCTCTTACAACATGTCTATGTATTTGCTCACCTGAAAATTCCTGGCTTACCCTGTTAAACCTATCTGTTCCTGTTCATAACGGTTTGTTTTTACCTTCCCAGTCAACTTTGGCATGCTATGAGACCCCAAAATGGACCCAGAAGAACAGGAGTTGTTCAGTGATTACAGATAAAGAAATTATTCCTCGGTGATTGAAAAAGCTTTGAGGAACTTTGAGTCATCAAGTGAATGGGCAGATCTCATCGCTTCACTTGGCAAGCTCAATAAGGTACTGTATCATGGCAGTATTTTTACTTTTTTTGTTTTAGTATTAAGGTTGGAACAGGGGAGCAAGTATTTAAATGCAGGAGAAAGGAAATAAAATTTTACATCTCCAATTTTATCGGGTCTTGAAGTCCACAGTAGAACTTCAGCTTCAAATTGTGCTCGCTTCCCCTTTGCACATCTCGGATCTGTTTAAACCTAGCAGGGTACAAAATCTGAACCATGCTAGGTTCCATTGATTTCTTCAGTTCGGTCCAAAAAAAACCCAAACCTGTAGGTAGAGAACATATTCACAAGGAGAGGGCATATGTTCTGTTTCTGTTCACTTTGAGTCAATGTTTGTTTAATTCTATTTACAGCTTTGTGTTGAGCTTTTGGGTGTTGACTTCCTGGAATATACCTGTTCACTTTTCCATTAGCTAATTTTCTGACAGTCTGCAGTCTTTTTCTATTGAAGCCCCCTCAGCCAATGATTTGTGGGGTTACCTGTGTTCTAAGGCTCATTTTGTCCAGATAAAAAATGGGAAATTGACTTGATATTTTACTTCTAATGCTTGCGTAATAAGGCTGCAGAATAGTTGATTAATTGAATAGCATATTAGTACTAGTCACTTGATGTGTATATGGGATGTAAATGCAATACCTTTTTACAGTTTGCCTTTAAATATGTTGTATTTTAATTGTGCCTTTTTATTAAATGGTATAAACCTTAGTACTTCCCCAAACCTCACAATGTATTGATGAAATGTAAAACTTGTTTCATGCAAAAATGAAATGGTTCTACTAATTTCTGCTGAATTTGGACTAAATTTAAGAAATTAATAGATTGCTTCTCATGTGTGTCCAGTTAATTAAAAAGTTCTGTTGAACATGATGGGTGGTTATGTCACCTGGTCACACCTACTAGCTGAATGCTCTTCACAAAATGTTCAACAGCATAGTAGTTCCTAACCGATCAACTGTTACATTTTATTTTTAAAACCTGTTGCCCCGCCCCTCCTACCAAAGGTAGCCCGGGGTGGCTTACGATATAAAATAACAGAGGGAAAACACAGCCTCCCCACAATGGGGAGAGGAATGTCAGTTAAACACACTTTAAAAAGCCCACCCCAACCCCCCACCAAAAATAACCCACCTACCCATCTCCCTTGCCAAAAACCTGGCAGAACAGCCAGGTCTTGCATTGATGTCTGAAGGAAGGAAGGTCCAGTGCCTCTGCCAGGAGGGAGTTCCACAGCCTCGCCATAGTGGCCCCCTGGGGTACCTCAACAAGGGCGCTTCCGACTGACCACAGGTCGATCGAAGGCACGGGGAGTAAGGCGATCCTGCAGATAGATGGGGCCCAAGCCATATAGGACTTTATAGGTAAGAACCAGCACCTTGAATCGGGCCTGGAAGACTATAGGCCGCCAGTGTAGAGAACGGAGCACCTGTGTAATGTGCTCCTTGTGACCCATTCCTATAAGGAGGCAGGCCGCTGCATTCTGCACCAGCTGCAGTCTCTGAACCGTCACCATGGGCAGCCCCACGTAGAGCGTGTTACAATAGTCTCGAGGTAGTGAAATCATGGACGATAGTGGCCAGCCCAGGTCGGAAACTGAGACATATGGCCGAAGTCAACACATTAATTGGCGGAAAGCGCTCCTTGTTACTGCCCCAACCTGGGCATCTAGGTGAAGCTGCAAGTCAAAGAGCACTCCTAGGCTCTGAACCTGGGGAACCAGTGGGGTCGAACCCCATCAATGACGGGGGGGACCCACCACACCCACGCCCTTCCCACTACTATCCCCTCCGTCTTATCAGGATTCAGCTTGTCTGCTTGCCTTCATCCAGTCTCCCACAGCCGTCAGACATCTTGTAAGCGCCGAGACTGCGAGGCCTGAGTCAGATGAAAAGGAGAGAGTTGGGTGTCGTCCGCATATTGAGGACACCGAACTCCAGAGCTCGGCACAACCTCACCCAATGGCTGCATATACACATTGAACAAGAGGGGACAAGGTGGAACCCTACGGGACTCCACACAAGAGGTCCCAAGGAGATAAAAAAAAATGTTCCCCGAGCACCACTTGTTGAGTTCTTCCAGCCAGGAACAAGCGAAACCATTCAAGCACAGCTCCGCCCACCTCGTCTTGGTCCTGCAGATGAGTCACCAGCCAGCAACTCATGGTCAACTGTATCAAAGGCAGCCGATCTAATAAAATCAACAGGGTTGAACGACCCTGGTCTAATTCATGGCTGAAGTCCTCAACCAAGGCCACAAGCACAGTCTCAGTGCCATAGCCCAGACAAAAGCCGGACTCTGAGGGATCTAGAAAACCGAGTTGGTCCAGATGTTCCTGTAGCTGCCGAGCCACTACCTGTTCAGTAACCTTCCCTAAAAAGGGAAGGTTAAGACAGGCTGATAACCGGCAAGGGAGTCAACGTCCAAAGATGGCCATCTGTGTGGTATTTTATGCATTAAATCTTCCTAAAAGTATATGAAATGCCAGACCAGTGGCCCTGCTAGTCCTGGGTCTTGTGTTAGAATGGAGTGTACTAGATTTCATTTGAAGGTGCCAGAAAAATCCAGTGATTGGAAATGGTGGCATAACCTGTCTCAGTGGAAAGTTTCCCTACAGTTCAAGCAGTTCATTATTTGCATTCAGGCAGAACTTGCTAGTGCTTTAGTGCCCACAGCTTATTATGTTTAGAAAGCACATAAGTATTATCCCTGCCCAGTTGATCTTGCTGTCCATGAACTGATAAGCAAGCACACATAGTTAGCAATTAGCAGGGAGGGGAACAGCAGATACTGTTGTATTCCACATTGGTTTTTTTCCTGGAATACATATGTTCAAGTACACAGAGTTGAGATCCTATTTTTGTAGCTTTAAGACTAATAGCTGCAACATTATAAACATTATAAAACTAAATGCAAACATTATAAACCCAAATAATTCAGAGTTAGAATTGCATTGGATAGGAAATCAACACATATGGAAACAGGTTTTCCTTAACGTGACCTTGTTGTAGCATATCACTACAACAATACCGCTTTGGGTTAGATATTTAGCGTATACGTTCTGTGTAAATTAAACTGATCTTAAAGACCTTGTAACTTTCTCATGTGTTTTTTTCTCTGTCAGTATATGAAGTGCATAACAGGTTCACAATATTTAGAAGAGGTATAAAACTTATGGAGGTTTGTACCCACAGAATCTTTTTTTCCCCATTCCTGCCAAACTGCTCAGCTTCAACCATTTTTCTCCTTGTTCTGGAACAGAGCCCTCTTATCGCTTGTAACTGTGGATAAGAACATGTCTCTTGTATCTTTTTTCCATACTCTCTTTTCAACCACAGGGATGAAAGAGATGTTCTGTACTCTTCTTCATTCTGTATCCTGCTTGTTTTTAATCTTTTTTTGTGAGATACTACAGTACCTCAATCTGCTATTCATAAATGTACCAAGCAAGTAATGAGAAATTAACATGGTCTTTGACAGCTTGCTGCCTCTGACAACATACAAGAAGGTATTGTTACATGTAAGAATGCGTTTAAGCCATTGAGTGGTGCCTGTGATAACCTCTTTGAATTCCTATAGCCGGTTAAACATGTATTTAACTGTTTGAGTAGCTATCCTTGTATTTCTTTGCACAACCTGTTCCCCAGATTATATCCCTTGGCCATAAGCTGCATTTAATGCATGCTGAGCATCTGCGTGCATTGCTTTCTGGAATAAGTGTGGCTGTACTTTCTAAGAGCTGACAATTTCCATAGACACCCCCCACCCCCTTGCACCATGTAGTGCGAGAGCTAGTGTGGCCCAGTGGATAAGTTGTTGTTAGATTTGAACCAGGGAGTCCATGGTTTGAATCTCATCCTTACCCAAGGCCATGCAGTGAGTTCATGGCACGTCCTTATCTCTTGGCCTTGGTTCACCATCTGCAAAAATAGGAATAATCTACCATACAGGGCTTTTGTGAGGTGAAATAAGTATTGTAAAGCATTTTGAGCACTATAAATGCTAAATAAAACTATAAGCAGCAATGATGCTGGGTCTGCGTATCTACAGAGGTTGAAAGATAATTCATAAGAACATTAGTGACATACTGCGTCAGACCTATGGACCATCAAGCCCAACACCTGTTTCTGACAGTGACCAACCTCTGTCACTTGGAAGAAATACCCAACAGGACACAGTGAGGTGATCACTCCCAGCTCCTGACTGTTTCAGATTAATTTAGTTCCCCCTTTACAGCTTTATGGAGCAGAGACTAACATTTTCCTCTGAAAGTTTAAATTCTGCAGAAATTGTTTGAGTCCCATGCTTGCAAGGGAACATTTCTCACTTCTATAAATGCCTCTTAGGAATATTCTTGATTATAGTATTTTTGTGAAAAGTCTATTCCAAATACAAATGAATGGATCGAAATGTATCGCTGACTTAAACATTGACATTAGTTCATGTTTTAAAAACTGCCTGATAACAGAGAGAGGAGAAATTTCATTAGACAGAAGGTCTACCTTCAACCTACTGTCAACCTTCAAATTGACTCCAACCTTATCGAACTTTTAATTGAAACCATTGTAAAGGTGATGGTTCTGTGGACCACTTACTATGCTCTTATTGACTACATTTTGGGAACCATTGCATTGCAGAGATCTGTTTCTCTTCCTATAGCAAGAGTAAATGTGAAAATATGGTCTTTGTTGCTTAGGATTTCACCTATTACTTTCTGATTGCTTATTATTTGAAGCTATAATCCTTGTCTCTGTTTTGCAGTTGATAGATCTTAAAATACTATCTTGTATACCTATTTCTAATAATGTAGATGCAAAGTATGACCAGTCTTGGGCATCAAACTAATCTTGAGGGCTGTAAGAGTAAACTCATTACTCTTATAAGAGAGTCAAACCAACAGACTTCTCAGTTCAGTACTGATTTGGGCTCAGCTGTGACTGAAGTTAAGGTATGGATCTCATTCAGGCTAATAACTGTTTGGTTATATGCAACTGTCTGTATATGCAAGCCTGTTTCATATGAAAATATTGCATTATGACAATAGATGTATAAAGTTGGGTTGAGCAACTTAATGGATCTAAATTTCTCACGTGTCACTTGTAACTTAAGTACTATGAAGATTATCTTCAATTAAATAATTGCTGCACATTCTTGAGGCCTAATCACAAAACTTGCTTGTCTCTTCGTATAAATAACTGCAGCTCACAAGAGCCGGAACACCATCTCCAATGAGCTCTCTTGCCCCATGTTTCTCATTGCCTGGCCTGAGAACTCCCATAAGCAACATAAGGCTGAGATAGTCAAGGAAGCAAGCACCTGTTCACTCACCTCTGACTGGAAGAGCCTGGTTTGAGGGTGTTTTCAAGATAATCACCTCCCCACCCATTAACTACTGAGTGCTGTGGATATCCAGTGGGTAATGCATGGGTAAAGGGCGTGGAGGTGCTTGTCTGAAAACACGCTGAGACTTGGCAGCCTTTCCTTCACCACTCTCTTCTTGCTACTGTTCTTGAGAACTGTTCCTTGCAGCATTTTTTCCCCCTACATGCTCCAGTGAATTAACTGTTTGGAAAATATTGTATTGTTGCTATTTTAATGAATGTTTAGAACATTCAGTACAGACTGCTATGTGAAAACTTCAGTAATACATTTTGTCCAGTATAGAACTAGTCTTGACAGAAGTACTGCTGTAGGTTTCTGCCAGCTTGTACCAGGAGGGTGGAGTGATGTTCTGCCAAATTATTTCTAGTGTAGAATAATAGCAGCTTCTGTTTTAATTTTATTAGGATAGCTATGATTTTCCTATTATGGTCCTGATGGAGCTCCTTTTGGACAGCCGCAGGGGGTAAGAGGTGGAGGGCCAGCTACTATGGCTGCCTCAGGCCCTGACCTACTTCTGCCCAGTGGTTTCCTTGATTTGCAAGCATAATGATTTCATTTATAATCTTGGTTCTTAAACCAAATAGTGCAAATTTTTAAAAATTAGATGAATTAAAAGACTGTTCCACATCTTAATTGTACTTATCCAGGATATGCACTTCCAGTGCCTTTGCAGCAGTGTAAGCTAATAAATGGAGCTGTAAATATTCACTCATTTTTTTTTCTCCAATGAGTTTGTTTTTTGAGCTGACGACTGGATTTTACGGTCCAACCACCTCCCACCCCAACTCTCCCTTGCAAGTCCCAGCTTTCAGAGCAGTTGTGTGTGCCTGGATAGTGAATTACTTTCTCTCTCTCTCTCGAACATTCCTGCTGATAGTATTTCTCAATTTTATGACCAGGTAAAAGACCTTTGAAATTCTATTCTGTACAAAATCCCTCCTGTTACCTACATTATTGCTTTCTTTATCTCACACCTCCCCTCACCTGTGGATTTTCTATAGAAAGTTCAGATGTAGTCTCCCCAAAAAAGGGTGCGGGAAGGAAACTGAGCTTTTAAGCAGTGTTGCAGAAAAACAAAGTTGTCATACTCCCATTTATCTTGCATAGTACTGATGTTATACAAAAAACGGAGGACTAAACAAGCCAGTGGCATTTTTAGTACTATATGCTTGTTCGGCATATATGCTGCGTGTCTGCTGATATAACAATAGAAAAAAAGGTGACAAGCTGTGCTTTCAAGCAAGGAATACCTATACACAAGTTCCATGAAAGCAATTGCTGCCAGTGGATAACTCCCTCAATAAAATCTTGTTTTCAGAATGCACTTACAGGTTTCCTTCAATAAATATAAATGCTGATATTGCTTCTGTCAATTCTCATTCGAAGGGTGTGTGTCCACGAGGAGTTGGTCATTACACCTGCTTACTCTGGAAGTGGCCTGTAAATTTCTGCTGCCGCCTTCGTTTTCTCTTTCTTAGAGAGACCATGTTAGTCTACTCGGTCTGAGTCAGACCTGAACATTCTCCTAATAGTTCTGCTAGGAGAGTCATGGAATCCAATAGCAAGTCTTAGTGGATTAATTATAACTAAAAAAACCTTTACAATCGAACTGTTCTCATTTTCCAGTTCCTCATAGGAGATGATGGTGTTCTGAAAACAATGATGGGCCCTTTTCCAATCCAGAATAATGCACGTTCTCAACATAAAGATAAAGGGTGAATAAAAGAAAAAGTAACAATCCTTTAGACTTGGACATCCCATAAAAAGCTGTACCAGTTGTGCTTGACTAAGTTCAGCTTGTGCAGTCCAAGGTATTTTAAGAGAATTGATCAATATATACATTGTAATGAGTGTAAAAATTACCTTCTGCTTGCACCACTATGATAGATATATTACTATAAGCATTTAGCTAGGAGTTTTCATATTCTGTTCCTTTTTAAAATATTTATTTAAATAAATAAATTTTTAGTATTCTGCCACAGGCAGCTCGGAGTGGCTCACAACAGTGTAACAACAAAAAACATAACTATAAAACACACCCCTACACCCTCATCCCTCTCCTCCCCACTCCCTACCCATCTCTCCTGCCAAACGCCTGGCAGAGGAGCCAGGTCTTGCCGCTTTTATGAAAGGGGGGGGTCCATGGCCAAATGCACCCCCACCGGAAGGGCGTTCACAGCCTCGACGCAGCCACTGAGAATGCCCTCCCCTGTGTGGCCCCACAGAAGACATCGGGGGATGCCCTCCTTGTGGTCCCCCAAGACCGCAGGGGCCGGTCCAGTACCCGGGGGGCTGAGGGCAGTCTCACAGATAGGCAGGGCTCACACCGTTTAGGGCTTTATAGGTTAAAACTAACACCTTGAATCAGGCTCGGAAGCCTATCGGCAGCCAGTGCAGAGAAATGAGCACTAGTGTAATATGCTCACGGTGGCCCAGTTCCACCAGAAGATGGGCCGCTGCATTCTGCACCAGCTGCAGCCTCCAGGCCGTCCCCATGGGTAGCCCCGCGTAGAGTGCCTTACCATTAGAGATGTGCGAATAAAACGCAGTTCGGCCGTTCGGTCCGAAAACAGAGTTTGGGTTCGGTTAGCGCTATTTCAAATGTTCGGCCGAACCGAACTCAACCGAACATTCGAAATAGTGCTATCGGTACTGATGTCGATACCGAATTTGAAGATTTTTTCGGTATCTGTATCATTTGGCCCTGGTCTCTACCCCTGGTGCCAGGAAGTCTGCTCCTCAGCTGCCTCCCCCTTCCAGTCACATTTTTCCCACCCAAATGGGCCTTCCAGTCATGTTTTTCCTGCCCCAAACTCATATTTATTGTTTTATTGTGTGCCTAACCCTGTTTTATGATTGTTCTTAAATTTTATATAATTGTATTTTTATGTTTTAAAATTGTTTGCTGCCCGAGCTGTTTTCAGGAGGGGTGGGATATAAATCAATAAAATAAATAAATCCAGACTCACCAGAACATGACTGAACTGCTCGGTCGTTTTCAAGTTTGGTTCGGATGTTCAGACCAGTTGTTGGAACAGACCAGGTTCGGTCCGAACATCCGAACCATGTTCGCACATCCCTAGTTACCATAGTCTGGTCTAGAGGTGATGAAAGCATGGATGGTGGCCGGGTCGGAGTCCATGTACAGCCTAAGCTGACACACCGGATGTAATTGGTGAAAGGTACCCCTCGCCACCGCCTCTATGGGCGGATTCACAGTGGGGGCTCAGGAGGCTGCAGCCTCTTGGCAAGGTGATCACCTTGCCAAGAGGCTGCATGTATACACTGAACAAGAGAGGGGACAACACCGAACCCTGCGGGACACCACACGTGAGGTCTCGGTATGATGAAAAACACTCCCTAAGTACCACTCATTGGGTTCTGCTGGTCAGGAACGAGCAGAACCATTCAAGAACAGTCCTGCCCACCCCTGCACATTCCTGCAGGCGCACCACCAACATCTCGTGATCCACTGTATCAAAAGCAGAACCAACAGGGTCAAGCAGCCCTGATCCATCTCTTGATGCAGATCATCCACCAGGGCCACAAGTGCCATGACCCGGACGAAATCCCAACTGCGAGGGATCCAAAAAACCGATGGGGTTGAGATGCCCCTGCAACTGCTGCGCCACCACCTGCTCAATAACTTTCCCTAAAAAGGGAAGGTTAGAGAGAGGTCAATAGCTGGCAAGGAAGTCAATGTCAAGCAATGGTTTCTTGAGCAGAGGCCGCACCACTGCCTCTTTGAGATAGCCCAGCACTCTGCCCTCCCAAAGGGAGGCATTGACCACCCCCGCCAGCAACAGCCCCATTGTCTCCCGGCAAGATATAATTAGCGAAGACAGGCATGAATCTAATTCACAAGAGATGGCCCTAACAGCCCCAAGGGTCCTGACCGCATCAGCGGGTGTCACCGACTGAAATGGATCCCATAAAACCAGACCAGGCGTGATTCCTCTGGTTCTCCTAGTGTAATAAGTGCAGCATGTTAATCTGAGTGATTTGTATCCACAAAATAATTCACAAACCTATCACAGAGTGCTGTAGATGATTCCACTCCAGGGTGGAGGGAGGCTGGACTGACCAGCCCCCGCACCACCTGGAATAGCTCTGCTGGGCGCGATTTTGCAGATGCTTTTTTCGCTGCTCTTATAGCTTTTTTCACTGCCCTCATAACATTGGCATAATCTTGTAAACTGGCTCTATGCCTCAATCGGTCAGCTTCAGTACGATAACGACGCCACCGTTGCTCCAACCGTTGCCCTTCTCGCTTCAGCGCTCACAGCTCCTCTGAAAACCACGGAGGCCTCCGTGGTTTGTCGCCTAGGCAGCGGACGTCTAGAAGCCGTCCAATCAATGGCCTCAGTCAGCAGAGTGTTCCATAGTGTGACGAGGTCGTCGGTGAGACGGTCATCAAGGTCCGACGGTAACTCCTCAAGGGCCAACCGAAACCGTTCCGGTTCCATTAGCCGCCGAGGGCAAACCATTCGAATTGGCTCCACACCCTTCTGGGGGCAGACATGTGCTGAGAGAGGTCCCTAGGAAAGAATGTCCAACCATGACAAGGGCACCGTT
>QEPC01015537.1:1212583-1253079 GCA_003113815.1 Sphenodon punctatus
GGCTCAACTCCTCTCCCTCCCCCCCCCCCCCCCCCCCCCACAAGACCAGCGTCTGTATGAATGTTGAGATTCCCCCCTCACCCCGACTAATGCCTATGGGGACTACAACACCGCCACTGCCTCTGCCAGAGCATGTAGAGAAACTGTCGTACAGGTAGGTGCACGGTATACGAGCAGCACCCCCCAAACTGTCCCCTGCCAAATCAAACACCAGGTGAAGAGCCTCAATCCCTACCATGGTTTACACCGGATATCTCCTAACAGACCACCGCTCGCTCTAAAAATCATAACTACCCTCCCCCCAATCCCTCCGACCGTGGCTGATGCTGCACGGAATACCCAGCTGGAACAAGGTCAGCCAAGACAGGCCCAGACTCAAGGTCCAGCCAGGTTTCCGTAATGCCCACTATCGGCGGCACAGTCCAGGACCAATTCCTGGATAGCTGTTGCTTTGTTGACCACTGCTCTCGCATTCAACAGCAGCAGCGAAGGGTTGGGGGTCCTCTCATCTCGATTCCCCTGTCCAGCCACTAAGGGGTGAGTAAGCGGGACCTACAACAGGCACTTGTCCCGCTTCACTGACCTTTTTTATATCACCCCATTTAGACCCATATCTCCACGGCCCTCCTCTGGCTGCTCCACCCTGGCATCAGAAGAGACCTCACTCTCACCGAGGAGGTCCATCCTTACCCCCCAACCCAGTCCCCTTGCCCCTCCCAACAAATATTCCATTCTCCCCCCTGCAGCGCGGCTGGCCAGCAGGTGGTAAATATATCTCAAGGGCAATTCAATGATACATAACCATGTGCTGTGTATAATTCATTGTCCCAAAAAACCTCTGGAGCTGGTCATTTGGCCTGGCTGAGTGCAAGTGAATTCTGCTTTATCAAGTCAGCTGTTTACCTTCACAGCCATTTAAGTTGGTCTTATGCAAATTTTAAAAAATAAGTTGCTCTTATGCAAAAACTGCAGGGCAGACTGTTAGAGTAATGTGGCCAAAACTGAGAGAGAAACGGGGGAATGCTGTTGAGCCATTCAGAAAAAAAACCCTAAGAATGAACACAGAAGACTTTGATAAAATAGGCAGCCTTTTCCTTTGTCAGATGATATGGTTCACTTGCGCACAGATCAGTACTCGTCACAGTTTTATACATATAAATCGCATTTAATTATAACGTCACAATTGTGCTTACTGCTACTGTTCAAAACAGCTAACATGTGGACATCCTCTGCTTAAATTCAATTTCCTCACTTGCTCTTTTCCTCCCTGGTCCCTTTTGAACACCATAGAAACTCTTGTTCACTTATTTATATATATATATAATATATATATTCCTACCGCTTGTGATTCACCAGCTGTCATTGGAAAAACACAAACTCTTATTTCAAGTCTTAAATTTACCATTGCTGTTGCAAGCAAGTTCTTGATTTGTTTTATATTTTAATCTACACTATTAGCATATCTAAGATCTATAAATGAAAATGTATTGTCAACTGCATTCTTTGTGCAACAGTTCAGTTGGTACAACTGATCTTAGTTTTAGACTTGAAGTTGGTCAGGCTAACCTATTGTGCTTACACTGAACAATCTGCCACCTTTGGAAGTTCGGTACAGTACTAGAACATGGCTGTTTGGAGAGACATTCTGTTGAACCGATAGGGACATGCACTTCTTCGTATGCAAACATCTCTTCTCAAGTAGAGTGGAAATGTTCGCTCTGATGGTAGTATTTTGCATTTAGAAAGCAGTGTGTTTTAGCTGACCATTTTTAACTTAAATTGTAAATAAAACCTGGAATATTTATAGGTGTAAAGGGGCAGCCTTCCAGTGGACCAAGCCCTTCACAAGAGGCTAAATATGAGCATGTTCTACAAACAAACCTAGAGTAGGGCTTATAATACTTAACGGAAGAACTGCAGGGGACCTACAAGGGGATTATTCATACTCCCAGTGTGCTTCGTTGAAGTACAGTGGACTATGTCTGTGTGGAACCGAGTGGCTGGGGTACTGTTAATAGCCTTAGGTTGATTGGGAGACCGGAAAGTGATCACAAGCTTTTGGAGATAACAATTAACCTAGTTGGGGTTGAAGGTAATTTGTTGGATCCAGATGGAAGGACTGTAATTGGTTCCAGACTGAGGAGAGAATCTCCTTTCAAGGTGGAAGCTAAGATGCTGGAGTTATGTAATATGGAAGAAATTAAGTCATTAAGGTAGGGATTCCTGGAAGAACAGAATGTGGACCAAATACTGGACAAGTTCTCTGCTGTTGTCTGATTATTTTTTTTGATATTTTGTTGTTGTTGTTGAGCATTTGCAGCTAGTGCACCATCCCGTTAGGGTATACAAAGGAAATCGATGGTATGATGTGGAGTGTAAACTTTATAAGGGATGGTTGATAACGTGCAAAAAAATCTGCGAGTGGAGGTCTTGCCCGGATTTGCAGGTCCAATTATCTACCCAAAAATCACGTTACAAGCAACTATTAAGGAAGAAAGTGGCATATTATAATAAGATCTGGGCCAGGATGGCAATATCTGTAAAGACTAGAGACACTAGTAGATTTTGGAGAACCTTGAACAGCTTTTTAAAACCTGTGAAGGCAGGTTCTAATACTCAGATACGGAGTGAAATTTGGGAGGCCTATTTTGGGAATCTCTATAGGGAGCATATGGATGGGGACGCAAACTGAGTTAGGGAATCAGATAGTCAGGAAGAGAGTACAGTTTCAGTTTATGATCTTTCTGAGCTGGATATTGAGAGATTTATCATTTTATTGAAAAGGAACAAAGCCCCCCCGGCCCGGATGGTGTGACTAGCGAAATCCTGCAGGCTGCTTATAAGTGGTGGCCGCCTATTCTTTGTAAACTTTTTTTGTGTGGGTAGTAAATGTGACCAGCCAGATTCCAGACTCTTGGAAAGCCAGCTGGATTTTTCCAATTTTCAAAAAGGGTGACATTATGGATGCTGGTTGTTATAGGCTGATTAGCCGCCTCTCCGTAATTGGAAAATTGTATGCAAAAGTTATTTTACAGCATTTACAAGAATGGGCAGACGAGAAGCGATTAATCCTGAGCGTCCAATTTGGATTTAGGAGTAATTGCTCCACGATGGACTGCTGTTTTATAATGTCACATGTCATCAACAAGTACTACAAGATAAGGAAGGGATCCTTCATGGCTTTTGTAGACCTGACACAAGCCTTTGACTCAGTTCCACGAGCTAGTCTATGGATAAAAATGAGGAATACGGGTATGGATCATAGGCTACTCTCGATCCTGGAGGCGATCCATGACAATACTGCACGAGTTAAATTAGGCCCTGGTAGTTCGAGTGCTCCAATCTGCATAGAGAGGGGGGTTCGCCAAGGGTGTCTTGGCTCACCTCTTGTTTAATTTATGTAATGCAGATTTGATTGATGCCATTCAGGAAGGAAATGTGACTGCACTGAAAATTAGAACTCCTGCATTACCTGTGATCCAATATGCAGATTATGTGGTTTTATTAGCACAAACGGAAAGGGGCTTAAAGGGAACTAACTATGAGTGCTCTGATTTAATATTGTGAGGGAAATGGTTTGGAGCTTAATAGCAACAAATTAAAGATTATGGTCATAGGGAAAAGGAGCAGGACTACAACGTGGCGGATACATGACCGGTCTTTTGGACTAGTAGATCAATTCTTCTATTTAGGGATATTGTTCTCAAACAGGGGAAATTGGAATAGCCATATTAAAGCTAGGGCGGACAAGGCCGTGCGTACCGGTGGGAGAATTATCCGGGCCATTAATATATCAAGAGGGGTTTCCATTTCCACTTTTTTGAAGGTTTACCAACTTAAGGTGCACCCTCTAGCTGGCTTTGGACTAGAGATTATTCCAAGTCCAGATTGTAAGGTGCTGGAAATAGCCCAAAATTGGCTTTTGAGTCGAGTGCTGAGGGTGGCTAAATGGAGTGCCTGGTGTGGTACTCGGGGTCGAAACAAGAGTTTTCTCCATGAGTTATTACGCCAGGCTATCCTATACTTGATTCTGGCATAGGGTTTTGGGTCAGAAGGAGAACAAGCTAATTGTGCAATGTCTGCTAGAAGAACTGGAGTATACGGGAAATGGTGACTATCAGTGGCTAAGATATCTTGCGCACGTGCTTCAGAATATGGGCGACTCCCTTAAGTATCTAAGCCACTATTCTCTGTCTGCAATTAAAATTACAGTGCAGCAGAGGCTATGGGACATGACTATGCAGGAAGACCTGGCCAAAGTAGGGGAATAGAAGTCTCCCCCCTGGCTTGGAGGGGTGAAAGAATCCTTTGCCTTAGTACAATATCTGGACCTTCTGTCTCATCGTAATCTCAGAAGGAATTTTACTCTCCTGAGATTCCAATTGATACGTACAGCAGTATTGGAAGGCAGGTATAATAAGGCCAAGCATGATTGGTGTTTATGCCTTTGTAGTCTTGGGGAAGTAGAATCGGTGGAGCATTTCCTAGTGTATTGCCCCTATTATAAGCAGCTAAGAGAGACCTGGCTAGCTGACCTGATTGGTAAGGCTGGCAGTCGAGAAGGGGATAAAATCTGTATGCTCCTTGCCAATTTAAAGGGAAAAACTGATCTTACAGCTGTTGCCACCTATATAGCCCTAGCAGGTGGAATAAGGCAAAAGATTAAAGAGAAATGGAATCGACTGTATCTGGTCCAGTAAACATAGTTAGGATGCACTGGATTGTTTTGCTGGGGATATTATGACTGATGTTTTGTGTTTGATCTTCAATTATTGGAACTTGCTATCTGGTATATGGAGTAGGAAATGGTATACATTAACGGTAAAATGGTCCCATGTATTCTTCAGACCTTTATCCTCGCTCCTATCATGTATTGGTTTATTCTGGTGGAACATGGAATCGATTTGGATTTTATTGTACCAGTGGAATGCGTTTTGAATCTTATTTTTTCTGTTTAATGTTTGTATGTTATGTATTATGGTTGTGTATTTGTATGTGGCCTGGCCAAGGCGAAAGCCCATGCCATAATAAAATGTTGTTATTACAAACAAACCAGAAACTGCTTTACTATTTCTAAAAAAAACAAAAAACCACCGAAAACTGATGCACTAGTAGCACAGGTAATAAGGTGTAAATTCTCATAAGGTTATCTCCTTTTTGGGTGCTAACAGGTCAAAAGATAAATCCAGTCTTACTGTTTGTATGATGGCAAGCTATTTGGGTAGGCAGTTCAAGATGTCCACAAAACCAGCCACTGTGTCCCCTTGACACCTTCAAGCCGTGTTGGCTCCAAAAAGCTCCTTTCTTGAGATGGTTTTCACATTAATGTCTATCCTCAAATCACGGTCCATGCTGTTCTGCACTGCCGAGCTTATTCCTACTGTCCCAGTGTTACAGCCCTTGAGCTGGTCCGTAAGACAGTTCAGGTGCCTCTTTCTGATCATTAATTATCTGCTGTTCATATGCTTGCAACTACTTTTGTATCACCAACTCAGCACGTCACCATCAACACTGACATGGCCTTGTAATCTACAGTTGAAAAGAGAGTTTAAGGCCATGTCAGTGTTGATGGTGACGTGCTGAGTTGGTGATTCAAAAGTAGCTGTAAGCATATGAACGACAAATAATTAATCAGAATATGAGTAATGTATAGGAACAGGATTCCTAGACCCATTTCAGTCACGCTTGACTGGGTGTGGTACAGAGACTGTGTGCTTGTGGCCTTGGTTGATGACCTGCACCTAGGCAGAATAAGTAGGAAATAAGTAAAAGGGTAAAGCAAATTAACAAATATAAAATTAAAGATAGTTATTGCTCTAAATTTAAAGAGTGACATGCAATTAATTCCCATGCTTTTTGGAGTGTGTTTGTTTTTGTTTTTTAAGGGAAGTGGTGTTTCCAAATAAGCCTACCTTTTTAAAAAAAAAAAAAAAAAAAAAAATTAATAATTTAAACCATAAGTTTTTTGGTGTTTTAAAAAAAAAAAATTTTTTTTTTTAATGTGTTATACAGGCACCTCTTTATACAGAAATGTTGATCCGGTATTAGCCAAGAGCTGGGCAGGGTCCACCAGTAGAATGTTGCAGTGTCATTACCACTGCCACTCTGCATTCCCATTCCTAGCATTGTGGCCGATTTCAGTATTGTCTCCAGCTGAAGGCACATTGTTATGCAAGAACAGCATGGGGCAAGGAGCAGCAAGCTGTCACTTTGCCCCTGCTGCCCTCAACCCCAATGTTGCCCCCAACCTGCAGAGAAAGAGGATTGGGGCTGAAAGACCAAGGAGAAGTGTGGGTGCATAGAAACAGTTTTAATAGCAAGCATAATATGCAAGACTAGAAGATCTTCACCGCTTACATTGCAAATGACTTAAGGTCTTGAGTTGCACTTTCCATTGTTTTCGGAGCTTTGGTTTGTTAGGGCACACCTTAAGTAGTCCCTTAACCAAAGATTTATTTTTTTTGACAAACTAAACTTTTTTTTATTACAATTTCCTAGGGGTGTTTTTTAGAAAAGGGAATGTATTAAGCTCCCTAGCTGTAGCAATAACAACCAATCTAATATTTCTACAGAGTGTTCTATGCATTATTCCCCGAGGGAGCTTTGGGCAGTGCCCCAATTGTGCTCTGGAGTTCATCCTACTGGGACTGAACTGCAGCAGCAACTAGCACCTCTCTAGCTCCTAACCCAGGAATTGCAGGTGGCAAATTTTTTTTGCCATTTTCCTGCGACCTCTGTAATTCTTTGGTACCTTCCATGACTTTTTTGGCACCATCTATGAGTTGTTGGTACTCTCTATGCCAGAGACATGTATAAAATGCTGTGATAAAAAGCCCTAAAGATGTATCGGATGTTCCAACCACAACTAAAGATGTAGATCTTGGAGATGTGTATCAAAGCCTATGAGAAACACCCATTTAACCTACAACTTCTGCTTCCAGGGTGCAAAAGGGATGACCAAGCACTCCAAAAGTCTGCACCCTAAGTTTCGTTCATAAGTACTTTTCCCTGCACTAGTTATGCGACTTGATAAAAAATTTCCAAGAACCCTAATCCCCTTCTGAAACTTTGATCCCCTGCATCTGACGCCTCTTAACATCATAATATCTACAGTGTCCAAATTTCATATTGATACCTTTTTTATATAGGTTTTATTTCGGGAGGAGCAGAATTTTTGAGATTGTAATGGGAGAATGTTTTCACCGTAAGTATAGAATGGATGCTGCTGCTCTAAAGTAAAACTAGCACGGCATTCTATGTTAGGAGCACAACTTTTAAAGTGCCCTCGGGTGTATAAAAGGAAGTAGCATTCTGTAAACTAGAATGTGGTCTGAGGGGAAAGTGCTTTGGTGAGTGGTGGAAGTTTTGAGTTTTGTTGAAGGGGTGCTTCAATTGAAAAATCACTTTTTGCTGCAGCTATGACATGAACCTATCCAAAATGTTTGTTTATGGTGCAGGCTTTTGCCCTGAAAAGCAGTGTGCCATGCTACAGTTGATGTCTATTAACGGCACAACCTCCATTCCTTAAAATCAAAGGCATTGAACTATTGATCTCAATGGATAGGATCACTTCAGGTTTGCAAGCATCCTGTTGTAAGGGTCTATCTGGGAACTCCTAGGAGCCACAGGCAGGGACTGCATCTATATTCTCTACAGCACCAGGTACATGGCTGGCACTATATAAATGTTTGTTATAATAATAATAATAATAGTTAATAATCCACGAAGAGTTCCAAGATGTCAAACTAGTTTAGCTGCTTCTTGGAGAAGTAGGAAGCAAGGCTTGACAGGCAGCTCTCTCAAAAAGCCTGTTATCTCTGACAGTGCAGCCTCACCTGGAATTACTTAGTACTTAATCTGATCTGCTCTTTTTGAAGGGGGGAGTGAAAGAGGTCAAGTCTAGGGTGCTCACTGCACATGTTACTTTTCCAAAGAGGATTTTGCTGCACTGATGACTGTCATCCCCTGCATCCAAAGCAGAATTCAACGTTAACAAGAAGTGTGCGTGCCCTGGGAACTGCAGGCTGAGTAGGGATCAGGAAGAGAGAGGATGGTTGCATTGTAGTCTCTTAATTAATGACAGAGGTTTGCGGAGTGGGGGCGGGGGGGACCTATGCCACAGAAGTAGAGATTAAAGCTGCTGCTGTGAAGGATGGAACCAGAGATCAGATGGCTGGCTGCTAAAAAATTGTTGGAAGTTTAATCACTTTAATACATTTGACCGTGATCTGCTCTGGCCAGTTGTGGCCTGTGGGGTCACTATCACGTTTGTGCTTGGGCCCCAGATGTGTTGGTGGCTAGCCTGGGCTGTTACTTGGCAAAGTGCTGATGTGGCAGCCTGGGCTACCACTCCTGCCAAGGTCTGTCTGGGGCAGAGTGGGCTGCAGGGGTTAGAACGTATGTTTGAGGCCACAATGGTGGTTAGCTGCCTGTCATGGTGGAGGGTGGGGCCAGAATTGCTCCCTGGCCGGGGTCACATGTGGTCTGCTCCCTGGCAGTGTCAGCGGCCCAGTTACGCCACTGTTGCTTCTGGTTTACCCTTTCTTGTCATTTGGTTTGGACTTGGTGGTATAGTTCAAAATCTTAGTGTACAGGAATGTGCCAGACTTCAACTCATTTGGCTGATCAGGGCTTGTTGCTAGAGCTGCAGCAAAAAGCAACATTCTACTCTCTTCAGGCATTTGAATTTCTTACCAACTGAGGGGGAAATGGTTGTGGTTCCCACAACTGGCAGGCAATTGCTGACAGTGGGCTTTGGACTGTGGGCATACAAAATGTTCCTTTCTCCCTCTGGCTTGGTGTAGGGATGATGCTCCTTCTCTTAACAGCTGACTGGCAAACAGTAGCAGTACAAATCCAGCCAGAAAACAGTTACTGGAGTATTCTTGCCTACGCCAGTATGTTAGAGTTTGAGTCAAGATTGCTTCATGTAAGCTGGAAATGGCATGGTGTCCTTAGACATTATGGTAACCAAGTGAGTGGTTGTCCTAATGTCTAAAAAATGACCCCTATGGCCAATGTGTAGCAGCTATTCCTCCAGGAAAGCAGCAGCTGAAGGAGAGTACCACGGGGGAAGCCCATGGTGTGCTACTTCAGCTGCTGTCCTGATTGGCACCAGGCAGCAGCGACAGGAGCAACATTGGGTCTCCAGACACTTCTTCTGCCTCTGCTACCAGAGCCCCCCCTCACCACATACATGCATAACCTCTAACACCCCAAAAAAGGAAACCCACCAGCTACGTGATCGGGATCGCCTGTATTAACAGTTCTGATCACATAGCTGCTTTGGTGTGTAAAGATGCACATGCTTAGTCCTGAGCCTTCTACAATATCTGCAATTGTTTGATAAGAGTTTCCTTATCAAATCTGCCAGGCATCTACTAGTGACTCTGCTCTTATTCTTTGCCGTCTGGAAAGGAAAACTCTTTGATTTCTACCAGGTAATGTATTTAACATAGAATGTTGACCAATGTTAACATACATTAAAACTCATTTCCCCATCCTTGCTATTTTACAGGCTCTTCAAAGTAATCTGAAGTACTCTCTCTTACCCAGACGCCTGATTATTAGTAAAAGACTGTCTCAATGTTTACATCCAGCTTTACCAAGTGGAGTGCATTTAAAGGCACTAGAGACATATGAAATCATCTTTAAAATAATTGGGACCAAATGGCTTGCCAAAGACTTATTTTTGTACAGGTAAAATTGTCCTTTAAAAGCTCGTGCTAAATAAAAATTTAATGCAATATTTTATTCTGGAGCTAATTCTCTCTTTTTTCCCCTTTTTTTTAAAAAAAAGCTCTGGCTTGTTTCCCCTGCTGGCGTATGCAGCAATGTCGGTGAGGCCTGTTCTCCTTGGCCTGTACGAGAAATATTTTCTTCCTCTTCAGAAGTCCCTCTTGCCAAGTCTTCAAGCCTTCATAATTGGACTTCTGCCTGGATTGGAGGAGGGGTCTGAAATTTATGACAGGTGCAATTTGTTTTAAGATGATAAAATATACCATTTTATCCCTTTCCTACTAATGGATTACAAGGGACCCATATCCAGTAACTATCAGTCAAAGTGGAGGGCCTTTTAAGCAAGAGAATAAGGATGGGCCAAAATCACTGAAAGATAAAGTAGAAAGGGAATGACGAAAAAGGAAGCTGCTTTCATGGGGAGAAAACATTTGGAATGTTGATAATTGTGAAACCAAATTTACCCAGAGGCTATACCTTCCATAATACCTTGAATTTTTTTTCTCCTTGCCCTTTCCAAAAGTTTTTAAAAAAAAATTTTTGTTTAGTTTTATTTTTTTTTATACAACAGTGGTGGAAATACATGGACTAAAAGAGAATCAAATCAGTTTTGCTGCATCATAGATCTTATGATATAAGGAAAAGTACCTGGATTCTGTGTATGTCTGGTGGTTGTAGCTGCACTATGAAAGACATACCACCTTTTTCACATCTGTTGTAAAAAAAAATGCTACTAACCTTGGACTCTCCCTGTCCCTCTTCAACAGTGTTGAAATGTCCACCTGGCTTTCTAAGGGTCACTAGAATTCAGCACCATCTGTAGTGGTGCATACTAGATGCCTGGTTCCACAAGTTTCTGTGGCAATGGTGTTGGGTGCTTGTGTTGTGTTGGACACAGAGGCAACATTGGGCCTAAGTGACCTAGGTGGCTGTCCAGGGGCCTGCAACTAATGGAGCCCTGTGGCTTCTCTTAAAGAAAATATTAAATACAAACCTCCATCAGTTCAGATTTTTCTATGCGAGTACATTGTTTGGACTGTCAAATATCAAGGCAAGACTACTAGTGTAACTGCCTGTTTTGAAATTTTACCCAGGGTCCTACAAAACCTAGACACGCCTGTCTAGTCATTTTGGTTACGTAATAGTTATTCTTCTGTTTTGGTGGTTCCAGAATTTTAAAGTTATGTAATTCTTGCAACATGGTTACTCAATTACTGTCCATATATTGCATTAGACCTTTTTTCTACCTAAACAATGACTACATGAGTGTGTATTTGTTACACTTCATTTCTTGCATGCAAGTAATGGTGATACTGAAATTAGTTGTAGCTGTCCTGAGCATGATGCTTATTTATGAAACGTTTACTTAGGAAAATGTAGCAAATAAGTTTTTTTAATGGATGGTTGACTTCAGTTGTGACCATGAATGATCAAAAAAAGTCAATTTTGTTGAATTACTCTCAACTGCTAGATTACAAGCTGTCAGACAAATGGATAGTACAAATGTTTACTTGTGCAGCTGTTGCAAGAGGCTGCATTCACAACAAATACTTAGAAAGGGAAAATCCCTTTTCCCTCACTTTGTTTCAATGAGTGAAAAAGTTGGATCACAGAATAGCAGGCTGGGCCAAGTGCAATGTGCATTAACTTGCCAAAGGTTAAGCCTGAAAACAAGGTTTAACAGGTCTAAATTAATCACCCACATTTCTTGTAATGTGGGAAGGGATTAATCAGAATATCATTCAGTTTTAGTTGCTGCAGGAGGAAAATGGAGGTTATTTTTCCCCTTTAGGGGGTATAATTCCCCGCTGCCTGTCCAATGGGGACAATGTGGTGATAGTGAGTGACTTTTTGTTTAAATAACTCCATAATAATGGGACTCATTTTAGCAGTCACAGCAAATCTTGAGGTAACTTTTTAAGTGGGGTTAACTTTAAGTGGGGGCAAGGTGTGTGGGGGAACCATTAAAATGCACAAATGCAAACTCTCGGGAGAAGTCTTGTGTAGACAGTGTGGTGTGTGTGTGTGTTATCAGCCTGGTTATGCTCTTCCATATTGATATTTGGGCACTTGCCCACATTACCAAGACACGGTAAGGTAACTCCTGGCGTCCAAACTCATGAGTAGCTCTGAACGTGGGCACATGTCATTACGTGTCATCTGGCAGGTCCTGCAGTCATTCATCTCATAGATGACAGCTCAAAATCCAGTCCTGTGATCCATGAGAGAACACCACAGGACCTGCCAAATGTTTTTTACCCCCTGCCAGTTCATGGAAAAGCATATCGACTGACTTTATGGTAGTAAAAACAACATTGAATATGTGAACTCAGTGCAAACTGATGCAGTGATGTTTGCTGAAATCTTCAATAGGTCTTAGAAGGGTGAATTGCTCCAGTGATCTGTCAAAGGCTATTGACTTTGGGATTGTATCTGTGAACATTGCTATGGCCGCAGGGCCCTGTGGATTTTGCATTTTCAGCATTGCTGCCAGTGGGGAAAATGCTGAATTCCTGTGTCCCTGGCAATGGGGCACTTTTGTCTCTGGGTGCCAATAGCAAAGCATTTACATGAATGTGCTGTGTCCTGGTGTGTCAGAACCAGAACACAACAGTTCCTTTGCTTGCATCCCATGCTCTAGTTCCCTGAGAAGAAAGGAAAGCAGGAGTGGAGGCAGGGAAATGAAGTTGCAGCTTCTTGCTCATGTAACACTCTCTTCTCCTACCTGGTCCAGAGTGCAGCTGGAAAATGGGGTGAGCCACCAGGTTTGGGAAACATGACAACCCAGTTTTGTGCTTATAACACTCGAGATCCCAAGCCCACACCCCACCTGCCAACCATGCTGAACTCTGGGTTGGAGAAGGCAAGGTAAAGGTATTGAAGGGGGCAAGAAGTAGATAAAGGAAGGTGGACCTGGGATGATTTTCCCATGGACGGATGCCATTGGGCAACTTTGCTGTGTGACAGATGGCTCTAGATTCCAGATACAGCAAACTGGAAGTTGTTGCTCTGCTGCTGTTTTCATACAGTGCATTGTGACAAATCACTTTGGAGCCCGTGTGTATGTGGGATTTCTTTGTGTTACGGTATTTTTAAAAATATGAATCTACACAGGAATGCTAAAAATGCAAAGCGATAACAAAAGTTAAAAACAAATCATTCATGAACATATAATTTGTGAACTAAAAACTATGGGTTCTGTTACATTTGCACAGCATGAATTGACTGGCAGTGTGTGCTTAGGAAATTAACAATTTTTTCCATCTTTCTACAGAACAGATGCTTTGCTTGTGAAGCTGTCTTTACTAATAGGTAAAGAAGTGTTCTATGCAGCTATCTGGGGGAGTGTTCTGGTCAGCCCTTCCATTAGACTTCCTGCTTCCCTCTTTGTTGTCGGCCATATCAACAGAGAGTTGTCTGGAAAACAAAAGAAGTACATGCTGGGGACTGATTATAAGCTCACCGTAAGTTCGTTACACTACTCGTGGGATATTCTCTACTGCCATAATGCTGGCAAACTGGCACAAATTCCTGATCCTCAATACAAATTAAACTGAATACAAATTCAATTGCTAAGCTCTCAAAATTACTCGGTAGACATAGGAAATGAAATGCCATTAATTCAAAAATTGCTTAATATTAGAATAGAATATATAACTGAAATAGTAATAACAAAGTCCCTTTTAATAAATACCTTTTAGAATGAAGAATAAAAGTACTTTCAAGCTTTTCCTCGTAGATGAGGCTGTATTATAGACATCTATAATATAGGCAGTGATACAAATAAAGGTATTGTTGCCATGTCAATGAAATGGATTTAAACTTCATGTTTTTTTTGTGAGTGCTACAAAGGGTGTTTTCAAACAAGACGGTAGCCCGCATTAGCCTTCACCAGGTACATTTCTGTCTGCCTGTGTATTAGGTGTCCTCCACATGGTCACCACAGAGCTGCCACTCTCGGTGGAGTCCAAGGACTAGAGGTGTGCACTTCATTTTCATTATTTAACAAAAAAAAATTTTTTGTTACAGAAACTATAATCAAATCGATAATGAAATTTTGGTTTTCGTTATTGGTTTTGGTATTTCAGTCACACCCCCCAATTTTTGTTTAGTTTCAGTTTTTGTCAGCGCGTGGGGGGAGGGGCTACAATGAGATGCAATCTGCTGGCTCTTGCTCCGGAAATGAAAAACAAAATTTTCGGTTTTGTGCAATACCCATAATGACACTGATAACTAAAAATGAAAATTCGCTAACTAAAACAAATGACAATTTTTGATAACGACATGGGTCCCTAGTGCACACCCCTACCAAGGACAGCATGGGCCCATCATGCGGGCCAATTAGAGCTAATGGTTGTCCATGAGTCCTGCTGAGAGGCTGTAGCAATTTCCCTCCCCCATGGCCACCTCTCAGCTAAGAGGCAGGGGGGGAAGGGAGATCTCTAGCATTCCTCTCAGTTGAGAGGCGGCTGCAGGGGGGAGAGATCACTAGTACCACTGGTGGAAGCTGCTGCCTGGAGGCTGCACAGACCAAACACGGGCTCTAGCAGGCTATCCTCTCATTTAATTTCCAGGCCCTTTAGTGCTTGGTGCTACACAGTGACTCAGGAATGCAAGGTCTGTGCTCCAAAGTGCTCTCCAATATGAGATCTATATGATAAACTTAAGAGATCTCAAAACTGATGTAGTATTTCCCTAATGAACTTTTCAACCAGTAGTATATCAGATGCCATGTTGTTACTATGATCCAGAACTGAGGGTTATGAGCAGCGGAGTGTTGCATAATTGTTGCTTCCAAAAAGTAGAACATTTTTTAAAGGGAAGAAGGATGGAGGAGGGTGTGTGGGATGTAATATTAAATATAAACCAGGATGTCGGTCACTTATGCTTTTTTTTTTTTTTTTTTTTTCCTTCTAACCAAACTCGTTACAGTATGGGCATTAATGTAGTAGCCTTGGGCTACAATTTCTGTGGGAGTCCAAATACAAAATTCAGTGTTTCAAGGTTTACCCCAAATCAATCCCTTAAAGGCAAGAATTCAGAATTGAATGTGACATTTTATCCTTTACACATTCAGCTCTGCTAAGAATTTAAGCATCAAATTTTTGTCATCTTCTATTTGTTTAAACTTCCTGCTTTTTGTGATTTATAACTCTTTGAGAATGGTCCATTGGCAATAGTGTGCACATTTGACTTTATTAATATTACAAAAAATAGTAGAAATTCTCAAAAAAAACACCAAACCCTCTAGTATGTCTTGAATTTCGTTTTGCTGCTTCAAAATGGGAGGTTTCTCAATGGGATATAAATTATCCTTTTTTACCCAAATGCTGGGATATCTGTAATTAAATTTTAATATTTGTACAACAGGTCCTGTTGCTTAGATTAATAGGTTCATAGCCAGAACGGAGACTGAAAGGTCCTGGGTTGGTGGAGAGCGGGCAAGCATAATGGGTATTGTGTGCAGGCAGCCAGCCAAGTAAAGCTGCAGTTAATTGATTATACCCTGAAGCACAACTTGTCAGTTTATAAGTTTGTCTGAACTAGACGATTTATGAATTGCATGTTGGCAGAAGTAAGGGAAGCGAAAATCTTGGGGGAGAGGAGGCAACCACCCTGTCTAATCTTGGCTATGAGACCAACTCTCATGGACAAACATCAGACATTTTGGGTGTGGCTAAACCAGCTATGTGGAAATATGGTGGTCATCATTGCATGCAGAATGTAAAACTTAGTGTCATTTCCTTCCACAAAGGAAGGGAAAAAACTTACTTGTAGGCTTCCATCTTTTGTCGGATACGAAGGTGAATGAATGAAGTTCAGAGAATATTAACTGAACTGGGTAAATAGAAGTAAGACTTTCCTATTTCTTATTACAGGTAAAATCTTTGTTTGTGTCAGTATTGGATTCCAATGTTCTTGTGCAAAGAAACACTTTGGAAGTGATTCTTTTCTTTTTCCCGTTCTATTCATGTTTGGTAAGTAACTGATCTAAGTGACTCTCATTTGATTTTTTTTATTGTGAACTGGGAGGGATGTGGGGGAGAAATTACTCTAAGGTTCTATTCTCTATTCACTCCAGTGGATTTGCACCAATTATTTCACTCTTCAGTAATTGGATTATGCACCATGTAGGTCAGTAGGAGTTGTGCCGTTGACTCTAGTGGGAGCAGACCTGAACTCTCCTTTCCAAAAGGTCTTGCCTATTGGCCACCATCCAGGAACACCCTTGGCATTCTTGAACACTTAAGATTCATGAATGTGAGCTTTTCAGGCCTGAGCAACAGTGCATGGAAATAGTGCACGAAACTGCACTTCAATTTTCTGGGCTAAGAGTTCTTAAGCGTCTGGTATTGTCCTCAGTAAATCAAAACGTATTCAGAACCACTGCAAACAAATACTTAACTGTTTCAGTAATAACATTTTTTGTTATCGTTTTAGTGGTTTGTCATATCACTGACTTGATTTTAATTAATTGGAGCTAGATTGGCTTATTTTCTTCTGATGTCTTAATTGTGGTTAAATAGTGTATACATTTGAACATGACTTGAAAATGACGGCACAATTTTAAATTAAGACTTTGATTTAAGACAAAATACTGAGAACAAGCTGGTTACTTTTTGATGGCTTATCACCAAATTATCAGTTTGGCAGCTTTCTTTACAATACTTCTTAACCGATAGATATTGGACAAGTATTATCTACTTTGCAGTTCATCTAAAACTAAATTCTTTTTGCTCTTTGTTTATGATTCCAGTGAAATTGCTATTCCAGTGTCGAAGTCCAGCATAGTCCATATACTCTCAGCAGCCACGCACACACTCTTGAGAAGAGACATGTCTCTAAACAGAAGGTTATATGCATGGTTGCTAGGTATTGTGCAATATGCAGCAGTAATCAATTTACATGTTGTATTTTTAATATTAAAAACCATAACTCATGAAAATAGAAAATGTTACATCTAAACTATTTGTCAACTTTAAATGGCAAGAACTTCTGTCCGCTTGAGACAAGTACTCAGTCTTTATAAACCTATGTGTCAGTAAACTACTGTATCAACTATACTGTACTGCAGCAGTTCTTAAGCTCTGATATGAACTACAGTTAGATTGTACACAAGATGATTTTAGGTATATTATTAAAATAAAAACTTGTTCGGGTTTTCCTGGTTATAGTTATGAAGTTGGAATGCTGGATACAATATATATCATAGTTGGGAAAGCAACAAACTTGATAGCTAAAGATAAAAAAAGAGTCAGTAATTACATTTGTAGCATTTTTGTAATTTTAGGCTTGTTGGTAGTTGTAGTGCTCCATCATGTAGAGAATCGGATTTTTAGGTCCAGGACTTCATCTTTAGTTGTCAAGAGCTTGTGAGCATCCTAAATATAGCACATCTAATCTTTGTGAGGCAGAGACAATGGAAGGTCATCCAATAAAAAATACACTTCAATAGCATTTGGCAGGACCTCTGTCTGTTCTCCTTCACCTTGGTTCAGGCTCACTAGAACTTTGTTGCAGAGAGTAGATTTGGTTTGTTGGTGGTTGGGACCTCCATGTACATTTTTTTAAAAAAATAAATATTTATGGCTTTTGACAAAGTAAGTATCTCTAAAACAACAGTCTTTAGTCTCACTTATTGGACTGACGAGCTTAAAAACAAACAAACCCTCAACTCTAAAAAGAAAGTAAAATCAACATACATAAAATTTTACACTTTCTCATCCTCCCAAGAGACCTCCACATGTGCATACACTTTACAGGCATTGTGCCTAAGATTGGGCACAAACCTCCTTTACAAAACCTGAATTTAAAATAATTAATTGAATTCCTATGACTGATTAGTCTTTATAAAAAAAAAAATTGTAAATGTAAATTATGCAACTCCTGTATTTATTATAGCTCTATTTAATTTATAGGCACTGATATCAAAGGGGGTATTTCTGTACCGGATTCATCCTGCTCAACTCCTTCTGAAGATCAAGCGATATATTTTTTTGGAAAATACTCCAAAGACCTTTTAGTTGAGGTTAGTGTTTGTTTTCCTCAGGCTTTTCCTAGCTTCTCATCCCTTTATTCTTGGCCCTGATTTTCTTAGGTACTCATTCTCCCTTGTAACTAAGCTAAGCATGTGCACCTGCAACTTCATGGATGTATTTCTCTCTGTTCCCTCCTTTTCTCCTTGTCTCTTGATTGTAAGCCCACTGGTGCAGGGACCTGTCTATAATTGCTGACTGTAAAGCACCCGCTACATTGTTGTGTATAAATACTTGATGTTTATGATAATTTTGCCTAACGGGTTTCTTGGAGTGAAATCCATATTAAACTTCAAACTGCTTCTAGAATTCACTGTTCATGAGCTATTTGGAATATCCTTCAAGATTTTGTTTGTAGTTGCATAACATGAGAATAGAAATTATTTTGTATTCCTTTGACAGGTACTGTAATGATGTCCTGTGATGATTTTTCCATATTGTGGTCATCTGTATAAGCGGAACTTAATGAAAACTGGATAGCCTTCAAGAATTTTTTAAAAAACAAACCAAAAAACCTACTCAGTCAAAAACTTTTATTTAACCACAAGACCTCTGGTTCCAAGGGCACTTTAATTTCCTTAGCAATTGGAGCCAATTTAGTCTGCCTCATTGCATTTGGATAGTCAGTGTTTGACAACTAATAGCTGAGATTCTGAAAGAATGAAAACTGCTACTAAAATTAGAGCATCTCCCCTCTAATTACAATGTTTTGATATCTTCTTTTCACAGAGTTTGGTTGAAATACTACATCAGAAGTTCTCAGAATTTGATTTAGAAGAGCGGCATCATGCGTATCTGAAACCTTTCCGCATCCTAGTTAGTCTCCTAGACAAACCTGAAATAGGTAATGTCAACACTATCTAGTGGTACAAAATCCAAAGGCCTGCCATATTACAGAGGCGACCTGAGAAATCCTGCAGAATTTTTGTTGTATTCCTATAGTTTTAAGTAACTGGATGTAGAGGTCTTCCCCTTCATTATCTGCTGAAAGTCGTTTTCTTTCAGTTCAGAGTTTTCTTTTCCATTTTATCAGATCTTTTCCACTAATCATCCCAGGGTGGCAAAACTAAGAGGCAGGGAAACTTGGTTTCCCCATTTGTCTTGGGCTCCAGCCTATAGGCCCTGTGAAGATGTATTGCTTATCTTCAGCATCAATGTTCTACTTGATTCCCCAACTTGACTACTTTATACCATCCTAGTGCCAGCCATATTTTCTCCTTTGTTTTTATGAACAGAAACTAATAGCTTCTTTCTCAAGTTGCACCTGTCTCTACATGCAGGGAAACTTGGTTTTTGCCCCTCACTGGGATATGTCTGTTTTAGCTTCTTGTACAATAGCCCATCCTTGCCTCTCTCCATTCTCCCGGGAGATCCTCCTGGATGGCCAGTCTGCAAAGTAGGATAGATCCCCGCCACTACCAATAGGAGGCAGACACAACATCTTTTCGGCGCCTGGCCAAGGGGATCTCACCCCCCTTTAGACTCCAGTTTGTTGTCTGCCTCCACACTGATAGGAAGCAGAAGGGGCTGCCTCTCCAGAATTCAAGAACCAGGCAGCCCACAGGGGGCAGGGGAACCCAAGGAGGAGCCCTGGTGCCAGGGGAGGAGAAATTCCTCTCCCTGTTCACCCCCCTCCAGTAGAGGGGGCTTGGGGCCAACACTGGGCACGCCCCTTTCCTGCAGAGCGGGAGTAGCTGGCGTCAAGGGGGCCTGTCTACCGATCCGTCAGGATCCTAACCCTGCTGGAGCCACGGATGATAAGGCCAGTACACATCTGCCGCAGCCTAGAGCCCGTCAGTATTCCTCCTCCCCCCCCCCCCCNGGCGCCTACCACAGCGCTAAGAGGGCTCTGGACTCCCAGCGATTCAGGGTCTTCCTGAGCCTCCGCCTTTAGGCATGAAGGGGGAGCACCGCCCCCCGGGGAATGGGCCGATAATCTGAGCTGCGTGCCCTCAAAGGCTGCATCCAGCACCAGGGCAGGTTAGAAAGCCCGCGCTGTGGCAATCCTGCCCAACAACTAGCCGCAGCTTTAGCTTTGCTGACGCGGCCCCTGGAGGTGCGCGTCAAATAGCAGCAGCCTGGGATCCGCATCTATGGGCGCTAGGACCCAGCAGTCCTCTCCTGCCACAGCCAGTCCCGCTGGCTTCTCCCGCTTCCACAAAGGGACAAGAGCGCCAGCCAGCCCCAGCAGCTCCGCTTCATTCCAGGCCTCGCCTGTACCATGTTGAGGAGGCGAGGTGAGGTGCGGCGGAGGAGATGGCGGGGGGGATCAGATGCCACAGCAGTAAACGTAAGCCCCCATGCCAGAACCCCCCCAAGCCCAGGACCCCCATATGGAGGTCCTCGGGGAGATCCTCTCAGAGCTAGAGGGGAAGAGGTCTCCAAGGCCCAAGAAAACCAGGGAACCTGCTCCCAGATCCCAGGGAAAAGGAAAAGTTCCCCAGCCCAAGAGGCCCCGCAAGGCCCTGAGGCTCCTGGACTCCCCATAATCCGCAGGTTCTTCCATAGAGGATGTGTTGTCCATCCCCCTTCAGAGGAGGACCAAGCCCCAAGAAAAAGCAGGAGCAAAAAGGAGTCCCAAACAAGGGATTATCAAGGGGGAAGCCGAGGGGATCACGAATGTCTCGCCTCAGAAGACCTCCAGGCCTCAAAGGAGGAGACAGGGGCCTACTCCCTCAGGGAGGGAGAGCTTGAGGAACAAGAACTAGAGGTGTCATCTGACCCAGACAGATAATTCCCAGCAAAATACAGGGACCTGATCTTTGACCTGGTAGTAAAAGCCCTCCACCTCCAGCAGAAAAAAGACAAGCACGCCCCCTCTGATTCTTCAGAGGAGGAGAAAGAGCGTGAATACATCCCTAGAGCAGACCCCAGAGAGAGAGGGATGGTCTTTGACAAGGCCTATGAGAAAATCATAAGGAAAGAGCGGCAACAGGCCAAACAAATTAAATAAGGCGCAGATGTCCTTGTAGTCATTTTCAAAGACCAAGGAACCCCTCCTGGCTATACCCAAGGTCGATGCAGCAGCAGCATCCCTAGCCAGGAACTCAGTATTCCCTACAGAGGGAGAATGCTACCCTGGCGATCCCACAGACAAAGGCATCGAAACTAGCCTAAGGCAAAACTTTGAGGAGATAGCCTTGGTCATCAAGATGGCTACAATCGCATCTTATTTTTCCAGAGCTCTAATGACCTGGATCAAGAGGGCTGGGGACCCGCGAACCTCAGAAAAAATGACAAGGGTGCTATCAACACTAATTCAGCTGCCCTACGCATTCATTGCTGACTCCTCCACCGATATGCTCCGATGGACCTCCCGGGCAGCAGCATCCATCGTGGCAGCCAGGTGTAGACTATGGCTCGGATCTTGGAAGGGGGACAAAAACGCAGAGACCACTCTGGTGGGGGTCCCTTTCAAGGGCCAAAACTGATCGGGGTCTGTCTCGACCAGGTTCTGACAGATGCAGCAGACAAATCAAAAAAGCAGACCCTACAGAGTGTAGGGATATCCAAAAAACCTTTTCGTCCCTTCACAACCTACCAGCCTGCGGAAAATTCAAGACACCCCTTCTACCTTCATTGCGGCAACCAGCAAAGATACTGAAACAGGTGGAACAAGCAGAAGGGAACGGGAAACGGATCCAAACAACCACAAGGGACAAGACATCCCAAGTCAGAGACATGACTTCAGGCCCACTTGTCTTCAGCCCCAGCTGGGGGGGAAGACTCAGGCGGTTCTCAAACCAATGGGAAACCGCCACCACGGATTCCTGGGTCTTACGGACTATCACAAAGGGTTACTCAATCGAGTTCTTCCATTTCCCAAGGCAATTCTTTTGCACCTCTCCAGTATCCAACAACGCTCAAAAACACCAGGCCGTGATAAAGGAAATATTCAGACTCGGAGATATCGGAGCTATAGAGTCCGTCCCAGCTCACGAGCAGGGATCCGGACTCTACTCAATTCTCTTTCTGGTCCCCCAAAAATCGGGGGAATGGAGGACTGGCCGTCCTAGACCTCAAGGCATTGAACAAAGGGGTAAAGGCCCAAAAATTCAAGATGGAGACACTTCAGTCCATCTGAGTGGCGATATCACAGGGCAAGTGGCTCACTTCACTTGACCTCAAAGAGGCATACCTGCACTTATCCATCCACCCAGTTCACAGGAAGTGGCTCAGGTTTTCATACAATCAAACCCATTGGCAGTACTCGGCCCTACCCTTCAGGCTAGCCATCTCTCCAAGGACTTTCACAAAGGTCCTAATCCCGTTAATCGCAAACTTAAGAAAGGAGGGGATCAAGATACGACCTGCTCTCCCGAGACAAAGCGTCTGCAGATGTCCAAAGAACCATCCTATACCTGCAATGGCATGGGTTTATCATCAACTTGGAGAAGAGCCATCTCAACCCTTCCCAGTCATTGGAACACCTCAGGGGTGATCCTGGACACCTTCAATTTCAAAGTGTTCCTCACACAGCAACGATGGATGGGCCTGTTACGACTAATCAGCAAGGTATCAATGTCACGCAGAACCAGACTGAAGACACTAGCCAGCCTTCTAGGCAGCATGACTTCCTGCCTGGGGATACTACATTGGGCCAGACTTCATGCCAGACCCCTTCAGCGGTTCTTACGCCCATGGCAGGA
This sequence comes from Sphenodon punctatus, assembly GCA_003113815.1. Lineage (NCBI taxonomy): Eukaryota > Metazoa > Chordata > Lepidosauria > Sphenodontia > Sphenodontidae > Sphenodon > Sphenodon punctatus. The sequence continues at coordinate 1,235,007 of QEPC01015537.1, forward strand.
CCTGCTGACTCAGAGGGTGAATCCTCTTCTCTCAGTTCTGGAGTCACTCAAGACATCCTTTCGATGGTGGACACAGAAGGAGAGATTTTCCGAAGGGGTTCCACTTTCAGACCCAGTCAGGACCCCGGTGACAACAGACGCGAGACTCTCCGGGTGGGGAGCACACTCACAGAACACGACTACGCAGGGGGTTTGGTGCGAATGGGAGCGAAAGAACCACATAAATTGGTTGGAACTTTGAGCAATATATCTAGCCCTCCAGAAACTGGCACCGACTCTGGGAAACAAACACATCCTCGTCTATACCGACAATATGGTGGCAAAGGCCTATGTCAACCACCGGGAGGCTCAAGGTCGGAAGCCCTTCATCGTTCGGCATCGGCGCTGATCAAGTGGGCAGAGGGCAACCTGAAATCCCTCAGAGCGATCCACATATCGAGAGCGACCAACATGCGGGCCGACTGGTTGAGCCACGAAAGAATCGATCGAGGGGAATGGGCTCTTCATGGTACGTCCCTACTTTGCAGACTGGCCATCCAGGAGGATCTCCTGGGAGAAAGGAAAATTGGGTTCTTACCTGCTGAATTTTCCTTCCGCGGGAGATCCTCCTGGATGGCCAGACCCACCCGGAGTGGGGAGTAACTCTGAGGTGCTTGGGATTCAGCCGTCCGGGTCTAGTTAGTTTCATTTGCACTTTTTTCAAATTTCTCAGTTCCTTCAGGGGGTTTTAGAAGTGTTAATGCTTCCCTTTTAAGCTGTTATAGCTTGCTCTTACAGTTATGAGTAGTCCAGGGCACGATTGGCCGTGTGGACAAGAGCTGAGAACTACTGGAGTCTAAAGGGGGGTGAGATCCCCTTGGGCAGGCTCCAAAAAGATGTTTTGTCTGCCTCCTATTGGTAGTGGCGGGGATCTACCCTACTTTGCAGACTGGCCATCCAGGAGGATCTCCCGCAGAAGGAAAATTCAGCAAGTAAGAACCCAATTTTCCTTTTTCTAGGGTATTTCCCCAGCCTTTAGTTATCCTTCATTCCTAGATCCCTATTTAAAAACTCTCTCCATTTGCTCTTCCAGCATTCCTTGTGACTGAGCTATACACATTTTTACGTCTGGGAGGGTCTTTGTGTTAAAATACTTGAACTTATGACGCATCCAGGAAGTTGATTTACCTTGTGGTTAAACTATTGCAAGTTATTTACATGGTCTATCCTCTGTCTGAAAATATATAATGCAGAACCTTCCAAACTCTGAGTCAGGTAACACTATCTGTGGAGGGGTTATGAGAAGGAGGATCATTGGGTCTAAACGTGACAGTGGAGCACCGCTGTCACAGCTGGGTCTTTGGGATCACAGCCCTGGGTTAGCTACCGACAGCCTTGGGCAATCCCAGGCCAACGTCGGTCATCACCTGCAGAAATTTGTAGGTGAGGTCCAGGCCAAAGTAGCCTGCTGTCACGTTTAACACCTGTTGACATACTTTTAATATATATAATGTCCGGGGTCATGGAATTATATTTGTCTCAAAATGGGGTCCTTCAGATGAGACTCTGCGAACTGCTGATCTAATATCTATATTGCAGTTCCTGTACTACATGTGTAATTTTTAAATTGTTGCAAAGGAAATGAGGCATGATAACTCTGTGAATGAAGGCTTTATCATCTGATGATACTATAGATAATGCCATGAATGAATAATTTACATTCTAAGCTTTTAAGTATTTATTGGGAGCTTCTTAAAACTCTTTTTGAAACTCTATTCCATTTTATAGTTAGAATAGAAAATATATATATACTGCAGTTGGAGAATACAAGGAGGAAACATTGCTAAGTAGAACAGTGAATATTAACTTTCTACACTAGGATCTAAGGAGTAGCCTTTTCAAAGGCGAAACAGCATTTAGGTGTCCAACATCTTCTAAGAAGTACTCAAGGGGCATTTTTACTCCTTGAAAATCTATTCTTAAGGCTTGCAGCATACCATAACAAAGATGATATTTTCTTTGGAAGCTTGCTTTGCTGTGTCTTGACTTGACCTCAGATGCTGGACTTAATGCAGTAGACTTGGTTTCAGAAGAGATGAACATCTAGTTTCAGTTAAAACCAGTTATAGTTGCGGATATCCTAAGAACATAAGTAGTGCCGTCTAGGTCAGACCAACGGTTCATCAGGCCCAGCATCCTGTCTGACAGTGGCCAATCTTTCTCCTGGGAGAAGTATGCAACTGGTCACAATGGGCCATCCATTTCCGGTTAGTTCCAGCCCCCAATAGTAAGAAGTTACATCCTCAATAGCCATTAATGGACCTATCCTCCAAAACTTATCCAGTCCCTTCTTTAAAACTAGCTACACTACCGGCTTTGACCACTTCCTCTGGCAGTAAATTCCACAAGTTAATCATGTGCTGAGTGAAAGAAAACTTTATCTTATTGGTTTTAAATCTGCTAGTTCTTTGAGAGATACTTGGGGGACTAGGGCTTTTAAATAACACACAGAAAACTTTCTTCCCTCCACACCTTATCTTCTGTGGCCTCAATACAGGTGTGTTCACCTTTCTCACCCTCCACCTCGCCAATCTCCATCCATAGAATGGGAGTTCTTATGGCAACATGAGATGGGAAGTAGCCAACTGGATTTCTTCCTGATCCTGGACTAGGGATAAGTAATGCTATTTTGGACAAGCATGCTGTTTGCAGTCTGGGCAGAACAGAAACTCTGCGGACCTAGACACCAGGGTAGGGGGTAGACAAAGGGGAGTTTTGCCCTGCCACCATTCCACAGAATTTGCTGGTCCTTACCCTTTCAAAGCTCCATGACAACATGATGTTCAATAAAGGCCGAGGCCATGTTGGAAAGTGGTGGGGTCACACCAGAAGAGGGTGGGTATAGGGATTCTCAGGCCCCTTTCTAACAGGATCCTTTCAGAATGTATTAATGTCATTGCAGCTTTGCAGGAGATTGGGGCCACATCAGAAGGGAACAGGAGACTGAGCCTCTTTGCCCCACCCCTTGCCAATGGGGGCCCTTTCCTGCACCCTCCTCTCCCTCTCAAATAAGCACTTAGATGGTACCCTTGAATGAGGCATTTATAAAGCAATTGCAGTGTGACATGTTAAAGTGTAATTTAGAATAAATAGCTGCAAACCTAAGGCAGTCTAGAATTCAGTTATGCTGTATAAAATAAAGATCAGACCCTGGGGGCGATAGAGCTTTGCTGATTTTTAATTAAAGGTTGAGATGTTTAAGATTTTTCTGAATAAAATCAAAATGTAATCTTTCCAGTGGAAGCAGGACAGAAATTTAAAATATAAGTAACTGGGTTCAATTCTGGACTAAAATCTTCTAATAGATTATTAGTACAATAATCACACCAGATTGATTATTGTACTATCATTTTCTCTTTGATTTCAGGGCCACCAGTTGTTGGGGATTTGTTTCTTGAGGTCATCAGAGCTTTTTATGCATATTGCAAGGATGCACTGGGTTCTGAAGTTAAACTCGGCTACAGTCAAGGTGGCAATGTACTTTCAAGGTACACTACAACCAATATTGAACTATTTGTTGAAGTTATATCTGATCACTCAAGTAAACTGCTCCATAATTGTTTCATAAATCATACCTAAAAAGCATTGCAGCTTCACTTTGTTTTGTTGTGTAATGACTTTTTTTTCCTTCAATACTATTTGGTAATTTTCTGCCAATCCAGAATTAGCTAGAGTTTTTAGCTGATAACATCAGACTACCTAAATGAATGTGCTGAAATATTTTTGAATTGCTTAATTCTCCAAATAAAAAGCTGATGAATCCTTTTTTTTTTTTTTTTAATAAAAGCAAATTTTAAGTATTCCAGAATGGCTTTTCTAAACTGCGAATCGTCTAAGAAGGAAAGATCAATAATTTTTAAAGGAAATAGTTAAATATTGTTACTAATTGACTTCCTTTCTTCTTCCCTTCAGTGCAATCAGAGAAAATAAAAATGCCACTGAAATAGTTAAAACAGTCAATTTGTTGATCACATCCTTAAGTGCAGATTTTCTCTGGGATTACATGACAAGATGTTTTGAAGATTGCTTCAGGTAATTATAGTATTTGATATTACCATAATGCAAAAAGGTTTAGGAGTTGAAACCTTAATTGAAACTTCTAAGTATACAAGTGCAAAATTTATGATCTCTGATTAATTACTGTGGGAGAGCTAAACTAAACATGCATATTGTTAAAACAAAGCCAGTTGCTTGCCTGTTTGAAAACTAAAATTACCATTTCATCACGATCTCCAAAATGACAGACCTTGTAGGTTTTCTTTAGAAAGCAATTGTGTCCTCGCATAAAAAGCAAGGGGATCTTTGGAGACTAACTTCTTGTGTAGACTTTTTCTTATGGCCATTTTAAAAACGAGTTTAAATTTTCAGTGTTGCCATGAGGCTGGCACTTTATATAATTGGCACTTCATCGTTTAAGCAGTAGTGAGAGTGAAATATTGTCTTGTTGGCGGACTTCAGTCATTTTTGGAAGAGCTGGATGATGAAAGTCACAGGATTCTGAAATATGAATTCCAGCTTTCATAGCTCTCAGCAGAGCCAGGAACAATATTATCTTTGAATAATAGAAGTCTGTCAAGAGCTATGATCCTAATTGCATTTGAGAATGGGCAGCCCTGTAGAAGTCAATGGAGCTCTGATCCTTCAAGTGATTTGAGAATCAAAAGTCAAGGAAAACTGCATGTTTTCAGTCTCAAGCAATGTTTTTTCTCCTGAATTAATATTGTAAAAGTCATCAAGTCCAAAACGTAAAGACAAGGTGTGCATTGGTTGGAAATCTTTCTCCCATAGAGTGCACACTTCCTTTTTACTTTTATGTATCCTTTATTTTTGCATCAGAGTTCCATTTTAAAACTTAAATGGGCCAGATCTAAGACAGCCAGTCAGGCACAAATAGAGCTGGCTCATAGCTCTCCCATGTACTTTTCTGATCTTAATTCTAAATATAATAATTATATAAATATATCATTTAAACATTTTGAAGTACAAAGAGAGACTTCCACCAGAGATAAGCCTGCCTACGGAATGACATGATCCTACCTATGATAGAAGCTTTAAAGGTATCCCATAGCATGAATTCAGACGTTGTTGGTGCTGAATTTATCTGAAAAAGAACCTTTCTTCCAAAACAGTTGTGAAACTGCTGTTTTAGAGTGACGCATTTAATGAAGCCAGTGTGGCATAATAGCTAAACGTGCAGTACCTGGATTGGGCGGCAGGGGGAGGCCCCGGTTCAAGTCTTGTCTTAGCCAGATATTCACAGGGTGACCTTGGGTCAGTCACAATATTCTCTCAGCTTAACATACTTCACAGGGTTGTTAGGATTAAAAGTTGTGTTTATTCTATAGGAAGCATTCAGAGTGCCATGGCAAGGCGGTGCCATATAAAAACAAATATGAGCTGTTCTGGCTCCAGAGAATAGAGAAAATGTCCTATCCTTTGAGAAGCAGCAGAAAGTCTGATTAAGCTTGGTGTGGATGCCATTCTTTGCTGTTCCCTGAATGAGTTTAGGAGGCCTGGCAGAGGAGGCAAGCAGAGAGAGAGAACAAAAGGGAGAAGCTGAGATAAAAATATACCAGGTGTATATCGTCGACCCTCTGCTCAGCAAACGATCTCTTGATGTTGACTCCCCTGCCACCTATCACTTTTTAGGGAAGGCTATTGAACGGGTGGTTGCCCTGCTGCTCCAGGCACGTCTCGATGCTATCAGCTTCCTGGACTCATGTCAGTCAGGTTTTCTCCTGGGTATGGCACTGAGATTGCACTTGTGGCCTTGGTTGATGATCTCCACTTAGAAATCGATAGGGGAAATTGTGCCCTTTCGAGTCTGTTAAATCTTTCGGCAGCCTTTGATACTGTTGACCATGGGGTGCTGTTGACATGGTTGCAGGAACTTGCTGGGTTACATGGGACTGCTCTGGAGTGGTTCCATTCATTCCTGGCTTGGAGAACCCCAAGGGTGGTGATGGGTGGTGGCTCATTGTCCCCCTCTAGAGCACTCTTGTGGGGTCCCACAGGGTTCTGTCTTGTAAAAAAAAAAAAAAAACGTGTATCTGAGGCCCCTGGCCAAGATCATTCTAATATATGTGGATGACACCCAGCTTTCTCTCTCCTTCATCTGACCCATGCCTTCCAGTCTCGGTGCTTACCCAGTGCCTAGCTGCCGTTGGGGACTGGATGCAGGCGGGCCGATAGAAAATGAATCCAGATAAGACCGAGGTGACGATGGTTGGCTGATCTTGTGACTTGGGGAAGATGGGAACCCCTGTCCAGCCTCCCTTGGGTCACTAAGGTTCGCAGCCTTGGGGTGCTCCTGGATTGTCAGGTTGCAGCAGTGGCCAGGAGTACTTCTTAGCAACTTCATCTGGTGAGAAGGCTGCGACCTTTTCTATCGGATTTGGATCTGTTCTGTCCATGCCTTCGTAACATTGAGGCTAGACTACTGCAGTGTACTCTACATGGGGCTGCCCTTGAAGACTGTTCAGAAGCTGCAGTTGGTGCAGAACGTGGCAGCCCACCTTCTGTCGGACGGGTTACCGGGAGCACTTTACATGGGTGCTTGGGAGTCTGCACTGGCTGCTAAGTTTCTGGGCACAACTCAAGGTGCTGGTTTTAACCTATAAAGCCCTAAATAAACAGCTTGGGCCCCAGGTATCTGAAAGACCACCTCTTCCTCGATTGAGGGCACCCTCTTGCAAGTGGCAACTGCACATGAGGTTGCTACAACGAGGGTGTGCAGGGGGTGTTCAGTTACCCCACATGGAATCCCATCCCCTTGGAGGTCTGCCTGAGCCTGTTCATCATCCAGAGGAGATGCAAGATTTTTTTTTTGTTTGGCCATGCATTTGGCAGGCAGGAATAGGGTGGGCTTGGGTCGAGGTGAAGGGAGGAGGATTGGTAGGTGGGAATAAAGGTTGGGTGGGATGAAGTGGGTTTTAAGGGATTTTAAATATATTGGACTGTTTATATTTCTTGTTCTGTAAGCCGCTCTGAGTCCTTGGAGAAGGGTGGGATAAAAATGTAAATAAATAAATTATAATTTCCAGCAATATTCAGAGCAGCAAAGAGGAAATAAGAATGATACAAAGAACAAACGGGGAACTTGTACTCTTCTGATACTAATTTAAATTCTTTGCACTTCTTTTGCCGTGATATTGCATCCTGACTGATTCTGGGAAGATACCTGTACTTTTTAAAACAGACTTTCTCTTGTTTTCGATACAGAAATAAATCCATTCAGACAAGATACCCCACTGAGAATGTTAGCACTCCCCCAACAGTTTCAGAACTCTGCACGCTACTGGTGTTTCTCTTAGACGTGATTCCTTTGGTAAGATAAGACTGAACTAGAATATTTAATCTGTTTCTACAGGTTTATAGCTTGCTAGGTAAATTTTCTAATCAACATGGAAACTCTGTTCTTTGAGGAGCATCACTGTTCTCACTTAATGGGATAGTTTTGCAGTTGGCCGGAATGCTTTTGTCAGCAGTTGCTAGATGTGTTCTGTACGGCGCCAAGTACATGACTGGCGCTATACAAATGTTTATAATAATAATAATAATACCGTAAGAACAGTCAAGAAGAAGGAAGGCAGATATTGGCTCTGACTCATCCCCACCCCCACTCCAAAGCACAGACTTTTATTCTCGAGAGGAGGTAAAAGGGAGGGGTGGAGCCTCTCCACCTCAGTTCTTCCAACCACGTTTGGCGAAGGCAGGAATGCTTCTGATTTGCTTCAAGTCCAGGTTTTTTAAAAAAGAAACTCGTTACTGTTCTTTATTATTCTATTTGTTAGATAGTTAGTTAGATATTGGTTGGTTAGTTAGACCAGAGGTGGTTCTCCCCCCCCCCCCCTTCCCCCAGATAACACACCCCAACATCTGTGACCATGTTGAAGAGTTCCTGTTTCAATCATTGCCTGGAGTGTCCAGCAACGCTGTCCATTGCAGACCAGCATCAAAAATGTATCACCTGCTTGGGAGAGGGGCACGACATTAAAACCTGTAAGGTGTGTGCTGCCCTGGCGTCCAGAACTTGTAAAGACAGAATGCTCTGCTCAAAAGACTTTCTAATGAGAAGGATGTTGCAGGGAGGCAAGGAGGGTCCTATCCGGATAGAAACGGACACCCAGGCTCCCTCCTGGGACATGGTCAGTCCAGCCCCTCAGGATCCAATACCTATTCTGCTGCAAGTGCAGTTCAGCCATCTGTTTCCCAGAGTTCTGCTTTTTCTGTACCTGCCAGCACCACTCTGCCTCTTCCTGGTCGGGTTGAGGTTTCCACCACACCAACAGATGCGGTGCCAGGCGCTCGTGCCCAACCAGAGCAGCCTCCTCCTGCTCCAACCTTGAAGACGTTCAGGCTGATCAGACTTGCACAAATAAAGACAAACAGCCCAGAACTCCTTCCCCCTCCTCAGTCATTCCCAGATCTGGGCGTAAGGGCATTTTCGCTTCCTGTAGAGACCATATACTAGGAGGATCCCATTCCATCTCATGGGCATACCCCTTGCAGGAGCTGTGTAGAAACTGCAGATCCCCCAACACCTACCATACCAAGAGAGTCTCCTTCTCCATACCATCCCTCCCCACAGCACCATGGGGCACCAAGACCACGGAACCCATCACGATCCTACTCTTGCTCCTGATCGCCAGCTCCTTCCGGGAGTTACTCTACACGTAATACTTCTTCTCCCCCATACCTTCACTCCAGAAAACATTTTCGTTAGGGGAACATTCCTCATACCATCACTCCAGAGAATGTTCCCATTATGGGAATAGGAGCTATAGTCATCGACACCGCTATTCTCTCTCATGCACAGCACTGTTATCACTCAAGATCTCGCTTTCCCACCCTGCGCAGACACAGGATGCCATAGAAGCTACACCAAGGACAGCTACCTTCCTTGTCCCCACAGGGAGCAGCCCCTTCTCCCAACAGTCTCCAGGGCATCTCTTCCCCTCCATGAAGCTGAACCCTCTTCCTCCTTCTGCGCCAGTTCCAACGCATTGAAGCCTACAGCCCCCACCCAGACACCAACACTAGTGGCGGCACCAGCAGTACCTGTGACTTCAGCAGCCCCTTCTCCATCAACACTGCCGCCTCTGCACACAACAAACTCTTTGCCTTCCTCAGGGACTCTTTTCTCCAAACCCTGCTGGGACAAACAACACTGCACTGATCCAGCCATCTCTCCTGCCACTCCCAGATTTGGGGAAGGATGCTTTCACCTCCTTCCCACAACCTAATTCAGACACGAGTTGAGACCCAAAAGGCACCCACCAGACCTGTCTTTGGGTTACTAGGCAGGGGTGACACAGGCCAAATCTCCTTACCTATTTTTGAGGATCTCATGAAGCCATGAGCATTTGTATGGACCACTCCATCTTAATCCATCCCTACAAAATGTGGCAACAGGTGCCACTTTGGTCAACCTAAAGTTGTCCATGAGCCTGCTTAGGGTCTGGAGAAGTAGGCCCTAGAGACTGTGAAAAGGTCAGAGAATGCAAAGAGATTTAACATGTGGAATGGCTCAGGTATGTGTTCCATCAGCATACTATCAAAGGACTATAGGCCATGAAAGTCCTGGCCTATCCAGACACGAGTATCTGTTCCTGACACACATGCTTAAGAAACATCCTGTTGACAAACATCTTGACTTGTCAGACAAACAATCCTGAAACCAGATGGGCCAATTTGTACCTCTGGCTTGAGAGGTGTAGACTAACAAAACTTTGATAAACATCCTGACACCCGTGGACATTTTGATCTTGATAGAGGCCAATTTCAGGGTCAGGAAAGAACAATTTGTCAAAGATAATCAAAGGTAAAGGTGATGTTGATGTGTTCACAGCCCACCCTTTCGAAAGACCCTTTTGTTGTGCAAAGGATTATCGAACATCATCATGACTTGACATCTTGCTATTGCTGAACATCACCTCAAGAACTGTATAAAAACCTTGGCCAACCAGCATGGAGTTGTGCAAATATGTAACTGATACTGGAAATAGAACCATCCATTTTCTGTCTTGACTCGTCTCACTCCAAGACTGAATCTCTCATCCCCAGGAAGCAAGAGCCCTCTCAGGTCTTTTCCCTGAACCAGCCTGCATACTGCAGGATCTAGCCAGCTTTGGACACGTACAGTATCTTTATCTGGGAACTACTGTATGATAGTGTGTGTGTAGCTGTAATACTGCCAAGAACAGAAACCACAGGGTGGTGGCCTAGTAATTTTGTTTTGTATCAGATTAAATTGTTTTATGACTATCTTGATCCCATAGCAATAAAGCAAGATCACTGACTCACTCTACCCTGTCCCTCAGGCTGGCCCAGCCATGTTTGTTAAGCACCCTGCTCCAAACTCGCTTGTTGCAGCAGCTGCATCTCAGTGATTGAGGTCTGGAGTGGTACAAATGTTGCCTTCTCATAGAGAAGGCTGGAGGCTAGATGTCCGGAGAAGGAAGGCCTTCACTTCCTCACACTATCTCTAAGAGCTCACAGCTCTTACTGTGGATGCCAGTATGGGCCCAAGCTTCAGCAGCCTCTGATCCCACTGAATTGGTGGCACCGCAAAAAGGAGCTGACATGGCCCAATTTCAGTTTACTGTCTATGCACATTGTAGATTTTGCCATTACCCTTTGCCGCCATGCTTGGCTTTGTTAAATCACTTTGACCACTGAAAACAACTCACATGGAGAACCTCCCCTTTGATGGGGAGGGACTATTTTCTAAATCTACTGACAGAACCTTAGCCAATAGCCAGGATAAAGGAAACCTGCCAAACTGCACGTTCTGCAGGAGTCGTCTGCTACATCAAGTACAGGTACTAGGGGGCCCATTTCTCTTCTTTCTATAGGCAGTGAACACACTCCTTCACTTATCCAACAAGGTGCTTTGGACACCAACAGTAGCCACAGCTGCCTCTACCTTCTAGGTGGAGATTTACAAAGCCCAGATCAAAGAATTGCACCCAGTCCAGCTCCTATGGAACCCAACTATCCCGGTCTCTATTTTAACGACTGTGAGGTCAAGAGAGCCAAACCCTCTCCCCTTCTCACACAATTTCAGCCAGTTTTTCCAGACTTGGTGTAACATCACCAGAGACAAATTGGATAGGGAGATAATCAGGACAGGATATTTGATACAGTTTGAAGTACCCCTTCCCAACCCCTCCTTCCCTTTTCCCACTCTCAAGACTACACTACTTGCTGAAGGAGAATAGTATACTTATTAAAGGAGCTATAGAAGAGGCATCTCCTTCTACTACCCATGACCAATTCTACTCCAGATACTTTACTGTACCAAAAAGGGATGGGGGACTTTGTTCAGTAGTCTCAGATCTAAAATAGGTGTTAGTTTGAAAGCTTACGCTTAACATGGTCACCCTGTCATCTATACTACCAGCTCTAGAAAAACCATATTGCCCCTCTCTACCTCAAGGATGCATATTTCCATATCCCTATTCTCCAGGCTCATTGTAAAAAATCCTTTATCTTATTGTAGATTGCCATCTTCAGTATGCAATCCTTCCTTTCACCCTAAGGGTGTTCTCGAAATGTGTGGCCTCAGAACTACGAAGACAAGTCTTCTCCTATCTCAATGATGGGCTCCTCACAGGCAACTCCAAACACGCCCTTTGTCGAGACAGATATCACCATTGACTTGCTCGACAGTCTCTTCCTCACCAACTCGGACAAATAGTCTCAAGAGTCCTATCCTTCGCAGAGGCCACGAACACAACTGCAGAAAGGGTGTTTCTGCCTAATGACAGGTTCCAGACCATACGACGAATCAGAAGACCTCAAGACCAAGACCACTAGATCCATCAACTCTTTTCTCTGCCTCCAGGGGCTGCTTGTAATGACAACTGCAGTCACAAGGCTGAATCTGTGCAACATTAGATCAGCACTATATACATCCTGTCTATCCACTCCATGCACAACAAAGTCACCATACCAAACTGCCTTCTCACCACCTCAATGGTGGACAAAGTCCCATCATGTATTCCCCTTCTAGCCTCCCGACCCACAAATAAAAATCACAATGGACTCTTCCCTACTGGGTTGGGGAGCCCACCTCGCAGCTCAAGGCATGTGGACATAGGAGACCACCTCCCTCCATATAAACATGCTTGAACTTTGGGCCATCCATGTAATTGGTCAGCCTGTTCAAATTGCCAGAGACAGCACAATCTGCTGTGGGGTATGTAGACTGACAAGGCAATGCCCGTTCCATCATCCTCTCAACAGAGCTGAACACCTATGGGCTTAGTTCATCTACAGTGATGTTTGAGGAGCTTGCCAGTTTCATTGCCATCAGTGTCACTCTGTGCTTGATGCACCAAGTATGTCTGAGTACGACTGCCATGAGTGAAGTCTTCAGCCCGATGTCATCACTCCTCTATTCAACAGATAGGGAACTCCTAACATAGACCTCTTTGTGATGGCAGAGAACACAAAGGTTCTGAGACATTGCAGCAGAGCAGCTCATAACCCAGGATCAGACACACTTCTTCTTTGGTGGAACAAAACTCTCTACACCTTCCTACCACTACCAATGGTACCATGCGTACTCTACAAAACTCTATCTCATTCTCATCATGCCCATTTGGCCACGACAGTCGTGATGCTCAATGCTTCTGTGGGCAGCATCCCAAGTCATCCACCTGCTGGCACGGAGGGATGGGACCTCATCCTAACAGCCCTTATGAACCACAAGCAGTGTGCTCCCTAGTCCAGCTATCTTTTAGTAGTTATCGTCTCTGTGTTCAGAGTTGGGGAGCTAGCAGCCCTATGAACCTATGCTTCCAAAGCAACAAGATGGATCTCCAGACTGTCCTAGCCTTTGTACTCAGTAATCTCCTCCTTCCATGTTAACCAGATGATCGCCTTACCCGACTTCTTTCCAAAACCCCACACATCACCAGCAAAGCTGCCCTCCATACCCTTGACCTTAGACGAGCCTTGCTGCTTAGTGCTCTCGATTTGTAAAACTCTTTTGAGCATCCAACTCACTCTTCATCTCATAAGGGGCAGATGCATAGGAGTCCCAGTTTCCTCGCAAAGACTTTCAAGTTGGATTTTTGAGTGCATCTCTGTTGCATATTCTGCTGCAAACAAGACTTCCCCAGAAGGTATCTGGACTCATTCCACTAGGGTGGTGGTGCCTCTATGGCCAACTTTTGCAGCATTTCTCTAGAACATATTTGCAGAGCTGCGACATGGTCATATCTTCTTACATTCACCAGACATTATTCCTTAAGACATAGGAGCCTGACAGTCCATGAGAGCTGTCTTTTTCCTCTCTAAAATTTTAATTAGCCATATAAGAAACCAGAGAGACGTAGACAAATTTTTATATATGGCATAGCGTATACCCTCTTCTTCTTCTATTTAATAAAAATCATTCTTTTGCCTTCGTACTTACTGCCTCCATTTCTTTACTGCTTACTACTCTCCCATAAGTGAGAATTATGATGCTCCTCGAAGAAATTCAGGTTACTTACCAGTAACTGAGTTCTTTGAGAGAGCTTTATGTATTGTCACTACCCACTAGCGCTGAAACAAGAAGCAATATTTTTTCTTGTGAAAATATCACGTGAATCGAGAATTGTCACGCACAATCTAGATAAGACCAATATCTTGGCTGAGAAATATTTCTTGAAATGTTGTCTACCGTTGCCATTTACCATTCACCATATACCAATTTACCATGTACTGCGTTCATCCTGGTAATACACCTGGGCAAAATGCGACTTAGCGCATGTGCATTACCAGGATGAATGTTGTACATGGTAAATGGGTATACAGCATGTGGTAAATGGTATTTAGAGAAATTTTCTCAAATGTTGAGAATTGGTACATTCTCAATTCCTTTTTCTTGCTTAAAATGAGCAAAGAACCATGATTCTCAATGATAATGGAGAAAACTCAAGATCAAGTTTCAGCCCTGTAACTTACCCATCCTTTCCCTCTACTCAGCTCCTTCTGTAGGGGTTGGAACAGGATCTGAGGTGGGGAGGCTCCCATTTTCTCTTCACAAGAATAAAAGACCATGCTTTTTGTAAACTATCTGGCAATTGGCAATTTTAAAAAACAAAACAAAAAACATCAACATCTCATAATCCCAGTGTACTCTGGTGAATCAGCATGTTTCATGCTTATAGTTAAAAGTATTTTAAAATTTCTTGTTGTGGCTGAACATAAACCAGGAACTTATTAAAATGGAAGTCAGTCGGGCACATGTTAATGGAAAAACAATATTACTTGCATATCAACTTCCTCATACTAAAGGCATGTTAAATTATATTTTGTCTATGATAAAATGCCAGGATGTTTTGGAAAGCTGTTATCAATGGTTTAAAGTTATCATATGCTAGGATATGCTTTTACATTAATCAGGAAGTATAAAGAAAAGTGTTACTCAAAACAAGCACACACATCTTGACTTTCAGCATGGGCATGTTATTTTTTCACATCTCTTATTAGATTTGACTTTATGTTGAGTAACAGAAGTATATTAACCATATTTAAATTATTTAATTCTTTGGATTTATATACAAACCTTGAAAGATTGCCTATCGATAAGCACTAGGCATGCTTTGCTTAAAAGAGCAATAAAATTAATAGACATATCTGAAAGTCTGCAGTATAATATGATCTACCATCAAAAGAAGGAATTTAAACTTCACATTTAAGAAAATATAATGGTTTAAAACTTTTTATTTCTTTTTAGGAACTTTATTCCGAAGTGCAGACTCAGTACCTTCCGCAGATGCTCAGCTACATGGTGCAGTCTCTTCTTGAGAATATGGAAAGTCTAAGTTTACTAGAACTCACTCGTGCCTTGAAGACATGCTTCAAAGTTCTTAGCAAAGTACAAATGCCTCCTGCCTTCTTGGATACTGAGACAGGAAGTACAAACACTGTAGGTATCAGTGCAACATCTGCATATCTCTTTATTTAGGATCTTTATGAAAGAAATACTGTACTTTTTTAAAGTGTTTGAACTTGTATGCTCTTGAACTTTTGGTTAACATGAAAATATAGATTATATAACCCAATATGTGGTTTGTTCATCAGATACGAAAGGGTAACTATCTTCTCACTTTCAGCAACAGATTTTTTTTTCTGATAGGGGCGGTACTTTGGGTGCTGCCAGACAAGCTGCAGCGGCCTCATAGCGGGCATTTGCCACCACCACACTGCAGGGCTGGCGCATAGAGCCAGGCAGACTGGCTTCTGAAAGCCGGGTGGGCTTTCCGTTCCCTCTGTCCCCTGTTTAACATATATATGAAGCCGCTCGGGGAGGTTGTGTGCAGCTGGGGGGGCGTGTCCGCTGTCATCCATATGCGGATGACATCCAGCTCCTGTCACTTTCATCTGACTGGCCCCACTGTCTCGGTGCTAGACCGCTGTGCGGGATTGGATGAGGTCAAGCCGATTTGAAGCTCAATCCCAATAAGACAGAGGTGATGCTAGTTGGTGGAACGGTGATCTGGGTGAGGAGGTCTCCCCATTTATTGGGGATGTCCGTCTTCCTTTGGTTCCATCTATGCCTAGGGGTGCTCCTGTACTCGCAGCTACACCTGGATTCTCAGGTGTTGGCTGTGGCCAGGGTGCCTTTCGCCAATTACATCTCGTGAAAAGGCTCTACCCATATGTCTCTGACTCCGATCTCTACACTATCATTCATGCGTTCATCATGTCAGGGCTAAACTATTGCAATGTGCTCTACATGGGGCTTCCCATGACGACTGTTTGGAAGCTGCAGCTAGTGCAGAAGGCAGCTGCCCGTCTCCTTACTGGGGCAGGCTGCCTATTGCCTTCTGGGCCCCAATCGAGGTGCTGGTGTTGACCTTCAAAGCCCTTCATGGTCTAGGCCCTACTTATCTGAGTGATCACCTCACCCCCTGGGCCCCTTGTCTGCCCCTGCGCTCGTCTGGGGTTGCCCCCCTGGAAGTTCTGCATTACCGATGAGTTCGGACGGATAGGAGGGTATTCTTGCCAGCTGCACCATCACTTTGGAACTCCCTTCCGGTATGGGGTTCGTCTCAGCCCGAACCTTCTTGCCTCTTGATGAAATTATAAGACCCGGCTTTTCCGCCAGCCGTTTGACAGGGGAGGGTGGGATGGGTATGTCGGGGTAACTTTGGGGTTTTTTCACTGTGGGCTTTATTTTGCACAGGCTTGGAGTTTTAATGTTTTTCTATTTACACTTATGAATTTTGTGAGCTGTCTCAGGTAGCTTCTAACAAGAGGGGTGAGGTAAAAGTGTACAAATAAATAAAACTGGTGGGTGTTGGTCACACAAAGCACTGCATCACATGGCTCAGCTGCCAAGAGTGGGGTGAGCCTTCCCAAGGCATGGTAGCCTCCCCACTCTCCCATGTGGCTTTAGCTTTTGTGTGCTTCTTTGTCACAGTGCGTATAAACCTGTTTTTGTTGGATCATGCTTAGTCCAACCAACATGATGCTTATTTTGGTTTTGGCAGATTCCCAAAACTACAGATGATCTTAGACATGGAGATTATTTCCAAGAGTAAGTGTAGTATTTCAGGCGGGCCATTTGTTGGCTATCTAGTGCTAACTTTCAGTATAGGAAGTAAGATAAAGTGGGCATTTAAATAATCCTGTTTCAAAATCTCAAAAGTTTGGTTTTGATCCTTGGCATGGTGGTGCAAACTTTTCCTTGATATTTTATGCTCTTTTTTTTCTTTGTTTTACAGTATATTTTAGAATGGAGGAGGAGGGCACGAAGTCTCTTCAAAACTGTGCCACAGAGTAACGTTGTCTTAACTCAACGTTTGGGGGCATTCAGTAGGTAAACTTGCAGTAACTGCTAGGGATGTGCGAACAGAATACAGTTTGGATGTTCGGACGTTTTGGTTCGAAAACCAGAGTTCGGGTTTAGTTGTTCGGTTCAGCGGAGTTTGTTTCGGCCGAAGTTGGCCAAACACTTAAAATTAGCGCTATCGATACAGATACCGAATTCGAAGATTTTTTTTCCCGGTATCTGTATCATTTGGCCTTAAAACAACCCCTGGTCTCCACCCCTGGTGCCAGGAAGTCTGCTCCTCAGCTGCTTCCCCCTTCCAGTCACATTTTTCCCACCCCCAAACTCACCCGAACATGACCGAACTGCTTGGCCGTTTTCGAGTTCGGTTCAGATGTCCGAACAGACAGAGTTCGGAGCTCTGAACATCCAAACTGCGTTCGCACATCCCTAGTAACTGCTCTAAAATTTCAAAATGAGCTTTTAACAATAACAAACATAGTCCTATTTTATTTTAGGGAAGTGCAGCTGAACGCACTACTCAAAATACATTTTGAATTAGTTAACAGCAGGGACATTGCTAGGGCATGGGCCCCAAATGTTTTCCCCATATCTCAGGGGCCAAGACAGAGCAGTTTTAGTATGTTCTTAGTAATTTCTTGGACTTGAGCCCTAAATCTTTTCAGTAGCTAGCAATGGCCCAAGTTAATAGCAAGCTCTTACAAGAGGAGAGTAATATAGATCTTTGTGATTGTTTTTTGTTATGCAGCATTTACTTGTGTCCTTTGGTATAGTGCTCCATTTGTCCACTTGCTGATAAGAACCATCTTGGCTATGAGCAGGGAAAGACAATGCAGTTCATAAAATGACTAACACAGACACGAGCCTCAATCAGGTTTGCATTGTTAAGGACTAATAGACCAAGGACAGCAAGAAGGGAAAGGTGTTTTGTTTGAAAGGAGTTTTGCACTGGAGTCTTCTGCCATTCAGAAACCTGTGTAAAGGACCAGCCTCCCTGCCTGTAAGAGGCTGTCCAAGGCCCATTAGTCCTTATCAATATAAGCCAGACAGTGCAGTTTTACAAACTGCATTATCTATCTCTGCTCACACCTAAAATAGCATGCTAGTGAACAAATGAGCAATGTGTCCAGGACAAGACTGCTAATTTGCCCATAATCCTGTTTGTCATTTTCAATTGAAGTTCTCTTCTCCTTCGTGACACACACACACACACACACACACACACACACACACACACAC
>QEPC01015537.1:1259565-1307246 GCA_003113815.1 Sphenodon punctatus
CCCCCCCCCCCCCCCCGGAGGGAAAAAGTTCCCCACCCCTGTTCTACACAATCAACAGATCCCACCTACCAAACACCAAAAAAGGATTTTTACAAGGTGCAATAACTAATTTTACAAACAAAATATATTGAGAACCAGTGTGGTGTAATGACTAAGTGTGCATTCTTGGACCAGGAGGTAGGGGGGACCCCCCCGGTTCAAGTGTCGCCTTAGCCAGAAACTTGGTGACCTTGGTCCAGTCGCAGTATTATTTCTGCCTAACCTACCTTGCAGGATTGTTAGGATTAAAAGTTTTTTGTTACATATAAAGTGTCCATGACCATGGCAGGAGGGCACTATATAAAGATCAAGACTTTAAAAAAATTATTATCAGAACATGGTTTACCCTAGCTCTCCATTACAGATGGATTCTGGGTAAAGGCTCACCCTGTACCCACAGTAAGATTGCAGGACCTAGGTGTTGTGAAATTCTGCTTCTGTACTGATCAGCACCTTCCACATAGCAAGCACCCAGCAGACAGGAATTTACAAGGTGCAATAACTATTTTAACTAAAAAAAAATATGCACCGTTTCCCTTTTGTTCCTTAGCCACACCTTTTGGGGCAAGAAACTACTGTTTGTGAAGTTCACCCCTACAACCATAGTTGGAGAACAGGACCCCAAGTTACAATCGCAAATAATCCCCCTCCACGGGCTACTCTCAGCAGCCTTTCATCCCCCATCACACCCAGTGTGCCCCCCTTACCAGTAGCTCCAGGAGGATTGGGGAGGGGTTGAACCAGGCTGTGGGGGTAGGAGAAGGGAATCAAGCTCATTTGGTAGCAACTGGGGCAACTTCATTGGTTTGGCTTCTGAGTTGTGACTTCTCCCTCCCCATTGTTTTACTGTTTGGTTTTAAACTCCCCCACAAAAAAAAAAAAAAAAAAAAGCCTGGCTGCCATTAGCACAGATGTGCATGGGAAAGCTTTCCCCTGTGCAACAAGAATAGGTCTATCCCCAATGGTGGTCTGGGTGCAAACAAAAAAACACAAAATAGGTTCCTGGTTTTTTGTGTTCTTACCCCAAAATTACCAATTTTTGGCCATTTTCAGATCTTTAAAATTTGAGGTGCACACCCCTACTTAAAGTGTTAACTCAAAAAAGCAGATTGTGAGACATGCAACATCTTACACAATCTAGAAAGGCAGGGGAATGCCGTGGAGACTGTAATGTCTACGCTTTCTTCAGAATGATGAACGCTGATTACAGAATCAAACATTTTAACCTTCATAAAGCATTGTTCTTTGTTTTCCCAAGGAGGTTGTGAAGCCAGTTTCCCCCTGTGGCTTAAGTCCCTAATGACCATATGTTGCTGTGTGAATGACTGCTCCATTCAGAACGTGTCCATCTCTACGCTGCTGGAAGTGATCAACCATTCCCAGTCGTTGGCACTGGTGATTGAAGACCGAATGAAGCGGCATAAAGTCTCTGGGCACGACCCTTTCTTTGGGAAATTGCAGATGGTCACGGTGCCGCCCATTGCTCCTGGGATTCTAAAAATAATTTCTGAGAGAACCAACTTCTATCAGGTCATATACCCTTTACTGTACAAACCTACTTCAGCAAAATTGTAGACCTAAACATGAGCATTCAAGGATGACTCCTATGCATCATAGTAATGCACAATGTTGAATGTAGAGTGACTTCAGAAGCATCTTAAAAAGCAGACTTCAGCCCTTTTTTATAAGCACACTAATACAACTCTTATGTCTGTAATGTCTTGCCAAAGCTAAATTTTAGCTTGGAAAAGGCACTTGCAATCCATAAGAACCCACATTGGGCTTAATTAGTATTGCCTACTTAATAAAGATTAAATATGCTTCACTTTCATGTGTATGCAAGTTCCAAAAGGCTAGCCAGACATTTGGAATATAGCTTTGGATTATCAGCATCCAAAGCCATTTGGTGATAGGTGGGGTTTTGTTTGGCAACATCAGGCACTTTTTAAAAGTGCCATTGTCTAATATTCATCTTCTGTCAGATTCCACAGTTTCTGATATCTCCATTGTATAAAGAACAACAATATTTCATTTCTAGTAATAGAAACGACGTTCTCCCTCTTCCATCATGTTCAGTGCACATAAATGAATTAAGCATAATTTTGCTGTGTTCACTAGTTTTAGACTTGCTGTATAAACAAGCCATGTGTTACCAAGCTGAGAATAGAGAGGAGAGAGAAACCGTTTTATTCAGAATACAGAACATAGCAATCCGTGTAAGTGTACGTACACACACACTTTTTAATCAATCAGAATTCGTAAACTTTGTTTTTTTATTTATTTTTTCCCCATAGAGAGTAGCTCATGTGCTTTGGGATCAGCTAAGCAAAGAGAGAAGGGAGCATCACATCACTTGTGTAGAGCTATTCTACCGGCTGCATTGTTTGGCTCCATCAGCTAATATTTGTGAAGATATTATCTGCCATGCACTATTGGACTATGATAAAGTAAGTCTTTGTTCCTCGATCTCTTAATCATGGTCTTGTGGTGCCATCCATTTCTACATCAGCTTCAGGGCCTGCTACTGTCCTGGGCCTTTCTTGGCCCTGACTGTCACGGAAACCCAGCTGAGAATTTTCTGTCACTCATTCCTGTTGTACCTCATCAGGGGTCCAACTTGTGGAAATTATTGTGGACACTTTCCAGTCACAGTTGGGAAACTCCAGCTTCCCCCAAATTTCCAATTTTCCAAACCAAACCACATTTGCCATAATTTCTAATGTTGATGTCACTATTTCTAAAAATAATAATTCCTAACTTGTATTTTAGCTGTCCTTTAAAACTAAGCAAATGGTCAGATATTTTATGTAATAGAGGCTTTAAACTTTTGATCACTTTTCCTGTTTCTCCATTTTAAAATATGGGTGCAATCCTACAGGCCACTTGCACCACCAGTAGAGAACGCGCTCGCTCAGGCGCATATGCACTGTGCACAGCAAGCCATGCAGAGCAACAGCGTGCTGTCTCCAATATGACCACCCCCCCCAAGCCCCCACATACCACAGCCTGGGAGATGGAGCAAGCACGGCTCCTGCTCCATCCCCTGGGCTGGGGTGGGGGATCTGAGGGGGTGTGCCATTGCCCAGCACGGCTTGCTGCACATGTGTGCCTGAGCGAGCACCGCTCAGCTGTATTGTGTGCCTGCTGCTGGCATTAAACCAGCAGCAGGATTGCACCCATTGTGTGTCATAGCCCATAAACCAGCTATTGAGAGAGAGAGAGAGAGAGAGAGAGAGAGAGAGAGAGAGAGAGAGAGAGAGAGAGAGAGTCCCCTAAGTAATAATTCAAGCAATATTTGCATCAATGGACAAAAACCCTCTAGATGCGCAACATAACCATTTAAACCAATGAGTTTTTATCCACATATTAATTCCAATAGCATTTGAAAACAAAGGTAACATGGGAATGCCAATGTCACCTTAACCGTAAAACCAGTGAGTTCAAAAAACGTATGTATCTTGTGCTTGTGCATACAATATCTTGTTTTCTTTCCTCATAACTTAGAGGAAGGGCAGGATATAAATCTAAATACTTTATTGGGGTTTTGTGGGCTATCTTTTTTCCAGAAAATGAAGTGGCATTGTATTAGCAATATATAAAATAGAAAAAAGGTTTGCAGCAGAGTTATTAAATGAGACTATAAAGACTCTGCCAGAAGTTTTTGAACAAAGTAAAATTATTAATCTCTGAATCAAAATCTGTGTTTTCTTTTCCTCCTGCTAAGGGAATGAGACTGGAGGCACTGTTCCGATTCTCCATTATATGGCATTTGACTAGAGAAATTCAAGGCAGCAGAGTTTCTTCCCACAATCGATCCTTCGATAGGTATTGTTCTACTTACTTTTCTGTTATACGAGTCCTCACCTTATCATTAAATCTAGAGGTCAGCAGTGCAAGAGCATCTGCTTTGAGTCCCGCGTTACTTACCAGGTGGCCATAGACCTGACATCAGTTGTCTCACCTTACCAATGTGGAACCAAGACACAATGACTTGCTCTAGGACACCCAGTAAATCTGAGGCTTGGACTGTGGACTGCCAGCTGCCATGCCCCAGCAAGGTATCCACTGGCCCTCTTACATTTTGATACCCCGAGTCATTTGTTTTAAGTTGCTTAGCCAGTATTTGTTTTTTCCAGCTGAAAAAAAAAGCCTAGGGAGTTGCATGAAACCTATTCCTCAGATTTTGATGATGATTAGCAGAAGAATTTTTGTGTGGTAGTAACCTTCAAGTGCACTTCAAAATCACAGCCAGCATCCGTAATTAAACCAAGCAAAAGCTAGTTAACTTGGCTTGTGCGGAGGGACCCTGGACCCGAAGTAGAGCAGGAGTTCGTAATACTTTCTAAAAATTACCATTTTCTTACAGAAAATAAGTGTGCAGCAGAGGTCCTTGCTTCAGTTGGTCATGAAAGTTATTCCCAATTCAGGGAGGGAATGGGTTTGAGAGAGAGCTACATTAGAATATCTTTTAATTTAGGGTGTTTTCAGACATGACACCAACCCCAGTTTGACCACACTTGAACATTTCTTATGCATGTTGCAAGGCTGTATTGGTGCCCTATGCAGCCCTGCAACCTGCATAAGAAATGTTTGTGTGGTTAAACTGGGGTTAGTGTCATGTCTGAAAACACCCATAATCATGGTAGTCTGCTACTCACCCTAAGACTTGGTCTTGCATAAAGAGAACCATGTGGCTTCAAACCTCAAAAATATGACGACGTTATGTATGTTTTGTTGCAGATGTTTACAGTGAGAGACTCTTGAGGAAACTAAGTAGTCATGGGTTAAGAGGCTGTGTCCTGTCGTGGAACGGTAACTGGTTAAAGGCTAGGGAACAAAGGGTAGAACTAAATGGTCAGTTTTCACAATGGAGAGAAGTAAATAGTGGATTGCCACACCAGTGTTTAATCATCAGTGATCTGGAAAAAGTAGTAAAGTGTGAGGTGATCAAATTTGCAGATGACACAAACCTATTCAAGGTAGTTACAACATGAGTGGACTGAAGAATTGCAAGAGGATCTTGTGAGACTAGATTGGGCATTTAAATGGTAGATGAAATTTAATGTGGCCATGTGTGAAATGATGCTCATAGGGAATAATTCAATATAGGTACACAATGCTGGGTTCTAAATTAGGATTAAGCACTTGGAAAAAGGACTTTGGAGTCATTGTGGATAATACATTTGAAGTCCTCAGCTCAATGTGTGGCAGCAGTTAAAGCAAACAAAATTAGGAATTATTCAGAAAGGGATAGAGAATAAAACTGAAAATATCATAATGCCCATATATAAATCAGTGGTGCGACCGCACCTTGAGTACAGTGCACAATTCTGATCACCCCATCTCAAACGTCTAGTAGAACTTTAAAAGATGCAGAGAAGGGCAACAAAAATGATCACTGTTTTGGAACAACTTCCATACAAAGAGGTTTGATAGGTTAGGGCTCTTCAGCTTGGAGAAGAGAAAACTCAGAGGGGATATGATAGAGGTTTATAAAATCTTGAGTGGTATAGAAAGTTTGTTTACCCTCTTAAGTAGTACTAGAACTAGGGGACACTCCATGAAAGTAACTGGTGGCAGATTTAAAAGAAATAAATAAAAGGAAGTATTTTTTCACTCAACTCACAGTTAAATTGTGGAATTTATTGCCAGAAGAGGTTGTCGGGGCCAGTAGTATAGCTGTGTTTAAGAAAGGACTGGATAAGTTCTTGGAGAATAAGTCCATTATCGGCATTAGCAAAGTAGAGTACAAGGTAGAAACTTCTTGCTGTCGGGAGCAGGGAGTGATCAACAGGGAATGGATTGGCCACTGTCGGAGATGGAATGCTGGCCTTGATGGACCATTGATCTGACTTGGTATGGCACTACTTATGTTCTTATATGTGCATAGTAGACGTATTGCCCTTATCCGCCAAATGCTTGATTTTACTTGCATGAGTAGTGCCATTAAGTGCATCAGAGTAAAATGAAGGATGTGGTTTTTTTTGCAAGATTGAGACCTAAGCATGTTGCAATGCAAAATAAACTTTTGGCTACTACTGTTTACTTTCCCCATGCAGGTCTCTGTTTGTTGTATTGGACAGTCTGAATTGTTCGGATGGTGCAATTGGTGCAGCAGCCCAGGGCTGGTTGATACGTGCACTGTCACTTAATGATGTTGCACGAATTCTTGAGCCAGTACTTCTACTCCTACTTCATCCAAGGACTCAGCGCACCTCTATCCACTTTATCAAACAGAGAAACTCAGCAGGTAAAACTGTATTCGGGCTGAAAATATAACAATTCAAGTACAACATGCTCTGTACTCTTGGCGTAGATATACATAATATTTTAAAGGGCAGAAGGAATTTTGTAGAATTAATTGGGTGTGTCCAGACTGCCTGGCTGTTTTTAAACTAGACATCTGTCCACATAACTCTTTTCATTACTTGATTAGCTTTCTGATGTACTATAATTGGAGCTCTGTGGTGTAAGATTGTGTGTGTGTATATAGACATGGTCCTTGCCTCCTGAACTTACAACCCTAGAAAAACATGCGCTATTACCACTTCCCTATATTCACTACCATCAGATGGGCTAGCCTGCTGGAGGAATGCACCCACTCCAAGAGGTACTGCATCATGCCTCCTTTGGGCTGAGCTCCCCATGCTCAATGGTCCTAGAAGCGCCCAAGTCACGCGTGCACCCGAGCTGCCACAGAGCAGCATAGGGAGGGAAGAGAGGCAATGACAGTGTCTCTTTCAGCCATGGCTGCCCAGAGCTGGCTCCCAGGCACCTACACGCTGCAAAGGGCTTTCTGTTGCTCAGTTCTGCCTCACACACTTCAGCAGTAGCAGCTTGGAAGGGCAGATGAGACGAGACATGTTTGGGATGCAGGTGCTGCTCTCTGCCTGGCCCTTCCACAACCGTTTGGGTATGTCTGTGTTGCCTGAGGGGAACTAGCAGAGAGAAGACATTTCCCCCTTCTTTTAGCTAGACTGCGCTCTTCTTTATGCCCGGGCACTTCCCGTCCCTTTGGCTTTCTCCCAACTTCCTTGCTCCCCCAAATCAAAGAAACTGGGATGGGTGGTGCTTTCACAAACAGCATTTCTTTTACTACACGCACAATTTCTCACAGTGTAAGATCTGATATGTGCGTATGTCTAACGCACACCACCAGGTGGGGTGTGTGTGTGTGTGTCGCTCTTGCTCTTGCTCTCGCTCTTACGTACACTCACACATATACCAGATTTCTCTGACCCACACCACCAGATCTGTGTGGCGCTCTCACAACTCTTTCTCATACACACCACTCTCTCCCCCACACACCAGATCTCTCTGCCCCCTTCTCTCTCGCGCGCACCCTTCCTCCTCCTGGGCAGCTTCCTGCAGTGCCATGCCAGCAGGACCCTAGCAGGTCAGACACAGGGGAAGCATTGCCTTCCCCCTGCTGCAGTGTGACCAGACAAGGTGGCGCTGGCTGGGTTGTCCCTGCTGTGCGGAGAGGGCTGGGGGTTGCTGAAGCGGTTCTTCACTGGGGCGGCTGCTGTATGGCCTATCAGCCTCAGATTTGGAGAAGTTGGGCTAGGCAAGCGTGAGCCTCCCCCAGCTAAAGCCTGCGTCAGCGTGGAGCCACTGTGGCACATCCCTAGGGCCAGCTTTGAGGCAGCTGCTGACTCTGGCCACCCTCCTGAAGCCACAGACTAACCCCTCTCCCGTCCCCCTCAGTGAAATGGAGCCTCTAAAGATCCCTTCCCCCTGTTGAAACGAAGTCCCTAAAGCCTCCCCCTGCAAACCAAGCCAAGTAGCTAACACTGCCAGAACTCCTGACACCTTTCCTGTCTGCTTCCTGTCAGCACCATCCACTGTGCATAATGTGAGATTTCCTTCCTTCCCATAGTATAAGATAAAATGGGAACTTCAACATCTTATACCTTAAAGTACTACGTGAACTTTTTTTAAAAATAAGCCAAGGCACCCCTGCCTGCAGGCTTGAATTTTGTGAAAAGTTTTTGGTTTCTCCCACAACTATAAATCCTTGAGGCTGATCAATTCGAGACAGGCTGAAAAAACCCCAAACAGATCCTCGGCCTCCAATTTCTAAACTGCTGTATATCTGCCATTTTCTATCCAATTTGGACACCTTCAACCTCTCATCCAAGCAGTCTTCCGTAATATATTCCATAATGATATCTCTATTTTATAAGCAATAGAATGGTTGTGCTTTATAACGGAGAGTGTGCTTTGCCATAACTATATAGGCACATCTGTATAGGCTCTCCACATATAACCCTATATACAGATATGTATTCTCTTCTCTGAGAAGGCAGAAGGACATGCATATACAACGTCTGCATGTTTGTATCTATAATCCATGTCCATCCTGTGACATAACTTAAAAATCTCACTCTCTCCATTAAATAAAGTAGGAACTTCAAAACATTACAACCTTAAAAACTACACAACAGGTTTTCAAACTCTAAACTCAAGAATTCACTACAATGCATATTTGAATTTTCTGGCTCACCTACTTGTCCAGATGGATAACTTAAAACACACTTTCCTGTTTCAACATGAAGTGTGTCAAACCACAGGAAAAAACAGTTCTTCGAGGATCTCCATGTATTCTCACTCTTGGGATTCACTTCCTCCTCTGCAGGCACCGGAGACGCAGAAAGCCTGGAAAAACCTAGAATATGGTGAGGGCTCCGCCCCTCCATCCCCCCTCCCGACCTGTCAAAAGAGCGGGCTCAAGATCTCGCAAGAACAGGACTGCATAAATAGGGGGAGCTATCTGGAACTGGAGCGTCAATCACGATATACACCTCCAGGCCCTTCATCTTGCAGGGCAGGACAATTCTCTTGCAGATCAACTCAGTCGTCAAACATCCGACTACCACGGGTGGTCCATGAACGATAGTGTTCTACAAGACATCTTACATCTGGAGCAGCAGGTAGAGGGGTGATGAAGGCTGCCTTCCACCAGTTGTATCTGGTGTGGAGGTTGCGTCCATACGTCTCCGACCCGGACCTGGCCTCCCTCGTCCCCTCGCGGCTGGACTACTGCAACGCGCTCTGCGTCAGGCTACCCTTGTTCCTGGTTCGGAGGCTGCAGCTAGTGCAGAATGTGGCGGCCCACCTCCTTTCGGGGACGGGTCACCAGGACCACATAACGCCTGTTCTCCGGGTTCTGCACTGGCTGCCAATAGCATGCCAAGCCAGGTTCAAGGTATTGGTGTTGATTTTATAAGGCCCTGTACGGTCTCAGCCCCTCATGCCTCAGGGATCGCCTCGCCCTCCGTGCCCCAGAGCAGCTCCTTCGTTTTGCCGGGGGTGCCTTCTTGGAGGTCCCCCGTGTCCACAATGGAGAGGGCATTCTTGGCGGCCGGGCCAAGCCTTTGGAATTCCCCCAGGAGAAAGCTCACCTGACCTTAATATTCCGGCAAGTTTGTAAAACCTGGCTATTTGCCCTTTGGGGAGGGTGGGTTAGTGAGTTTTTATCCTCCACCCTTCTTTATTATTCGTTATTATTTGTTGTCTTCTCCCTGTTTTATCTGTAAGGTTTTTATAACTGTGTTAAATGTTTTTAAGGCTGTTTTATTTTTTGAAATTTGTTAGCTGCCCGGAGCTGCTTGCAGGAGGTGTGGGGTATAAATGTATTAAATAAACAAAAAATAAATAAATAAATGTTCTGCAGCCATGCAGGGTTAGTGCCAGGATCAATCTCAGATGCATTCGCGATCTTCTGGACTGGGGACTTCCTTTGTGCCTTTCCCCCAACACCTCTTCTGCGCAAGGTGCTTTACAGGATCCAATCAGATCACCCCCACATCATTCTCATAGCCCCTTTCTGGCGCAGGCAAACCTGGCTCCAGACACTCCTGGAACTGGCCTCCAAGGTCGAAGACCTTCCTCTTCAACCCGACCACCTGTCACTCCAATGGGGCACCATTCTCCATTGCAACCTACGCATGCTCTATCTCTGCGCTTGGCTATTCGTCCATGATGGAGGGAGGTATTCCCAGAGATTTCAGCTATTCTGCTAAATTCTCGACGCCCTTCCACCCAAACGGGTTACACAGCCAAATGGACTCGTTTCTCTAGAGGGTGTTCTTCCATCAAGATTCCAATGACCTCCCTCAATATGAACCATATTTCCAAATATCTATCACATCTCCAGGAATCTGATCTTTCCCTCTCCTCTACTAACGTACCCTTGGCTGCCCTTTCGTCCCCCGTAGAACTGGAGGACACAGATACCCTGTTTTCCCATCCCCTGATGAAGACCTTCGGGAACAGCCTTATCAATACCTTTCCTCCCACTACTCAACCGGCCCCCTAGTGGGACCTTAATCTCGTACTTGCAAAATTAATGGGACCTCCATTTGAACCTGTGGCCTCTTTTTCAATGGAAAACGTATCCATCAAAACTGCCATGTCAGTGGCTATCCCCTCAGCCCAAAGGGTTAGTGAGTTAACAGGCCTCGGAGCCTCTCCTCCTTATATTCGGTTCTCAAAGGACTAGGTGGACCTTAGGACTGACCCATCATTTTATCAAAGGTAGTCTTCCCCTTTACATCTGAATCAGACTATCTCTTTCCCAGTCTTTTTTCCAAAGCCACATGCCTCACGTTCGGAACAGTCTTTACAGTCTCTAGATGTAAAGAGACTTTGTCGTTCTATATCCACCGCACTAGACTGATCAGAGCTTCTGATTTGCTGCTATTATTATTATTATTATTATTATTATTATTAATAAACATTTATAAAGCGCCAGTTGCAACCTGGCGCTGTACAGAACATACAATCAGATGCGGTCCCTACCTGTGGCTTACAATCTAAAAGACAAGGAGGGGGAGACAAGGAGAGGGGACAGCGGGAGAGACATGGGAGAAGACAAACAAACATTCAGGCGGATGCGAAGTCTCAGGTGCGTGTACTTGGCTTGGTTACAAGGTGGTCGGTAGCAGCAGTCAGCAGAGGAGGGCTGACAGTAAGAGCAAGGGGAAAGACTAGAGGGCATTGGGAAAGGCAGCATGGAAAAGGTGGGTCTTGAGGAGGGATTTGAAGGAGCGGAGGGAGGAGGCGAGGCGGACGTCGGCAGGGAGGGAGTTCCAGGCATGCGGGGCAGCGAGGGAGAAGGGACGAAGGCGGTTGGGCGAGCAGGAGAAGCGAGGGAGAGCGAGGGAGGGGACAGCGGAAGAGCGGAGAGCGCGCGCAGGAGCGCGTAGGGCGATTAGGTCCGAGAGGTAAGGGGGAGCTTGGTCATGGAGCGATTTGAACGTGAAAACCAGGAGTTTGAACAGGATACGTTCAGGAAGGGGGAGCCAGTGAAGGGAGAGGAGGAGAGGCGTCACATGGTCGAAGCGACGGGCAGAGTGAATGACCTTGGCGGCAGAGTTTTGGATCGCCACAAGGGGGGACAGGTGGGAGCGAGGGAGGCCAGCAAGGAGGAGGTTGCAGTAGTCGAGGCGAGAGATAACCATGGCATGAACAAGGATTTTGGCCGAGGAGACAGATAGAAAGGGGCGTATGCGGGCAATGTTGAGGAGAGCGAATCGGCAGGATTTGGCCACAGAGTCAATGTAAGGTTTAAAGGAGAGGTGCGTGTCAAAAATGAAGCCCAAGCTGCGGGCACGGAGAACAGGACGGATGGTGACCCCATCAATGCAGATGGTCAGGTCAGAGGGAGAGGAGGGGGATGGAGGAAAAATGAGGAGTTCAGTCTTGGCCATGTTCAGTTTGAGTTGGCGTCGGGACATCCAGGCGGAGATATCAGAGAGGCAGTCGACGAGGCGTGAGCGGATAGAGGAGGAGAGAGAGGGGGTAGAGAGATAGAGTTGGGTGTCATCAGCATAGAGATGGTATTGGAATCCGTGGGAGGCAATAATTTCGCCAAGGGACCGGGTGTAGATAGAGAAGAGGAGAGGGCCAAGGACAGAACCTTGGGGAACCCCAACCGAGAGGGGAAGGGAGGGGGAGGTCGACTCGGGGAGGGAGACATTAAAGGAGCGGTCAGAGAGGTAGGAGGAGAACCAGTCAAAGACAGAGCCACGGAAGCCCAAAGAGTAAAGCGAGTCCAAGAGGAGCGAGTGGTCGACAGTGTCAAAGGCAGCAGAGAGGTCAAGGAGGACAAGAACGGAGTAGTGGCGCTTCGATTTAGCGACAAGTAGATCATTGGTGATCTTGGCCAGGGCAGTTTCAGTAGAGTGGAGGGGGCGGAAGCCGGACTGGAGAGGGTCCAGGGAGGAGTTGGCAGAGAGGAGGTTCAGGCAGCGGGAGTAGACGACACGTTCCAGGAGCTTCGAAGCAAAGGGAAGGAGGGAGACTGGCCGGTAACTAGAGGGATCGAAAGGGTCCAGGGTAGGCTTTTTGAGGATGGGGGAGACAGTGGCATGTTTGAAGGCAGAGGGGAAGGAGCCTGTGGAAAGGGAGAGATTGACAACATGCAGAAGGGGGGGAGCGACAGTGGGAGCAATAGAGGTCAGGAGGCGGGAGGGGATCGGGTCAAGGGGGCAGGTGGAGGGGTTGGATGAAGAGAGAAGAGCAGAGATTTCCTGGAGAGAGGCAGGAGGGAAGGATGCGAGGAGGGAGGGGGGCGGGGGAGGGGGCGGGAGGGGAGCGGGGGGCGGAGGGGGGCGGGAGGCAATATCCCGACGGATCTTGTCAATCTTGGAGGTGAAGAACGACGCAAGATCCCGAGCAGCAAGGGAAGAGGGCGGGGGAGGGCAGGGGGGTTTGAGAAGGGAGTCGAAAGTAGAGAAAAGGCGGCGAGGGTCGCGGGAGAAAGATTCGATCCTAGAGGCATAATAGCGCTGCCTAGCTAGGGAGATAGCCGAGGAGAGGGAGGAGAGGGAGAATTTGTAATGGAGGAAGTCAGGGAGGGAGCGGGATTTGCGCCAGAGGCGTTCGGCAGCCCGGGTGCAGGAGCGGAGGTAGCGGATGGCAGGGGTAAGCCAGGGGCGGGGGTTGAGGGGGCGAGCAGAGGGGGGGGCAAGAGAGTCAAGGGTCGAGGAGAGAGAAGCGTTGAGAGCAGAGACGGCAGAGTCAGGGGAGGAGGAGGCGAAAACGGGGGGGAGAAGGGGGGAAAGATTTGAGGCAAACTCCGCGGGACAGGGAATTGGGGTTAAGATTACCTCCCAGACACTGTCAAAATGGATTCTCCTCTGCATCCAGAGATGCTACCTTCAAGCTCGGAGGACACCACTGCCCGTCTCCGAGCACACTCGACCAGAGCAGTGGCCACAACCATGGCCAATCTCCGTGGTGTCCTGATCGTAGATATTTGCATAGCTGCTGCCTGGTCCTCTGTTCACATGTTCTCTAACCATTACTCTCTGGACCTAGTGGCTAGATTGGATACCCTAGTGGGAAGAGCAGTTCTCCAACCTCTATTTGCTTAACTTCCTCGACTCCCACTACTTTGTGGTAGGTGTTATGAACTGCTATTCACTCTCCCAAGAGAGAATCGCGGAGATCCTCGAAGAAATAGAGGTTACTTACTAGTAACTCTGTTCGAGAGAGAGCTCCGCATATTCTCATGACCCGCCCTCCTTCCCCTCTGTCTCGGATGTACCTTTAATTAGTCTTCCGAGACGGGGTTGGAAGGAACTGAGGCAGTGAGGGCTCCTTCCCCTATTTATGCAGTCCTGTTCTCGCGAGATCTTGAGCCCGTTCTTTTGACAGGACGGGAGGGGGGGATGGAGGGGCAGAGCCCTCACCATATTCTAGAACTTTCCAGGCTTTCTGCCTGGAGACTGTTGACAACAAGGTCTCCGGTGCCTGCAGAGCAGGAAGTGAATCCCAAGAGTGAGGATACGTGGAGCTCTCTCGAAGAACAGAGTTACTGGTAAATAACCTCTATTTCTGCCTCCAAATCTCCAAGTCCTATAATCTAGCTGTTTCTTAGCCAGTCATTCTGAAACTTGGTTAGCTTCTACCCCTCACCTAAGTGATTCTCCCTCCAAAAGTTTCAGAGTAATATGATAAATCATCTTGATTTTATAACTAATAGAATTATTATGATTTTAGCCAGGGTGATGTAGCTGCCTTAGTTATAGATCTGCTCCCGTGGCTCTATAATACATGTATGAATGTGTATATGTCTACATATGGCTGTGTATGTGTGCATAATTTTGATATATCCGAGGGCTGTTTAGACATCAGGGAATACTTTTTCTTACAGGAAGCACTCCTGGACAGCCAGCTCAGGACACCAGGGTAGATCCCTGCCGTGACCAGCAGGATGCAGACAAAGCTTTTTGGAGCATGCATAAAAGAATCTCCCCCCGAGCTCCAGTTCTTTGTCTGCCTCTGGACCAGCAGGACGCTAACTTGTGCAGTCCCTGCTTTTAGGGGGAAATCTCTGGGAGCCTAACATTTTTTTTTAAAAAAAAGCTCTTCTGACTCCTCCAGAGAAGAGTCAGAGCTGGGAGTACATCCCTAAATCCCACTCAAAGGGCAAGGTCATGATCCTTGATAAAGCTTTCGAGAGGATTGTAAAAGGAGTGGCAGCACCCATCTAAAGCTTTTAAAGTCAACAAAACCCAGGAGGTTCTGTATTCCTTTACCAAAAACAAGGAAGCTCTCCTCTCCACCCCTAAGGTGAATGCAGCCATGGCTTCCCTGCCAAGAAAGTCAATCTTCCCACCGAAGGGGACTGTTTTCCCTGAGATCCTAGACAAAAGAATCAAGGTGAGCCTCCGCAGGAACTTTGAGGAGGTGTCAGCGGAGATCAGAATGGCCACCATCACCTTATACTTCTCCAGGGCCCTTATGAAATAGCGTGATCCCTACCTCTATGGATCTATCTCCCTGCACATGACAGTAGTCTTGTCAGCTAGAATCCAGCTTGCCAACTCCTTTATTGTGGATGCCACCATGGACATGCTGTGCTGGGCATCCAGGACAGCAGCCTTGAATGTGGAAATCTGCAGGCATCTGTGGCTGCGTTCATGGACAGGGGATAACATGACTAAGAACACTCTAATAGGGGCCCCCTTCCAGGGGTCAAAGCTGTTCGGCATCTGCCTCAACAAGGTGCTGGCAGATGCAGCTGACAAATCAAAGAAACACACGCTACAAAGCATCTCGGCACCCAAGTGGCCCTTTCGTTTCTCTCCCTCCAACTCAACACTTACGGGGGCTAGAAGAAGCCACACTACACTAGAGGGGACGGCCAGCCAAAATACAAACGTCGCAGGGACCGCTCTAAAGGATCGGGGGCTCCTTCCCGCAAGCCCAGAGGCGCCCCCGGTCCAAGGGAAAATTAGACACATGAATTCTGCCACACCCCTCAGAGGACCTCGCTACTCTGGGGGGCAGGCTAACACACTTAGCACAGCAGTGGGAACTCGACGTAACAGACAAATGGTGCTAGAAATTATCAGAGACCACAAAAAGGCTCAGAATGGAGACCCTTCAGTCGATACCGCTGGCAATTATCCCAGGGAGACTGGTTGACATCACTGGACCTGAAGGAGGCATATCTCCACATCCCAATCAGACCAGCTCACTGAAGGTGACTACGCTTTACATACAAGGGTCACTGGCAATATACAGCCCTCCCGTTCGGCCTGGCAACATCTCTGAGGACCTTCACCAAAGTCCTGGTCCCCTTGATCGCCAGCGTCAGAGCAGAAGCGATCTGCCTGCACCCATACCTGGATGATATTCTAATCAGGGCACCATCGCCCGAGAGAGCATAACAGAATACCTCCAGGACCATTCAGTACCTTCAAGCCCATGGCTTCCTCATCAGCTTCAAGAAAAGCCACCTGGTACTGGTACAGAAACTAGAGCACCTAGGGGTGATCCTGGACACGAGGCCCCACAGAGTCTGCATCCCACCCCCTGAGGCAGGAAAAGCTGCTTTGCCTAGCTCAGTGAGCTCTGGACAATCAAAGAGTCTGAATCAAGACACCAGAAAGCCTCCAGGGTCTGATCTCATGCACCCAGCTCCTCCGCTGCTCCAGGATCCATGCAAGGCCCCTCCAGATGCTCCTGTGTCCCTTCCATGCTAAACTGACAGCAGGGCTCAACCCATGGATATCAGTGTTGTGGGAGGTCAGACTCCCTGAAATGGTGGAAACGGGAAGATTGGTTCAACAACAGGGTGCCCATGGGGGACCACACTGCGTACAGCTGTTGACCCAGGGCACATGGTCCAATGCCGAAAGAGGAAGAAGCATAAATTGACTGGAGCTCAAGGTGATCTTCCTAGCCCTGAAGACCCTGTCCACAATGGTAAGAGGGCAACACGTTCGAATATACACAGACAACGGGACGGTAAAGGCATATGTGAACCACCAAAGGGGATCACAGTCGAGGCCACTCTCAGCTAGCCGCTCACCTTCTCCAGTGGGCGGAAGACAACTTGATATCGCTTTGAGCGTGCCACATAAAGGGAAGCAAACATCCAGGGTGACTGCCTGAGTAGACAGATGGTGGATCCAGGGGAATGGGCCCTGAGCACAGAGGCAGTCAACCGGATACTAGAAGTCTTCGGGAGACTGATCATCGACCTCTTCGCAAGCAAGGACAATGCAAAAGTTCCCCGCTTCATGTCTCACCATTATGAACCTTTGGTAGTAGCTCAGGACGCCCTAAACTGGCCATGGCCAAGAGGCACTGCATACGCTTTCCGCCGTTACTATTGATCACGAGAATGATTGCCAAGCTGAGGAGAGAACACACCCGCCTGATCGTGGTGACCTCCTTCTGGCCCAGAAGGCCATGGTTTGCCGATCTCCAAGACCTAAAAACTGCCCCCCCCTCAATACACACACACACACACACACACACACACACACACACACACACACACACACACACACACACACACACACACACACACACACACACTGAGGCTCCTGGAGGCTCCGGGTTTGCTGACTCAAGGCCCAGTGCAGTACGAGAAGCTGGGCATGCTGAGGCTGACTGCTTGGAACTTGAGCGGGGAGCTTTAAGACAGCTGGGGTACTCTAAGGCAGTATTAGACACCTTGATTCAGTCTAGGAGACAGTCTACTAGGAATATTTACAGGTGTACTTGGACAGTTTTTTCCTCCTAGTGTGCAGGGAAATAATTGGACCCCTTGGAGGCTAGAATAGGAAATATCCTTCAGGCAGGAATGGACATGGGTCTTAAACCGAATACCCTATCCAGGCAGGTGGCAGCGCTAGATAGTGTTTTTTCTTGTGTGAGGGGTTTCTGGTTACTCTCACCCTCATGTAAAGCGCTTCTTAAAAGCGGCTAGTCATCTCTTCTCCCTGTTGTCCATCGTTTCCCATCATGGGACCTCAACTTTGTACCGAAGGCTCTTCTCTTAGTCCCGTTTGAAACCATGCAGGAGGTTTCCCTGTATTATTGTTCTCTGAAGGTGGACTTCATAGTGGGTATCACCTCTGTTAGGTGAGTTTCAGAGCTAGGAGCCCTGTCCATAGAACCTGCCTTCTGTGAGTTTAGAGACAACTCGGTGGTCCTTCATTTGGATCCAGCTTTCTGCCCTAAGGTGAACTCCCTTTTCCATAGAGGACAGGAGATTTATTTTCCTTCTTTCTGCCCAAATCAATCTCACGATTTGTGAGGTGGAGTGGCATAAGTTGGACGTGAGGAGGGCCCTCTGGTAATCCCTTAGAGCTATCTAGGTATGGTCATGCTTGTATAACGGATCATAATTGTATGATGGTGGTTTGTATTGATCAAAGTAAGATTGGACAGCAGGAGTTAAATGTTA
The DNA here is from genome assembly GCA_003113815.1 of Sphenodon punctatus. Lineage (NCBI taxonomy): Eukaryota > Metazoa > Chordata > Lepidosauria > Sphenodontia > Sphenodontidae > Sphenodon > Sphenodon punctatus. Next base: position 1,277,321 of record QEPC01015537.1, read on the forward strand.
TGTGCTTTTGCAGAGGAAGGCATTTGTTTTAGGAGTCAAGTGCTGCCAGCTGCACTAAGAAATATTCAACATTGTAAGTTAATGCTGTTGCAAGCTTCATAGGAGTAATCGCGCTTTCGTCAGGAGTCAAGTGTTGCCGACTCAAGCTCCAGGAAGAGCAGTGCATTTTTTAAATGAACTAAGTACATAAGCTCCTTTAAAAGCTTGAGAAGTTGCACACTTCGGGAGTTAAGTGGCGGTGTTAAAAACCCCGAGAAGAAGAAGGTGCTGTTAAGTGTTGTTGCTATATGCTCTGTTAAGAGTAAGATGCGTCTTGATGGACCCGATGATGATAACTTTTCATAGAATGATTTATAAGGGTAGCTATTGGGTATGTCTTTTGTGTTATGGTCCTTTTTAACTTGGGGTTTGTATTTGGAACTTAAATTGTCCTGGTGGCCCTGTGTTTCGGTTAAAATTTCGTATTTTTGGTGGATAGGATGTGTGACATTAATACAATATTATACATATATTGCGTTTGAGGTATGGTCTTGCCTTGTGTTATGAATTTGTTCATTGCTTGTTTAAAATTTTTGGCCAGTGCATAATAAAATAATTAAGAAAAAAAATTGGAGGGCCCTCAGGGTGTACATAGGACGGCGACCTCTCGTCGTCTGTCTTCCGTATTTGTAAATTACAGTCCTAGTAGAAAGGGTCAGACAGCCTCAAAATTGCTAATTGCGAAATGGCTGGCGGCTTGCATAGCTGAGTCTTATAGGGCGCAGAATAAAGCACAGCCTCGGTCTATTCAGGCGCACTTCCTCAGTAGGGCTGCCACCTCTCAAGCATTTAGGAATCTAGCTCTCGATGAATAAATATGCAGAGTGGCCACTTGGGCCTCTGTGCACACGTTCACCGGGCACTACAAGGTCCACCTTCAGGTCTCAGCTCAGATGGCCTTTGACAGGAGAGTACTGCAGGCAGTAATTTAACTTCTGTTTTTTTTAAACACATTCTCGTCTCCTGTCTCCCGCCCCTTCTCTAATGACACTGCTTGGGAACTTCCCTGGTGTCCTGAGCTGGCTGTCCAGGAGTGCTCCCTGTAGAAGGAAAATTCACAGGTACGCACCCAATTTTGCTTTCTCTAACTTATGATGGATGACATTCCATTAAAGTAAGAGAGTACTAGTTAATAATCCATTGCAAAATGGGATTGTAATGTGCAATAAGAATAGTATTTCCTTAGTAGAAATAAAAATTAACAATATACCTTTCTGTCGGTTATTGGATCATCTTTAGTCTTTCTCCCCATATCTCTGCATACTCCTCCGGCTGGGTAGTTCTACCGTTGACCGCCAGGAGGCAGATGAGCTTTTTTCTTTTCTGCGCCTGCGTCACGGTGCTACCCGGCTCCACCGCCAGTTCTTCATCTGCCTCTGGACCGTCGGGAGGCTTCTAGGGATCCACAGGTCCCTACAAATAAGAAAAAAGCAGTTTGAAAAAATAAACAGTGAAAATAGGAAGCCTAGGACAAGGCTTCGGCGGGGCACTTGGGGAGGCGAATCCGGACACTGTCACGGCTCGCCAGATAGGCTGGTAAGAGAAAACCTTTAAATTTTCCCCGCCGACTCCTTCGCACAGCGCCGGGGAGCAGGGGAGGCTGCAATTAGTCCCCGTTTAGAGGGGATTGTTCTCCGCGGCACTCCCCCCGCCTCAGGCCGGGACCAACCCGATTGGACCCGTGCCAATTGTAACGAGCCCCAGCCATGAGTTCATCAGAGGGGATTGTACCACCTCCTCCTATCCCCGCGAGCGGGGCAAGGGCTACGGGATCGGAACAAGGGGAACAGGGGAACCAAACCCCTTCCCTAGCCTCCATAGCAAAGACTATGGAAGAAATGATGGGGGTCATTAAAAAACTGTCCCACACTGGAAAGAAGGGGAAACGAAAGAGGAAGTCCCCCACGAGGGTCCCCTTCCACAAGAGACCGAGAGCAGGAACGGCTCCCAGGCAGGGGAAAACGAAAGCTAAATCCCCACTAGGTGGAGCTGGCCTGCAACACTTGCTATCCCCTCAGGGCTCTGAGGAAGAAGATTACCAGGCAGAGGACAGGCAGGAAAACATAAATCAGACAACGTCTGAATCCGAACCAGGCTCTTCACAGGAGAGCACTGAACTAGAAGAAGGGGAATGCTCTGACACCCTCCCCTCAGACCCCAGAGAAAGGGACAGGCAATTCCCTAACCAGTATAGGGAAGAGCTGCTGAGTCACGTCATTAAGACTCTCAAACTTAAGGAGAGAGCGACTAAGGGGGAGTCATCAGACTCAGAGGAGGAGGAAACCAGGGATTACATTCCCTCGGTACATGGTAGGGATCAGGGCCTACCATTAGACAGAGCATTTGAGAAGATTGTATTAGAAGAATGGAAGTACCCTGATAAATCACACAAAATGCCCAGAACTCAGGACTCTCTCTACGCATTTTCTAGGAGGAAAGAACCTCTCTTTAAGAGCTCGAAGATTGATGCAGCCGCTGCCTCGCTAGCAAGACAAACTGTATTCCCAACCGAAGGGGATTGTCACCCTCGGGACACCACTGACAGGGGGGTTGACTCGGCCCTCAAGAGAGCGGCAGATTCCACAGCAGCATCCCTAAAAATTAACATTGTAGCTTCTTATGTTTCTAGAGCCCTGTTAGCATGGATGAGGGAGGCTCAGGACCCTGAGCTACCCGAAAAAAGAGCAAAAAAGCTATCATCTCGCATCTGCATGGCCACGGCTTTCTTGGCAGACGCAACCACAGATGCCCTAACCTGGTCTGCCAGAGCTATGGCAAACGACATAGCGGCCAGACGACGCGTCTGGTTACGCTCCTGGCAAGGGGATGCCACTGCCAAGAACCTGCTCACGGCAGCACCCTATAAGGGGTCCAAACTCTTCGGAGTGTGTCTAGAAAAAGTACTGGAGGAGGTTAACTCCAAGGATAAAGCTAAAACCCTTCAACAAGTGGCACCAAAGAAGGGATTTTTTCGTGGCTACCCCTTCAGATTTAGGGGCTTCGGAGGCACCTCAAGAAAAGCACACAGCCAAACCCACAGAGATTTCTCCACCGGCTTCTCCTTCAGAGGAAGGGGTTCGAGACCCGGGAGATTCGACAAAAGAAGACAAAGAGGTTTCGGATCCGGCCACCACAAACAGGACGCATGACTATGCATCCCAGGAGGTAGGAGGAAGACTACAACTATTCAAAGACAAATGGGGAGCCTCGATATCAGATGCCTGGGTCCTTTCCTCAATATCGGAAGGCTACAAGATAGAACTGGAACGCACTCCCAGACAAAAATTCATTCCGTCCCCAGTCCTCAAAGACCTACAAAAACACACGGCTATGACAAACGAAATCAAAAGACTACAAGTCATCCGAGCAATAGAAAAGGTACCAGAACAGGATCGTTCCTCAGGCATCTATTCCATCATATTCCTGGTCTCCAAGAAGGTCGGGAAATGGAGAGCTGTTCTGGACCTCAAATCACTGAACAAATTTGTAAAGACACGCAAATTCAAGATGGAGACGGCAATGTCAGTGTGCCACACCCTGCAGAAAGGAGACAGGCTTCCTTCAGGTCTAAAGACGTCATCCAATCTGCACATACCAATATGAAAACCACACAGAAAATGAATCAGATTTGCCTACGACAAACAGCACTGGCAATTCAGAGCTCTACCCTTTGGCCTATCCTCAGCACCCAGGACGTTCACAAAAATCCTGGCACCACTGATAGCCAACCTACGCAGCAGGGGCATTCACATTTATGCGTATCTGGATGACCTTTTGATCAGGAACAACTCCCCCAACAGAGCGAAGGAACATCTGAACACAACGATTCAGTACCTAGAGAGACACGGATTCCTCATAAACAGGGAGAAGAGCCAACTGATCCCTACACAGACATTAGAACACCTAGGAATCCTAATAGATACCTCCTTAGACCTCGCATTTGTCCCAACAGACAGACAACAAAAGATCCAACAACGAATCAGACTCCTCAAACGTCAAAAACGCATGAGACCCAAACCACTAGCGAGCCTATTAGGACTCCTAGTATCCTGCATAGGACAAGTGACATGGGGTCACTACAACGTTCATCCCTTGCAGAGGCAGCTAAGGAGTTTTCAAAGAGAGCTCACGCTAGGACTCAATCCGTGGGTCACCATACCATGGGAATTAAAAGACTCAATGTCCTGGTGGTTAAAACCAAAAACCTTCCTAGAAGGGGTAGCACTATCGGAACCAACGAGGGTAGTGGTAACAACAGATGCCAGCCTCATGGGCTGGGGAGGACACTCAGGGACCCACACGACCCAGGGCCTCTGGTCCAGGAGAGATGCGACAAAGAGGAAAAATGTCCTCGAACTGAAGGCCATACGACTGTCACTACAACACCTGCATCCAACCTTTACCTCACACCATCTCCTGGTGTACACAGACAACGTGACGGCAAAAGCCTACGTCAATCACCAGGGGGGATCGAGATCGAGGGAATTATTTCAGGAAGCAACCAGATTGTTCGAGTGGGCCCAGATACACCTATCATCGCTGAAAGCTCTCCACATCAAGGGCATGGACAAAACACGCGCAGATTGGCTAAACCGACAGACCATCGACCCACACGAATGGTCACTGGACAGGTCAGTGTTCCAACACCTGGTGACATGGGTGGGTCTACCTCTGATGGACCTATTCGCCACCAGAAAAAATACACAGGTTCCCCGCTTCATCTCACGCCACCGGTGCAGAGAGGCGGAAGGAACGGATGCACTGAACTGCCCATGGCCCAGGGGGCTTCTATACGCATTTCCCCCCATTCCACTCATTCAGAAGACAATATCCAAGGCAATCAGAGAGAACTCACACCTACTCCTGATAACACCATGGTGGCCAAGGAGACCATGGTTCTCAGAACTAATAGAAAGAAGCAACGCCCAATATCAAAGACTGCCGATCACACCAACCCTGCTAACTCAGGGACCGATAACTTGCTCAGAGATACACACGCTAAATCTGACAGCATGGAACTTGAACGATCCGCGCTGAGAGCAAGAGGATATTCAGAGGCGGTACTGAATACAATACAGCTTTCCAGGAGACCCGCCACCAGGAGAAGCTACAGAGCTACCTGGAGAATTTTCGCAGAATGGTCGAATCGTCAAAATCAAGACCCGACCAAGGCAGGAGTAGCACAAGTCCTCGAATTCTTACAGATGGGACTGGATAAAGGACTTAAGGCAAACACACTGGCCAGACAAACAGCGGCCATAGACTCCGTTCTTAGAGCAGTATCCAATAGATCAGTGTCAACCCACAGGAATGTTAGGAGGTTCTTAAGAGCAGCCAGAAGCTTAGCCCCCCCGGTGGTACACAGGGTTCCCTCGTGGGACCTCAACCTGGTCCTGGAAGCCCTTACCAAACCCCCGTTTGAACCTCTAAAACACATATCCCTTTACTTTCTAACCTTAAAAGTTGTTTTTCTCGTAGCAGTCACATCAGCGAGAAGGGTATCAGAACTGGGAGCCCTGTCCATAGAGGACAACTTCTGTATCTTTCAGAAGGATTCAGTCACTCTAAGGCTAGACGAAGCCTTCATTCCCAAGGTAAATTCCCTTTTCCATAGGTCACAGGAGGTCATCTTACCTTCCTTTTGCCCCAATCCGGTACACCCAAAAGAAAAGGTCTGGCATAAGCTAGATGTAAGGAGGGCACTAAAGATTTATTTATCCAGGACTAAGGGATTCAGACTGTCCACAGCCTTGTTTATAAACATCAGACAAGGTTTCCAGGGTAGGAAAGCTACAAAGACTTTAATCTCGAAATGGCTAAAGCAGAGTATCTCTGAAGCCTACAAAGCGAAGGGTAAGGTCCCCCCCCTTCAGATTTGGGCACATTCTGTAAGGAGCGCAGCCACATCATACGCGTTCAAGGCAAGGGCCTCATACGAGGAGATATGCAGAGCAGCCACCTGGGCTTCTGTACATACCTTCGTGAGGCATTACAAAATTAACACCTTGCAATCCGCAGAAGCTGCGTTTGGCAGAAGGGTGCTACAAGCGGTACTGGACACCCCCAGTGCTGCTGGCTCCCACCCTTAAAAAATTGGGACAGATTGCTTGGGTACGTCCCAGCCGGAGGAGTATGCAGAGATATGGGGAGAAAAGAGAATTGGTCACCTACCTTCGGTGAATTCTTTTCTCACATATCCTCTGCATACTCCTCCGTCCCTCCCTGCCAAGCAGCACTGTTAGTAACAGGGGGTGCGGGACAAACCTGAGTAATAGTGAGTTAGACGCTCAACTGATACCTACTCCAAGTTCTCTTGTTAGATTACATAGTTAAAAGTTCAACAAGTTTTTATAAAGGGGGTCACCCTTGTTATCAGTTTTTCAAGTTATATTCAATAAGTAGGACGAGTTTCGGCTTGCAAACGGACTGGCGGTGGAGCCGGGTAGCACCATGACGCAGGCGCAGAAAAGAGAAAAGCTCATCTGCCTCCTGGCGGACAACGGTAGAACTACCCAGCCGGAGGAGTATGCAGAGGATATGTGAGAAAGGAATTCACCGAAGGTAGGTGACCAATTCTCTTTTGTCTACAAAACTATGTTCTCTACCTATTAAGAATATTAACACAATAATAAAATGCTAATTTTAAAAATTCTTGTTCTTTTTTCAGAAGATTTGCATCACTGGATTAGCAAGAAAAAAAACTTTTTCAAGGAGCTCTTTGGACCCTCCGAGCTACATGAAATCAATTCTGAAGAAAATCTGCCACTGAACCAATATACGACTGTAGACAGGGAGGCTATCTGGGCTGAAGTGGAAAAAGATCCAGAGAAAGCTCTCTTTAAAAATGAACTATCTGATCTTTCACACTTCACAGAACCTCCACAAGACAGAGGTGGTGACTATGATAACAGTGAGCACACAGAATCTGCAGATACCAGCACAGGACAAATTGACAGTGAAAATACCTCCTCTTTTTCACCTTCTCTGGATCCACAAGAAATGAGCAATGAGGACAGCTACAGTATCTCGGCTGATGGCAAAGAAAGCATGAAGCGTATTAGTTCATCTAATGCTTTTCCTCCAGATGGCTCCAAATCCAGTGCTGTGTTAAATCTTGTGCGTGCAGACTCTGAGAAGACTCAAGCATCAGAATCTCTCTCAAGTGATGAAGAGGTAGATTTGGAGCTCCAAGCAATTACAACATCAAGGTTGCTGAAGCAGCAGAAAGAAAGACAGGAGATGATCGAGGCTTTATTTAAACACATTATTTTGTACTTGCAGCCTTATGATTCCAAAAGGGTTCTGTATGCTTTTTCTGTACTGGAGGCTGTGCTCAAAACAAACCCTAAAGAATTTATCGAGGCAGTAGCCAGTATAAGCATGGATACAAGCTCTACAGCTCACTTGAATCTCATCTACAACCTTTTAGCTCGTCACCAGGAAGCTCTAGTGGGACAAAGCTTTTATGGAAAGCTTCAGACTCAGTCACCAACCATGTGTCCCCATTCCTTATTAATAGAATTGCTCACTTATCTCTGTCTGAGTTTCCTGCGCTCTTACTATCCATATTACTTGAAGGTAAGCCACAAAGATGTGCTTGGCAACAGGGATGTCCAAGTCAAAAGTGTAGAAGTCTTGATTAGAATGATGACACAGCTGTCAACGATGGCCAAATCGGGAGAAAGCAGGTGTATTGAACTGATACGCAACTTGCTTGGAAGATGCAAAGTTCAAGAGTTTGTTCTTCTCTCTTTGTCTGCTTCTATGTACATGAGTCAAAAACGTTATGAGCTTATGACAGCTGATAAAACTGGTGGGATAACTGAAGATGGTTTCTTTGAGGAGAACCTTATCAATTTTGGTAAGGATCAAATATGGAGTGAACATCCCCTGCAGATTGAACTGCTTAAGCTTTTGCAAGTATTGATTGTGTTGGAACACCATCTTGGACAAACTAATGAGGAACAGGAGAGCCAGCCAGATCTCTCTAAGGAATGGCAAAAGGCTCTTAACTTCCAGCAGGCTATTAGTGCTATACAGTATGTGAATCCACACCCGATAACCTCTCAAGGGTTGTTTGTGTCTGCTGTCGTTCGAGGCTTGCAGCCAGAGTATGGCTATGGAATGCATCCAGCTTGGGTAGGCTTAGTCACACATTCTTTACCGTACTTTGGGAAATCTTTAGGATGGACTGTGGCACCATTTACTGTACAGATATGCAAAAACCTGGATGAACTTGTTAAACATTATGAAAATGAAACTCTGAAGATATCAACAAAGACATCTGTAAGGTAAGAGATTCTTGGTTGTGCAGAATCTCTTGCTTAACTACTGTTCTGCACAAAGTACAGTGCTGATTAACATACTTGATCAGATACCTTATTTTAATGTTAAAATTTCTGCTTCGGAAGAGAAACTAGTAAAACATATGTAATATCCTAATTGGCTTTTCCTAAATAGTTGCAAAACTACATAGGACCAAATGTGCTTTGGGATTTTAGTCATGAAAAAATAGCCAATTGAATAAATGTTAATCCTGTTGTTTTCCAAAGCCTAACTCCTAAAAGGGAGAACATCACACCAGATTATCCCCTAACCCTTTTGGAAGGTCTAACTACTATTGGTCACTTCTGCCTCTTGGATCACCCTAACCAAGCCAAAAAGGTAATTGTTTGCTGCTGTTACTTCAGTAAGTACTTGTCTCTAAATATATGGCACGTAATTGACTGTGTGTGGCCCCAGTTGAGAAATGGACGTACAAAGATCAAATAGTAAAGTGTAAGCTTAAGTGTATTTCTGAACTAAAACTATATGTTCTATTTGTGATAAGCCCAGGAATGGGAAGGCAATCTACAATAGATGTAGCTGAATGTCTTTCTTGCACACAGCTGGGATATCTGCACACAGAGGGAATGGATGTGTTCACATGTCTTTTGCATATGCAATTTTAAAAAATATTTATTTTAAAAATTCTTGTCTGTGTTCCAACAAGTTAAGTATTGAATAGAGGGCTATGAGTGAAATGTATTTGTTTTTATAAGATATACTGCAGATATCTTGTGTATTGCTGCCATTGTGGTCTGCTTTAAAAGTTATATAGGGAAAAATTAGTTTGGTTTGTTCCTTATAAATTAAATTCTGTATATAATCTGTGGCGCCTTGTTTCAGCTTATATGAAAAGCTTGTATGATATATGATGACATAGCCTCACTAAAAAAAAGACTAGGATTTAATGAAATATTGTGCTTCTAGTTGTGTATGTAACGCCTGTTCTCTAGGCTATTGTGTATATTTTAAAGCAGAACATAATTTAAGTGATTATTGCAAAAGACTACATATATCAAGCCTTCTACACCAAAGATTTTGGTTCTAATCTTCAGTACGCTCCACTGGTTACAGCCACATGCACCGCAATGGGGCCAGCAGCAGTAGAGTAATTTTGAAGACATTTGTGTGGTGGTGTTTAAAACAATGGATAGAGATAGATGCATCTGTCTTTGTAGTCATCTGCAGCTGATCCTACAAATCTAAGAAATGCCAGAAATGCCATTTTGGAAGAGCTGCCCTGTATTGTCAACACTATGTCCCTCCTGTGGAATGTTACTAAAAAAGAAGATTCTCAGAAACGACCACCTGACTTTCTTGGAACAAAAGGCTCTTCTTCAGTTTACTTCAAGACAACCAAAGTAGGAATCCTTTTTCTAGGCCTATGTTTTTCCCAATTACCCCTTGTGTAAGTGACTTTGTATGTGGCTTGACATCCTGAAAATATTAAGGGGTGCAGGCAATTTGACATTCAGAAGCCAACAAACTGAAGAGATTTATTATCATAGGCACACTCTTATTACCCAAGAGCTGTTGCATTTTTGCACATGGGAGTTGAACAAGCTGGGATTTCCAAATCTCATACTGGTGTCACCCAATAGTAAAAATTGTGGTTTTTTTGTTGGCTTGGAGCAAGATTTTTCTTCCATTTGCTTTTTACCAATATGCTTCCTGTCTTCCCCCAACCTCTTCTAAAAAGCCTTCATAGAGCCATAATTCTAACATAAACAAAATTGCTTCTGGCTTGTTGAGCATGATCCTGAGCTATGCATGCTCTGTTACTTTTAGCATCTATGCATTTTTATGAAGTATTGATAAGACTTTGCAATATAAATTAAAATTGTTGCTTTGAAACTCACTTTCTCTATGAATTCTTCCTATATTGGCCTCCTGTAACGGATCATCTCTGAGTATTTTCAGGGTATGGGCCATGGTAAGTCATTGTAGGGTGCAATCTCTTTGGAGAGGGTAGCAGTCCAGTCATCTTGGGTGACCTAATTGGTCCCAGCTGGAGTGAGAGGAAGAAGTTGCTAACCAGCTGAGGGCAATAGGCTGTATAAAGCTGAGCCTAATACACAGAGGATTGCCAATGGAAATCCTGGGAGTTTCAGGGAGGGAGTCTGCCTCAACAACCTTGCTCTGGATCTGGCTAGCCAAAAGAGCCTGTCCAAAGGCCTGGATGGGAAATGTCTTGAGTCACCTCCCCTTGAGCTAAAGATCTAAGTAATGAGGGCTTCATGCATGTATGCGTATAGCACCTGTTAATGAAATCGCACAATGGTGAAAAGACCCAACAGTTCCAGCTCCTTATTGAGTGCCATTGTGGTCATTGAGAAGCCTTAGGTTGTAAAAACGTATGGTGACAGCCCCACTGTTGCACCTCCCTGTTAAATCATCTCACCCATTTCCTTTTACCAGAAATGTTGTTGTCCTTTGTAAAGTGTCTTGCACATATGCAGCATTGTACATAAGGGATTTTAACCCCATTTGGACATGAACTTGTTTGATTTCCTGGGCTGTTTCATCCTACTATAGGCTAATGTAAATACTGGAATCCTACCTCCTTTTGCACATGCTGACTAATTGACAGTAGTAGTGAGGAAAGTACTATATGAAAAATGTATCTAGTGGAGAAAGAATGTAATTGAAAAGTTTATGGTCTGGATTTTGGTTTTAGGATTCTGTTGGCCTTTGTGGCATGGGAGGGACTATGAGCCACAAAGAAGCAACCTTTATGAAAAGTCAGTTGTACAAATAATAAAGATTGCCCTTGCAATAATGTTCAGCAGCAACAGTATCCCTTATGTTTTTTAATAGACAATAAAGAGTAAAATTCTAGACTTCTTGAATCCTTTGACGGCACAGCTTGGAGTGCAGTTGATAGCAGCGGTAGCAGCAGTCTGGAATGGCAAGAAAGGACATAAACATAAAAACAAAATAAAGGTAAAGAAGAAAATGCGGTAGGATAGTGTTTCTTAGTGGCAGATTGGTTGAGACAGTGTAACACTTTCAAAAGTGCCTACAAGACATTTGAGCCAAAGTCAAGTTAAATGGGTCGGGGAAGCATTCTGCAGCACGACCCAGCTGCTGTAAGTCCCGTGACTGTGTAAATGTATGCCAACTAGTTGGGGGTACTTGGCTCTTTGCTAAAGTTGAAAAGGGGTACACAACCACTAAGTTTGTGAACCACAGCTCTAGATTACATGAATTATGGCATATTTGGCTTAATATATACCCATTGTAGAAGGTGTTATAAATATTCCTAATGGTTTATAAACCATTTTTATTGTAAAATTACTGGAAAGCTTAACTTGAGCATGGTTAACATTGCTGGAAAATTTGACTTTGGTATATAAAATAGAATTTGTCTACATTTGTTCAGCAACTTGTCACTGAAAATAGTAGTAGAAAGCCTTCTTCTGATACAGTGGCACCGTTAGAATATCCACCAAGAAATATTCTTTTTCTGCATCTGTCAAGTGAAGATTGGCACATGGAACAAAGCCATTTGGGAATTTCTGGAGCCTAGGAGATTCCAGTTTTATCTCTCCTCTGTCCCAAAACGTCATGTCTTATTCCTTTCTGAGGTGGAGGTTTAGATGTAAGTGTTTGGATCCCAGTATAGAATCATATGCCTTGTTCATCTGCTGTGGACAAAATGTGCTACCTCTGCAGTGCTCCGTAGCCCATTAGCCCAGGTGAGAGAGCGCAAGTAATAAATAAGACCCAACCTCATCTTTTTAGTGGTCCCCTTCTGGGAACTTGTTGCACAGTCTCTGAAACATCTGTTTTGAGTTGTGTATAGATGTTGCACTAGATTAATGGTGAGAAATTTTCTTAAATACTTTTCCTAATGCATGTGTTTTATGGACTTCTGTGGATTTGTTTCAGATTCTTCCTGTGGCTAGTGCATCTCAGCTTATTCTAGTTGACTTAATATGTGCACTTAATACTCTGAAAGTTGACACTATATTGCAGTTGGTAAAAGAAGTTGTCAAGAAGCCATCCCAAATCAAAGGTGAAGAGGTAACTACTAAAACTGGTGTTCCTATGTCTTTGATATTTATTGTAAGATATCCCTGGAAAAATAACCTGCTAATTTTGTGAAGAGCAAAAGAGGTATATATATTTTCAGCATTTGTATCTCTTTATGATTGATTAAATTTGCGGAATTGGAGCCCATTCATACAGCACCTCCCTGGGAGAGGCGCATGCTGGCTTTCCCAGAAGGTTGGGTGTAGTCTGAAGGGGTTTGTCATGCTATTAAATTCATGCAGAGCAACCCCATTATGCTTCCTCATGGGTTGAAGTGTTGTCTGAATGAGCCCTTAATTTCTTCATAGTTTTTCTAATCATGCCTTAAAAGTGTATTCAGCATGTTTAGGGTTTGTTTCTTCCCTTGCAAAGCTTTACCACTGCCATTGTGGACTGCTTGTGCCACACTGGCAATGGAAAATGGAGGTAAAGGAATAAGTCTTCCTGGATATTTCCCAGCATATAGGAATCCTCAAATATCATAGGCATAGTGTAGTGGCTTCTGTGCCACTGTCCAACAATAGAGGATGTGCATGCCATGGCCAAAGACCCACTATACCTGTCCAGTTCCCAGCTGCTGTTACAACCCTTAGGACATTCCAAGTGAAAAACCACATGTTCCCAGCCCGCAGTCTCTCCGGTCACAAAGGTTTGGCCCCATTATGTTTTTAAAAACTAACTTATGTTAACTGTTTAGTAAAAGTGAAATAACTATAGTTTTTGTTTTTTCCCCTTTCAAAGTTTTAAATAAGCAAATTCTTGCAAAGCATTTTTAGGAAGAAAATCTAAATCTGAGCTTTAATCTATCATCTCCAAGTGAAGCTCCAGTTTCTCGGTTATCCATGAATCCCTGGGTAACCCAGATACATCGGTGCAACAGGGGATGGGAGCATGTTAGTCTCAGCCAGACCCCAAAATGATTGAAAATAACTTCATGTAGAGTATATGCAATTGGTATAGAAATGTCCATTGTGGTCCTTGCATTAAGAAAAACATGTTGCCCATTCTGAAATGGTAGCTTATTCAAAATGGCAACTTTAAACAAAATGGCAGCCAGAAATCTGAAAAGTCAGGTAACTTTAGAACTATTCATTCATGGTCTTGGAGTCTATCATAGGGTTTTGGGGGTCAAGGATTCCATTTTTACACTAACACAATGTCTTTTAATTCTCTTAGTAATTAAAATGAAACTTTTATGCATGTATTTTAATCCTATGGCATAATATATTTGGCTTTTGAATTATAAACTTGAAAATATGTAGTATTCATATAATGCCACTGTCTTCACCACTTAGTGCTATCTTGATCTTGGGAGCCAGAATCTTCATCACTAACCTTCTCCATGTTCTCGCATGTTGTTTTGCACATATCAGTACAGGTAACTCAAGCCTGGACACAAGAACAACATTTTCTCCTTCGAGAGCCTCTACATACTCTCACAGATGGTATTTGGTGCAAAGATCAGACAGATTTCTCCAAGCCGGATCACGTGGGGAGCATGGCATGACGCCATCAGAGCTTGGTATAAATAGCATCATACTCCCAAGTCCTCCAGTCTTTTTCCCACCTTTGCTAGAGATTGGTCACGTATCCCTCTTCTCTATAACAAACTGACCAGAACAAACAACAACCAGAATACAGCCTTACCCTACAAACATAAGAATAAAAACTGACTTATTAGTTGTATGACAGACAAACCGTTTAAAACCTGCTTTCAGTGCACTGGAAAAATCCCTCACTCAGACGCACGTAACAGCTGCCTTGGTGCGCAGCATAATACAGCCCTCTGTCCTATCTGCCATTCTTTTAAGAAGAGGACAAGGGGAGAGAGCCCGCCAGCTGAAGAAATATGTGATGGCGCAGGCCATGTCTTCCCAACCCCTCCAACTTTCAGGTAAGGCACTGGCTTCTGACAAGAGTGCCACATCAACCACATCTTGGCAGTGGGCATTGTCCTCAGACAGGAGTGCTGTGCCTGCTCCTCGACACCAGACACAGACCCCCTAACCAGGAGGCCATACCTATACCATTTAAACAACCTGGCTCAGTACCAACGCCACCTGCAACCTCAAGACCAGCTGATGGTACCACAACCACGAGGCCCCGTTCTGCTACACCCTCATGCCAGGATGGCACTGACACTCAGATAACACCGGCGTAAGCTTCTACACCTCAGCACCAAGGAAAGCATGCAGCTCCACCTTTGACTCCTGCTGCACTGTCCCATGCTGGAGACGTACAGACAGCACATAAGGAAAGTAAACCAACAAAGCCTCCAATGCCAGGCTCAGGGAAGGTGCATGGTAAAAAAGAAGACGAAGCATCACTCTTCTCCTCACTTTTCACTGGAACTGGAGTTGCTGCCCCACTTCCAGTATTCTCCATCTAAGAGATGATTGTCTGAGTTGGATATAGACTTATCCTTTGACTCAGAGATCCATGTACCACTTAGTCCGCTGCGTTCCCCAACTCTGCATGAGAAAACCTCTGCAGAGGACCATGCTAATATTTTTTGTCCATTGCAACACTGGTCTGCCATAACGCAGCAATTGAATCCTCCATCGGCACCATCAACACCGATGCTTGCACCTGCTAGAGTGGCGCCTCGGCAGCCACAGACCTCTGCACCAGCTCTGCCAGCACCACCAGCAACAGCACCGCCAGATCCTCAAGATACCATTCAAATAACTGTAGTGTCTGCAACTCAGACCGAGCCTTTGGCACCAGAGTCAGCTGGTACAGACTGTGTTCTCCACTCTTCTCATGGATGACTGAACTGGTACAGCTCCAGCATATCCAGTACCGGATACTGACCATGATGATCAGGAACCAGGATAAGTATCTAACGATATTGGACAATCGCCTAGGTCCCCACCAGATGATTTTAGACACTTTCAGGATCTCCTTATACTTGCCTATGACAAGTCACACCTGTTTAATGCTTCTACCAACCAGGAACTTAGGCAGTTGAAAACCGGTAGGACAGCTACAAAATCTATGGGATTGTATGTTACAAGCTTTTTACACAAGCTTATCCCTTCACAAAAGACATTTACTTTACCTCTAAAGCAGGTGAGGCAACCATACTCTGCCCCCAAACCAGATTCCAATCACCTAGAGAGAATCATTACCATCAGCCAAGGGCTTAAACAGCAGAAAGCCCACCCTGCTCCACCTCCCGCACCTCAACCTAAGAAGTGGGTGCTGTGTGGGGAGGCAGTGTGGGAGAGTGGCTTGGGGTAGCGGGATTCCGTTAATACCACTGCCCACACGTTGTGTCTCTTAGGACTGCCATACAGGTTAGAGGGTAGGTTTTTGTTTGCTCCCCTGGGAGTATTTTTGTTTTCCTTTAGCCTGGTTTTTAAGTGACTGTGTGCATATTTTTATTTTAGCACTGACAGCCTGACACTAGCTGCCTTGTCAGCTTGTTTGGGAGCAGTGCTCTCCTACTTCCGGGTGTGGGGCTTTTTAGTTGAGCCCAGTGACTATGGTTGGATATAGATAGAACCTTCCTAAACTATCCGATTCTAGTGTGTTCAACTCATCGAAGGAAGGTTGTTCTTTTTATAGTGATTTTGCGGCTAAGTCCACTAATTTATGAGTTGCTGGGTTCCCAATGCCTTATTATTGGTGATAGCATGAAGCAGCTTATTGCTCAGCTAGCTAAAATCACCAGATTACTTGATAACCCAAAAGCCCAGTTTAAGGTTGTTACAGATTTTGTGTTGGCAGTTAGATCTGGGGACGTGAATCTGAGACCTGATCATGTGCCTGTAGCCCAGCCAAAGGTATTAATTTGCCTATTATTGTTAAGAAATAAATGAGGTGGCATGCCTCAATTTACCCCAACGGGATTGAAGGCTGCCAATAGACATGCCAAAGTATGTGGGCACAACTCTATTTTATTGGATAGACACTTAACATCTGGACATGGCAGTGTTCTCAGTACCAAACCCCAGTAACCCAAGATATTGTATGTGTCAGAGGCACAGCCTGAGACGCAGCCTGGTTCGGAGGGGGCCCAGCAGGTAGCTGGGCAGTCTCTCTGGATCTTTGAGAGTATCGTTTAGGGTCCAAGGCCCACGAGGCTTACTGCAAAGCTAGTAGCGCCAAGGACAAGGATAGGGGTCTGGGCGTTCCTTTTTATAGTTTTATTTATTAGGGATACATGTTGCAGGGGCCCCCCTTTTGATCATGCGAGGTGCAGAAATAGGCTGGCTTCATCTCTTTACTATTTGGAGCATAGTCATTAAAACTGCTTTCACTATGGGGGAGTTTTTTCCTTCTCCACTGCTTAATTGCCAGTCTGACCCTTTGAGGTTATCTCTCTCTTTCAAGCCTTATTTATTAGAGGTAGTGGCCATCTGGGGTAGTTGGGTACAGCCTTGGAAATACATTCTTCCTGCTAGAGTGTGAGTTATTTATGACTTCTCCTTCTTATGGGCCTCTTGTCTGTGCCATCCTGAGGCCTATGTTTCAAGTTTAGCTGATCTGAGTTTGTTCTGTCTCTGACCATGGCCAATACTACCTAGTTAATTCATAATAGCCAAACTGTGTAATCAATTCCTAATTTTATGAAGCAGCCGACTGTTACCACTGAGGAATTCTCCTTAGACTCAAAGCCTAATCAGCATGGTCGTGAAATATCAGGGGAGCATGTAGGCTTGAATCCCTTGTCCTTTGAAGTAGGAGCCCTGCAGGTAAATAAGGCAGTCTCATTGAAAAATTTTCCACTACCAAATGGTTTTTTTCCTAGTTGGAACACCAAATACCTGATACAGAGACATTTGAGTGACACATTAGGTATTAAAGTTCCCTTATGGCAAATTTATATTTTCAAAGACTTCCAGTCCATAATAGGACCCAAGGATTGACTGTCCATTTTAAATCCTCTGGGATAGTTAAAAGGATCTTAGAGAACTTCCCTTTATTACAATCATGGGGAGTTATCTGTAGTAAGGTATATATTAACTCTAAAATTACACCATTATCTCCTGTGCGGTATGCGCCCTCTATTCCCAGTGCTAGTCAGAGTGCCAACAAATGATCTTTTTACAAGCCAGTTAGAAGATTGGGGCTACATTTGCAGCAGTCAAGGGAGATAAAGACCAAGGGCATGAATAAGCCTCAGGCCAATAGCCCTATTGTCCAGTGTCCATTGGATATAGCTATGGGATCGGACACTATCTCAGATAAAACGATAACCGATTAAGTAAATTCCCCTCATGCAAAGGTGATAGCTGGGGATACCTTAATCACACAGGATGTAGGTGAAAATCTAAATGTTCTTCCAGTAGGCCCCCAGACCTCAAAGGAGGGGAGTCGGGAAAGATCGCTTACAAGACAAACATCTATGGAAGGGGCCAGTGCCTCCTTTTTGTTAAAGGAAAGTGAGGAAAATAAGAGCCCAGGTGATCCCCAACAGAAAGTAGGGGATTGTAACCCTCCTGTTGAAAAAGGGCAGATCCTGACTGAGGGGGACAAGGTGATTGGATTGCTGACATAAGGAGTTGGTGGCTTCAGAAGCCATATACTTGTGTTCATGGAACACGGCTGGATAGCTAAATCATAGTAGTGATGAATCCTTGGTGGTTTTCTTAAGTTTCATATTATTTTGCTTCAGGAAACTTGGTTGAAGGAACCTCTTCTATTTGAAGGATTCCTTTCTTATTCAGTTTTGGCATTTTCAACTAGGGCTAGAGGCTGCCCAAGTGGGTGTGGGGGTGGCTTGTCTTATCTCAGAGAATTTGATGGCAGTAGCTTTGGATTCGGTAGAACGTGTCCCTATAGCACAGGAAGTAGTCCTTAAAATCCATGGTTATATTTTTGTAATTATTTCTGTTTATATTCCCCCGGCGAATGCTGGCTCCTTTAAGTTAGCTTGGTTTAAATTGGAAAGTTTTGTTGAACTATTGCTGGAGTACCCCAGGGCAGTCCATATTATGGCAGGCAATTTTAATGCCAGAATGGGAGCTAGCAATGAGGGTCTTAGACCATATTGTGACCTCCCCCAAGCCAATAGAGTTAAAACTTCTTTGGATTCTCATATAAATGAGTGGTATTCGACGAGCAAAATTGTTAGCAAGCCTAAATTTACAAGTTCTAAATGGATCACTTCCAAATGATCAGGAGGGAACTTATACATTTGTTGGTCATCGGGGGTGAGTCTCACTGACTATTTAGCATCAGTCTCAGTCTGAGCCCGATTGCTGCAGAAAGCACATTTTCTGGGCTTCTCCAGCAGACCAGCTGGCCCTGGTACTGAAACTCTGCCAGAGTGGAGAACAGAAGACTGCTTGAACTTTGCTGCTGGTCAGACTGCTGAAAGGCACCAAGCCTTGAACTCACTGTTCACTAACATTAGTGGCGGTGATCAGCTGTGCGGACGGCGGCCTGTGGGAACACTGGTGTGGAGTGGCGGCATGAGGGGTGGAGCCCAACCTGGAGAACCCCGGCTCAGAGACATAAAGACTCGCAGCCACTGATGGCGGCGTGCGGTAATCGGCTGTGTGGACGGGGGCCTGTGAGAACACTGGTGTGGAGTGGCGGCGTGAAGAGTGGAGCCCAGCCTGGAGAACCCTGGCTCGAAGACAGAAGGCTCGTAGCTGCTGACGGTGGCGCCGGAGGCGAGTGCTGTGGCAGCTCGCCTAAGGGCTGCGCATGGCTGGCCTTAGGCGCCGGCGAGCTGCAGGAGCTGGTTGCCTTTGCTTGCCGGGCTTGATAAGGTCAAGTGAGGATGGCTAAGCAGAGGAGGAAGGCGCAAGGTGGAAACCAGGCTATCCCCTATCCTAAACAAAGGAAGTTGGAGGTTTTTTTTTTTTTCTGGGGCAACGGGTACTGCTTCTGCAAGTGAGGAGGAAGTACTTGATAACACGGCATCCAACTCTCCAGTAGATATGTTGCTCTCGATCCTGAGGCTTATGTTGAGGAGGAGGAAAAGGGAGATCCCCCTCGAACGGAAGTAAGGACAAAAAGAAAGCGAAGGCTGGTAGATCTGCAGGAGTCCCCTCTCTCAGACCTGTCACCTGCTAAGCAGAGATTGAATGCTGATCGGACCAACTTAAGTATATCTGAGAATGTTTCAGACAAAGTGGGCACAATTGATGGCGGAATAGACTGAATTTATTTGCATAACTGTTCAGCATATTTACGTGCAATTCAATATTTTAACTAAGATTGTTGAAGGAAATCAGAAGGGTCCGCATAATAAAAGTCCCCTCAAATCCTCGGAGTTAAATATAGAAAGTCAAAGAAGTGAGGTGGCAGCAAATAGGGATATCTCAAAGTTAATGGGGTCTCGGGGGAGAGGTAGGCCCTCGGGCATTTGGGAATTTGGCCCCGAAGAGCGGGGGGGGGAAGGTCAAGAGTGCCTCTGGTAGACAGTTTCAGCTTCTGTAGGAACGCGGTGGCTTTTACTATCTACCCAGTGCCTGCAGGTCATGTTCCACCATGGTCTCTCTGTGTTGGTGATAAGGCATCTGAAAGTTTTACTGAACGTGAGATATTAGGGATATAAGGATACTACAGAGGAATAGAAAGGTCCATGAGATATTAGGGATATAAGGATACTACGGAGGAATAGAGAGGTATTTAAGTGCGTAGCTTCCTTCAGAAATAGTATCCTACCAGGGCATATTTGGGAGGCAAGTGAGGTCTTTCTTGGAAAAGGAGTCCATATAGCCAAGATATTCGTTAACAAAGATTTACAAGTAATGCTGGGACTGGATAGCTCTGATAAGGGAGCTCCGTCAATGGGAAGCAGGGGAGCTCCCTTAATCCAGGCTCAGCCAGAAGTAAAGGCCAACCCCACAATCCCGCAAAGTGTCCAACCGGGTGACCTTTTGGCTTCCCCCCCGGAAATTAGTAAGTTGGGAGGAGATTCAACAAAGGCAAAGCCCACCCGAGGCTATGGAAAGTTGTGAGGAGCAATATAGTATGAGGCATCTACAATCAGTCAAGGAGTTAGTGTTAATGGAGAGTGAGGGGAAGGGAGAAGGGAGGGGGGTTGCATCTTTGGAAACAGATGGGTGGTGGTTAAATGAAAGGGGGAGGAAGAGCCATTAAGGGGGGTGTTGCCTATTAAGTGTTCCATACCTCTTGATCTGGTAGTTACAAATGTACAATTACCACAGGCAGCTACCCAGTTCCCAGTATGTGTAGATGGTGTAAGTGATCCCGGTCTTGTGTATGTAGCTAATTCCGGGACCAGACACAGGGATGATACTATGAGTAATTGGATGAAATTTAGGGAATTGAAAGTGACTGAAAGGGGTTGTGAGGAGGTATCTAAGGGGTGTTCTGGAGCAGACGCTAACTGCGTGTCGGGAAGAATGCTGCTGCAAAGAAGGCCTCCTCCACCAACATGGGGTTAATGAGTGAGTATGGGAGTACCAAGGAGACCCTTTTACAGGCAGACTATGTCGAGGTCCCTTCTGTCCCAGTTAGGTTGGGTGAGGGGAGAAGGGAAGGAGATGGTAGTATGGGAGGGAATTCCAGTAATCTAGGACTAGAGGGTAGAATAGACGGGTTAAAATCTAAAAGACTGACTGGTGGACAGGGATGAGCAGAGTACCCTTCGCATTATATCATGGAATGTGGCAGGGTGGAGCTCAAAAGCTACAGATCCCGAATGTGTCCTTTTTTAAAGGAGTTTGATATTTTGTTACAGGAAACGGTGTGTAGAGAGTATGGGATGAGTTGGTAGTGTTACTACAGTCATACCAGGCCCAGTACCCACAAGTAAAGTTCTTGATTGCAGGGGATTTGAATGCCAGGATGGGGGCCACGGATATAGATCTGTTCCAGGTTGGGGGTTTCTGGATGGATGAAGGTACTCCATTACTAGGGTCAAGATTAATTAAAGATACATAGCTCAATAAGAACGGTATACAACTGGCCAAATTTTTGTATCGACAAAATCTTTATGCCCTTAATGGGCGTTGGTGGAGCGATCATCCAGGTGAAATCACTTATATATCTTCAAGGGGATGTAGTGTTAAATTATGCTCTTATTTCACCTGACTTAATATCAGCGGTTAGTTCATTTCAGGTGGGATTTCAACTGGCTAGTGACCATCTCCCATTAACATTAATCTTGGAGGGTTTTAAGCCCCAACTGAAGAGATTGGTCCCAGTTACGGAACAGGGAAATTCTATGGGAACAATGAGGAAGAAATGGGGAAAAGAGATGGAGGCTGGTATGGCCATTATACTCTATTCTCCAGAGGGACTCTGCCATGTCAAGAATACTCTGGAGGCCAAGAGCCCATTGGATTTAATGAAAGTGTACCAAAGTTTTGGTAGACTGGCTGACCCCTTCCTTAGTTGTTAAGGATCGGAGGGGACGGAGTGTGAGGAAACGAGAGAAGAAATTCTCTGGTTGGTTCGATTGTGAGTGTTGGGCTAGGAGGAGCCAATTGAGATATGTATATCATAAGTTTAGGCATAGGAGTGGAATCAATTCTCTGAGGGAGTT
Source organism: Sphenodon punctatus (assembly GCA_003113815.1). NCBI lineage: Eukaryota > Metazoa > Chordata > Lepidosauria > Sphenodontia > Sphenodontidae > Sphenodon > Sphenodon punctatus. The sequence continues at coordinate 1,299,195 of QEPC01015537.1, forward strand.
TCTAGATATAAGAAGAGATTACAAGCTGCATATTTCCCACAAGAGAGAAGGATACTTCAGAAAGTCTTGGGAAGCTTTGGAAGAAGCAGCAAGGGATATGAATTCCCAGAATTTCTGGAAACTCTTAAGGGGTATTGGTCGAGAGAAGTGGGTAATGACTAAAACAGAAGTCTCATCAGATGTATGGAAGGATCACTTTGAAAGTGTATTTGCTGCCCCCTCCCCCCCCAGCCCTAGAGAAAAGGTTGTGTTGGTATTCCCTAGTGCACCTGAGTGGGCCCCAGTGACATCGGAGGAGGTTGTGGAGTGAATCGGCTCACTAAAAAGGGGGTAAAGCCTCCGGTCCAGACTTTTTACCACCCAAATTATTTAAAACAAATATAGAGTGTTGGACGCTGATATTACCAGTCCTGTTTACTGGAATTAATAGTTCAGGAATAATACTTGGGGACTGGGGTCAGGCAATAGTTATTCCCATCCATAAGAAGGGGAATGGTATGAACCCAAAAAACTACAGACCAATCAGCCTATTGAGTGTAGCGAGTAAGCTGTATGCCAAGCACTTACATCAGAAATTGAGAGGCTGGCTGAAGGCAACAAGATTTTGAAGGATGAGCAAATTGGATTCAGTGAAGGGCGATCTACAGGGGACCACTGTTTTATTTTGAACCATTTAATACAGAGATACGTTAATTTCCACAGTACATTATACACCGCATTTTTAGATCTAAAGTCGGCATTTGATCTGGTTTCCAGAGACCATTTGTGGCAGAAATTCACAGCACTTAACATTGACAGGAGGCTTTTCTTCTTAATTCGCTAATTATATTGGGAGACCTCTATGAGGGTTCAATTAAATGATATGGGGGCTTTATCGGAGGTAATAAGTACAGGTCGGGAACTCAGACAGGGGTGTATCCTTGCCCCGACTCTATTTAATATTTACTTAAATGATATTGTGGAGGAGCTATCTGATAGCTCCTTCCACGCCCCTTTAATTGGTAAAAAGGAAATTTAAATCTTACTATATGCGGATGACACAGTCCTACTGTCCTGCTTCCAGGTGGGACTGAGGCGTCTCTTTGAAGCAGTTGGTCATTACTGCCAAGCCAATTTGTTGGAAATAAATACAGTTAAGACCAAAGTGCTGCTCTTTTCTCAGAAGAAACATGTACATAGATGGCTTATACAAAAGAAGGTGATTGAACAAGTTCGGATCATTGGATATTTGGGCCTCATCTATCAGTCAAACGCAGGTTGGACAGTACAAACCCAGGCGATATCTGGAAGGGTGAAGCTAACTGCCAGTTCTTTGGTGACCTTTTTAAAGGCAAGATGGGGCTATTTAATTGCCCTGGCGGTCAATTTTTTTTCCTTGAAATGTATTCCACAACTTTTATATGATGCACGTTTCTGGGCCTTAGGGAAATTGGAAAACCTGGAGAGATTTCAAGTTTCATTTCTAAGAGCCTTACTCTCAGCTCCACCAAGAGCAAGTAGTGGGGCTTGAGCCGCGAAGTGTGGCTTACTCTCGCTTCAAGAGCAGGTGTGGCGTGGCACACTTAATTATTGGTTGCGCCTATGCTTTAACATTGCTGCCCCATTGTCCCAACGGGTATTGGATGATATAACTACTAATGTATGGATAAAGAGGGTAGAATCTAAAGTGAATTCCCTGGGGTTTTCCCCAGAAGTGTTAGTCCCTCTGGGTTTTAAAGGGGCAAAAAAGCTGCTGTTGGAGAGGCTGTCTGATACATCATGGCAGGAAACAATAGCCAACTTTAGCGAGAGTAGGGTTTATGGGGATTATGCTTTGTTAGCTAATTCCCGATCACCGCGGTCTTACTTAGTTAATATCATGACACCTAATAGGAGGAGGTTATTTATGTTGGCACATTGGGACTCTTTTCCATCTGAGTTGGTGGAGGGGAGATGTGGAGGGGTCCCCCTGGCAAACCGTTTGTCAGTGTCAGTTACACCAAATTGACTCATTAAATCATATCCTGCTTTATTGTCCTTATTATGAAGAGGCTTGTTTAAAGTTTCACCCCACTTTTATAAATTTATGTCCTGGAAGAGAAGCTAAATTCTATACTGGCCTTTAGCTGGGTGATTGTTCCATTGATGTTACATATAGGGTCTCAAAATATCTTTGGATAGTATATTGTATGAAAATGAAACGTAAGACTTCTGAGACAGTGTAATAATGAGAATGGGTCTCCTCTTGGGTGAGTTGAATTTTTGGATGATGGGAGTTTAGCTTTTTAGCTTCAATATTATATATTTTATATTTATATTTTATGTTTTAATTGGATTTTGGTACAATGTGTATTTTTTTATTTATTATAATTCTCTGTCTGTTTTGCAACGGCCGGTATGACTAGGAAGTAACTAAATAGACTATATGGCAGTCACACAAAATGCTTTTTCATTTATTGTAGACATCTCAGTGAATCCCTTTTTTTTTTTTTAATATAGCGATCACCTACATTTGTCATTATCTTTACGGCTGGATGGGAAGCAGGTGACCCATATTACAGTAATAGAGCAGATGGCACCTTCTAGCCCCTCCCAGATTTTGTAAAAAGCCTGGAATGAGGGCCTTGGTTCAGTCACTGGAATTAGTATTAAAATCACAGCAGTGTCTTGGCCTAACAGCAGTGTTAGAACACAAGTTCTAACAGGGCCACAGCTTACATCATATTTGCATTCTTCATTAGCTAGAAAACCACAGACAGCTGGAGCAAATAGATTTGCTATTACATCGAAGCCGTGGTATGGTAATGACTGTAAGGAACAGAAAAAGGAACTTCAGGCTATTTATTGGGAATCCCGATTACAAGGTAAATGTTTTGCCCCATAACTTTTTTTGAACTTAAAAGTCAATATAAAAAACTTACTCAAATTAAGAAACCGATATTTGAGGATAACAAATGGGCTAAAATAGTTGAGGCTGCAGATGCAGGGGACTCAGCTTCATTTTGGAGAATTGTTACTGAATATATCTGGGGTGAAGCAAGTATGAGTGTTTTCCCGATCCCTTCCAGGACCTGGGAGGATTATTTTGCCAAGTTTTTTCCTTGTGTCCCAGGGTCCAATAAAAATGAGGTTTTCCCCACAGATGAGGTAGTGGCCCCCTGTTTCTGCTGAAGAGATGATCAGTATGATTGACTCATGTGAAAGCGCCAGGCTTTGATCTTATATCTATGGATTTTATTAAGAGATTCAAAGATTGGTGGGTGCCAATATTGGTGGCCCTCTTTAATGCTATAAATAATACGGGAATAATACCTATTGGCTGGGGAACGGCAATAGTTATTCCTGTCTTTTAAGAAGGGTGATTGTGCGAACCCGAATAACTGTCGACCTATTAGTTTGCTATATGTGCTGAGCAAATTATATGCTGAATATTTGCTATCACGCCTGACAAACTGGATGTTGGACCATAAAATCATACATCCAGAACAAGCAGGCTTTCAAGCAGGTCGCTCGACTATTGACAGTTGTTTAGTTCTTAGTCATCTAATTAACAAATATATTCACCTTAATCAGAAATTATTTGTAGCTTTCATTGATTTATGGTCAGCATTTGATCTAATTGACAGGAAGATTCCATGGGAGAAACTGAAGAATGCACATATAGATCGCCGGCTGCTTTATTTAATTAAAGCCCTGTATGCAAACTCCTCGATAGCAATTAGGTTTAACAATGCTGGTCTTTTGACCAAGGGTATTCATATAGCAACTGATGTTAGACAAGGTTGTCTCTTCGCTCCTTCCCTTAACATCTTCATCAATGACCTTATTCCAGTTATGGCCTCTGTGAAATTTTTTCCACCTAAACTGGCCTTGCATCATATTGACTGCATGCTTTATGCAGACAATTCAGTGCTGCTGTCACAGACCCGGTTAGGATTAAAAAGATAGCCAGCGGCCTTAGCCAGTTATTGTGAAGCCAACCATTTGCTCATAAATCATAAGTCCAAAATAGTAGTGTTTACTAAAGCCTCTTATAAATATTTGTGGTATATCAAGGACCATCTAATAGACCAAGTCAAAATATACAAATATCTGGGCCTAAATTTCTGTTCTAAGGGGGGTGGAATTGCCAATTTCAGTCGGTTCTCCTGTGAGCAAAGGGCCCCTCAGCAGCTATACTTCGCTTTTTTGGACATTGCAAAAGGGGAGCCATAGTACCCGCATTAAGAGTATTTAATGCCAAAGTAGTGGCAGTGTTACTTTATGGGGCGGCAGTTTTGGCACCTTCTTTTGAAGATAAGTTAGGGGTGGTTCAAGCCAGATTTCTACGGGCATTAACCAAAACCCCAAATAGCGTTCCAACTGTAGCCCTTAGGCTCAAACTGGGCCAATACTCTTTAGGCTGTCTGATTTGGAAGTCGATATTGCATCTGTGGTTGAAAACTGTGAAAGTTGCTCCAGGAAGTTGTAGATTATCTTCAGCAAGATACTTATGTGAGCCCATGGCAAAAGAATATTATAAACAAATTATATCATTTAGGTTTTTCTATTTTGTATTTCTCAAATAAATCTCTGGAAGCAGCTAAGTCTGAAATCTCGCATGGGCTGGAGGATCTAGACAGACAGGAAGACTTAGCTTTGGCTGCAAAATTTCATTCCCTGAATAATTATCATTGTCTAGCTCCGGCCAAAGGGAATATGACTACTTATCTCAGACAGCTTACTTCTTATAGATTAACGTTTTTAGTTTTTCAGCAAGGGTAAATACTTTGCCATCAAAGCTTTTGGAAGGGCATTTGTCTGCCGTGCCTTTCCACTTGTGGCTATGCCCATTTGATCAATGTGAAACAGAAACTCCGGGCCACATACTGATTCATTGCAGACTATGATAAACTGAGGTTGCGCTGGCTTGCTCATATTCTGGAGTTATTACCTGGTAGAACCACATGTGAGTTAGAAAGGTTTTTATTGGCAGATACCTCCAAGGAGACTACAGTAGCATTAGCAAGATTTTTGCTGTAGACTTTTATCCTAAGAGATAATTTCCTTCAGTTTCAGGGAACTAACTGTGGTGATCTGGTCTTATAAATGAATTTTTGTATAATCTGTTATAGCAGGCTAACTTACATAGGATGGTCCTATGACAGGGCAAATGCTTGACAGCCTAGAGGAGGTGTATTAGAAGGAAGGGGCGGCGGGGGAGGGAGGAGTTGGCTCTTTGGTATTTTGGGATAAAGGCTACTGTTATGTTGGGTTTTCTGTATCTTGGTGGTTTGATTATTTGAGGGCAGAATTTGTATATGCCCAGGGATTTGTTGGTATCTTGGGTGGGGGGGGCTAGGGTATGTGCCGTTTGTGTTCTATATTTATTTGATTGTTTGGTTATGGCTGGTATATTTTTAACGTGTTTAGTATTGGAGGTGGGAGAGTATTCCAAATATACCCTTTATAATAATACTTGGGTTAGATTTTTGTAGAAATGTTTGTATTTTGATAGTGTATTGCATATAGTTTGTGGTAAAGACCTATTCCATTTCATTTCATTTATTTATTAAGCTGAGCCAAAAGCTATAGCCACATAAAACCACACACAAATATTTTCTAAACCCCCAAATAACGAACAAGTCTAATAAAAATAAAAGAAAGTTAACCTGTCATATAGATGTCGGGGAACTGGGGTCCATACTTAGTTTATAATTCAAAAATGACTGCCGGGCAAGGAATGCCTAAATCAGAAATTTGGCTATCCGCTGTAAAAATGGAACCTCAGATAACGCATACATCAGGAGACAATTGACAGTTCTACCTCGGATATTTCTCTAGGAAGGATCTTAAATACTTCATCCTCAAGATGTCGTACAGCTGGCATTCAAAAAGTATGTGTTGTGTACTTTCGACTGAATGACTGTCGAACGGACAGAGTCTTTCCAAAAAAGGCGTCCCGTCCAATCTCCCTTCATACACCATGGAGGGCAACGCGTTGACTCGTGCACATAATAATAAATATTTACCCCTTGATATGTCCAGTGCCAAATAGGGGGCCATAGCCTCAAAACCTGGAGCCTACATATGGTAATCCAGCAAATGCTGGGTTGCACGCGTGTTAGCAAGATCTCACTGCCTAGAAATGTCTCTGATCTGGCTAATCACATCCCTTTGCATGCAACCAGGGTGCTGACCCTGAATATGACATAAAAAATCCCAATTGCTCCAAATAATGCTGAACACTGCATGTCCAAGGGTCCTTAAAGCGATCCTTAAACAAATAGTGTTCTAAACCCACCTCACTCCGACCCGCATCGCGGCTCCGGAACCAGAATTTAATGGTTCGTTCCCAGGCCACTGAGTCCCAGTCCACTTGACCCACCTACAATCTGGCCGTCGATGCTGGGGTACGTCTAGGTATCCTCAAGAGCTTTGGAAGAAGGCAAACTGGGCTTTGCTCAGTGAGTATTTTGATAAAGGCCTCCATAGCTCTGCTCCATACATTAGGACCCACACAACTTTTCCATTAAGTACCTGGATAGCTAAACGTGGGGCGGTTTTTTCGGTTTTCTTAAATAGCCTCAATATCGTCAGGGATGGGGCCTTTGAAGCCTCTATTGACCTACTAATATGGGAATTCCAGCTCCCAATATTCTGGAAGCATATATCCAGATATTTAAACTGGGATACCAGTTGGATTGATTGTTTATCACGCTCCCACCCATATACCTTCCTTTCCTTGGAGAAGACCATAGCCTTAGACTTGTGACAATTTAATTCTAACTTATTTTCCTGGCAGTAAGCTGCGACACGCCTTAACTGACGGAGTAAACCCAACCTAGTCTGGGAGAGCACAGCAAGATCGTCCACATACAGTAGACAACCCAGAGGTGCCTCCCCCAACCTAGGTAGGAAGAACTCCGCTGTTGCCAAATGCGGGGCTAAATCATTTAAGTACAAGTTGAAAAGGGTGGGGGCAAGGACACACCCCTGCCTCACCCCTCGGTGGGTATCCACCTTACCAGGGAGATGTTCTTCTCTGTTCAGCCTGACCTGCAATATTGTCCCTTTATGCAGATTATATATAAGTGCTAATAATCTTTTGTCAATGGTAGTGCTGCTCAATTTCTGCCAGAGGCGGGATCGACTTATAGTATCAAATGCCGCCCGGTAGTCCAAAAATGCCACAAACGCTTAAGTGACTTATACTTTTCTACCAGGTGCTGGAGAATGTGACATTGCCCAATAGTAGAGCGACCTTTCATAAATCCTGCTTGTTCTGGCCTGATGATAATCTTTTCATAGATCCAACTAGTCAGCCTTAGTAATAGGACCTTACCATATATTTTACTAACTGTGTTAAGCAGGCTAATTGGTCTGTAGCTAGTAGGTTCCGATCTTGGGCCCTTCTTTTATATGGGGACTACTATAGCCGTCCCCCACCCTTTAGGGACATTTCGCGTCTCGTTAATTACAGTAAAAAGAGCTACCAAGACCAGAACCCACCAGTCCATATTGGCCTTAATACAGTCTATTTGCTCTAGGTCGTTTCCTGGTGCCTTAGAATTTTGGAAGGAAGTTATATGAATTACCACCTCCTCCTCCATAAGGGAGGGCCAGCGTGGGGTGCCCATAACTTCTAGTAGGATTGAAGTATGCTGGGTATCCGGGTTCTTACATAGTTTCCGGAAATAATCTTCCCATGATCCTGCTGGCACAGGGTAACAACTCGCAAAGACCCTCCCTTCCCCGGGGTCAGCCATCAGTCTCCAGAAGGCCTTAGAGTCATTTGCCCGTGCTGCTATCAAAATTTCCTGCCAACGACGTTGTGCATACATCTGTTCCTTTTGCTTAACAAGTATCTTATACTGCCGTTTAAGCCTAAAAAATTCCTCAGGAATGACTGAGTGGACAGTCTGTCGATATTGTCTATTAGTGGTGGGACCCCGGGCCCATTACCGGCTACCGGATTTACCGGTTACCGGTTCTACGAAAACCGGATTCCCGGATTAAATCCGGTATGCCGGTACCGGATTTATTTCATTGGTTTCAATGGGGCGCTGTGTCCCCATTGAAACCAATGAAATA
>QEPC01015537.1:1311210-1324137 GCA_003113815.1 Sphenodon punctatus
AGACAGCCGGGTCTGGGTCAGTTGAAAAGGAGAGGTACAGCTGAGTATCATCAGCATGTTGGTGACACCGCACCCCGAACCCCCTCATGACCTCCCCAAGGGCTGCATGTACACATTAAATAATAACGGAGACAGAATGGAACCCTGCGGAACGCCGCATGATGAGGCACGGGGGCACAATGTCTCATCCCCCAGCACCACCCGCTGGCTTCTCCCCGAGAGGAATGAACGGAACCATTCAAGAACGATCCTGCCCAGACCCCCCAGGTCACGCAGCCGTCTCAATAGCAGCCCACAGTCCACGGTGTCAAAAGCAGCCGAGAGATCAAGCAGGATGAGAAATGTTGAACATCCTGCATCCATCTCCCGGCGGAGGTCATCTACCAAGGTCACCAACGCCGTCTCAGTGCCATAGCCGGGGCGGAACCCAGATTGAAAAGGATCTAGGAAACCAATGCTGTCCAGATGCGCCTGGAGCTGGAGTGCCACCACCTGCTCAACCTTCCCTTTTTAGGGAAGGTTATTGAGACAGGTCCGTAGCTGGCGAGCGCATCCACGTCCAAGGATGGTTTTTTCAGCAGGGGGCGTACCACAGCCTCCTTGAGGCAGGGCGACAGCCTCCCCTGCTGCAAGGATGCGTTCGCTACCCTCGCCAGCACCATCCCCAGCGTCTCCCTGGAAGCTTTCGCGAATCAGGACGGGCACGGATCGACTTAGTGGTAAAAGCTATACAATAATTAAATCCTCTTCGTATCTTGGAGTTACATTCACTAATAGGGGAACTTGGAGCTCGCAGATCCAAAATAGAGCAATAAAGGCCCAAAATATTGCACGTGCAATTATTAGGGCTGTGAATCTCTCCAAAGTAGTATTCCCCTCTGTATTCCTCCAAGCATACCACACAAGGGTACCTGCGTTGACAATTTTCAGGATTGACGTTGTACCATTTCTGAATGTGCTCGTATTTGAAAGAGTTGCGACGCTTTCTTAGAGTAGGAAACACTGTACCTGGTGCAGTTTTAAGAGCAGAGACGGGTTTAACCTCTTGAAAACCTCTCTAAGATAGCTTTTGCTCAATATTGGCTGAGACTTTTGGCCCAACAGGGAACTGCACTTCGTGTGCAATGTTTAAAGGAAGAACTAAGCCACCCAGGTTTAAGAGTATACCCATGGCTGCGTTGTCTAGCCTTTCTTATATAATATGGGATTTTCCTTCTAATATTTTGTAGGGAAACTTCTAACGGTCATTAAAAGGGAGCTCTCTGTAAGAATAAATGATCTAGGGAGACAGGAGGATCTTGTCTCAGTCTTCAACTGGTTCGTGGCTCCCTGGTTAGGCCAATTTAAAAACACTGTCTTTCGAGCGATATCTTGAGAAGGTTGTTAATAAGAACTTACGCAGATGCTATACGCTCTTGCGGTTTCAGCTTATTCAGACTGCGGTTACTGAGGGTCACTATGTTTGCCTTTATTATAACCTTAGACGTTCTTCCTGTAGCTTAGGTGAGATCGAGATGGTTGAGCATTTTCTCTTGGGATACCCATATTATTATAGTCTGAGGGCTGCCTGGTTGTGTCCTTTGCTAAAAGCAGATATGGACTTTGGTTCTGATCATTGTTATGGGTTCCTTTTTACCTTGACCAATGCAGAGGATATGACTGCTATTGCAACATTCCTTTGGTTGGCAATGAAAAAAAGGAAGGAACTTAATTCAAAATTAAGGTCCATACGATAATGGTAGATACAAATTAGGATAGGGATATCTGCCCTTAGTGGTAAATTTTGCCCTGAGATTATTGTGGGGAATCTGACTTTGTATATATAATCTCTGTAATTTATTTTGTAAATTGTAATTGGTAATTGATATTACTTTTTTGCTGAATTACCTTTGTTTGTTTGTAAGATTTATATGGGGGTTACGGTGAAGGTTAAAGCCGTTAATAAACTTATTATTATTCATTCACAGAGTTTACCATCTTGTCTGAGAGGAATCTTTGCATCTCATTTTCACAGCTGTTTTCAGATCTCTTAATGTTTTCAGGTCTAATTCACGTAGTGTTCGGAAAAATTCACTTTCCTGTGTTGGTGAGCATCTTTCTTTAATAAAGGATATACACTTTTCTGGACCATATTCCCTAGCATGCAAAAGATTATCCTTAACAGCAGCACTAGCGACGCTGCCAGTGGAGAGACAAATGAATTCAGTACCCACCCATGGGTGTTTAACAATGTTATTGTTGATCACATCAAGAATACTGTTCACCGCTGCAACACCTGTTGTGATGTATCCCCGGTGACAGCTCTTCGTGGCTGTACTTTGAAGAAAGTTGTGTTAGGTGGTCACGTAGGATTTTTTTGAAGGCAGCACACCGTGATGCATTCAGGACCCACTTCTGAGTTGCTGAATAGTTGGCACTGAAGCAAATATAACTACCTGGAGTCTTGCAATCTTGGTTTATGGTGTTCTCTCTACTCTTGTCTACCTCATTTCCTCCAAACATATTTGATGCACTCATCTAGATACTGAATTCACCTCTAAGAAATGCCTCGTATACTTCTGGTTTAGACTCAGGCAGTTCCAACAGTCCATTTAAGTAAAGAATAAGATATTTAGCATAATACTGTTGGTCATAAGCGAACGACCAGGAGATGACTTCCTGAAGGCAAGCAATGTATAATTCCCAATCACTAGTTCTGGTTGCAAATATGAAAATCAATGCGAGTTCAGCTAGGCCAGCCAAAACTTGTCTAAATTTCTACTTGTGTTTTCTGAGTTGTCAGATTTCAACATTTGATTTTACCACTGAGTTGCACGTGGACTGTTGCATACTAACTTGTACTTGTTTGGCATATTTTCATCTGAAAACCTTTTATAATTGCTGTGTATTCTTCTATTAATTGTGGAAGCTCAGCTGCTAATTGTGACTCTTCAAATTCCTTTATTAGTAAAGTGAAAAGGGCTTCATACACTAGTTTGTGCATTTGCTGTTCCGTGCGCTGTCAACAGACCCTTGCACGATGACACCACTATGAATAACAAGATTCCTTAAACCAGCATCTCGAGTAAGGCCTATTATGCTTTGTCTTGTATTGCACTATATGATTAAAATACATACATACGTTTTCCTGTTAATTGCTAAGAGAATTAAAAGTTACATTGTGGCTTTGTGTAAAAAAAATTTAAAAAAAAATTTAAAAAAATCCTTGACCTCCAAAGCCCTATGATAGACTCCCAAGACCATGAATTTTGGATGAATAGTTCTAAAGTTACCTGACTTCTCAGATTTCTGGCTGCCATTTTGTTTAAAGCAACCATCTTGAAAAAGCTACCATTTCAGGATGGGCAACATGCTTTTTCTTAATGCAAGGACCACAATGGCCATTTCTATACCAGTTGCATATACTCCCTCCACATGGAGTGACTTTCGGTGCTGGCTGACAGTATGTTGGGAAGGGACAGGGTAAAGAGACTTTCCCACTCCTGTCTGGCATGCCGCCCCCCCACCCTGAGTATCCTCACCTCATGCTTTGCTCTTTCTCTTTGTTGTGGCCTTGCCCCTTCAGAGCTGCATGAGTCAAACTCTTTGCCTACAAAAGAAGCCCACTCTCTTGATCAGTCATATGCTTATGCTTGTGCAAAGATCTCCACCATCTGACCGCTTGAGAGAAGTCCTAAAAGCATGCACTGATCCGTCTCCATCATCTGCAAATACTTTTTGTTGAGGAAAATAAGGAATTGTATCTTTTCCCCTCTAGAAATCTTCCTTAGTGGATATCCCTGTACTGCAGTTCTGCTATTCTTTCATCCAAAGGTAAGAGTTTTTACTTAATTCATTTATTACATTTTTACTTTGCCCTTCTCCAAGGACACAGGTTGGCTTACAACATAAGAAATATAAAATACAATCAAATACATTTAAAACCCTTAAAACCCACATCATCCCAACCAGCCACCCCATCCTTTATGCACAATGATTTCTTAAGTAGTCATAGACTTTGTTCCAATAACTAACATTACTATTCTAGTTTTACAAACTTGGCCCTTAAGGTCTGTGGGCTATAGGAAGTCCCTCAATAAGCTGCTGACCAGTTACAGGAAGTGGCTGGCCCCCTGGTGGAGTGGACGATTGCCCTCCTTTAGGGAGCTGGCCCTGATTGGCTAGATCAAATGTTGGTGTTTGGGTGCAAAAAAGATTCAGGCGTGGGACTGGTGAGAGTTGGCAGTTAAAGCTGAGCCTGACTGTGGACTGGGATCTAGCAGCAATACAGGAGAACACCTGCAAAAATAAAAAAAAAAGTTGAAATCTGTTGCATCTTTAAGCAACCTCTTGCTCCTGATTCCTAATCTCCCCCCCCCCCCCCAATATTACAACTGGTATCAGAAGTGGGATTAAAGCAACATAGAGCAAATTACCGAGATGCTCATGAAGATGCAGTGTGGTCAGGATGCCTTGAAAGAAAAAATCCTGTCAGGCCAAGCAACCTTGGAGGAAAAGATCTGAAGTGGCCAGGCTATGCTAGAGGAGAAGATCCAGTCTAGTCAGCAGGAGGGAAGAACCTTGCTGGATCGGCAGCTCCAAAATGTGCAGGCTGATTTTGAAAGCCAGCTGCAAAATGTTCACTCTGGCCTGACTACTTTTGTCACAAAAACACAGGAAGACATAGCCAACCTTTAAGTGGCCAGCAGGGCTGAGCTGGAGAGGGCTGACGGAAATGGAAAAGAAATTCCTGAACTCACAGCCCACCTTACAAGCTAGTGAGCTACAGGAGGGGTGGGCGGTGGGGTGGTGGGAGGGGAGGATGAGCCCTCAGGTAAAGCCAGACACTTTCCAAGGTCTTTCTACACCAATCTACCCTCACGGAGAGACCAAGGGGAGGAACCAGGTTGCCCCTGCTAGAGCCATACAGAAGCCTATGTTGTTTGCCACCCTTTGTGAGAGGGGCAGGGTGAAAACTGAAATCTAAAGAAATAAATTTGACAGGAAAACTTCGTGGGAGGCATATCTGGCTCAGTTTTATATTGAATGGCTGGGAGAATCAGAGAAAGGGAGCTTCCAGGAAGCTGACTTGAGGGACCAGCCCTTCAAGTGCTACAGAATTTGCCCCAGGGTAAGAGGCAAAGCTATTAGGCTTTGGTACAGGGCTTGGACATGCGGTTTGGTGCGAACCACCATTCAGACTTGGCCAGAGTTCAGCTGTGTGCCAGACAAAGGGGAGACCCCATCTGAGCTGGCAGAGGACTTGAGAAGGCTGGTTTTCCTTGCTTATCCCTGTACCGGTCCAGAGACTCTGGATCAGCTGACAATGATACAGACATGCAACTGAAACTCTGAAAGGAAGCCAGGCTCACTCTGCATCGTTGTGGAGAATCTGACTGAACTAGATTGCTTCCAGGCCACAGTGCAGCAGAAAGAACGATCACTTTTGAGGAAAGTGGAAGCTGAGCCCTGTATGTAACACTGTGATCTGGACAAAGGGGGGAGGGGAAGGGGCTTGATCAGGTGTCTGAACTTGTTGAACAGTTGAAAGAATTACTGTGCCTGGCTGGTAAAGCAAGAGCTTTTAATAATGGTGGAAAAAACAAAGGGGCTGGCTCATTTGGATGCTGGCACTGTGGTAAAACAGGCCATAAAAGTGCTGATTTATACAAAGCGAGCCAGCAAGAAGAGCCACCCAAACCTAAAGAAAGCTCCTCGTGCAGTTCGGGAAATGGACTGCCTCCATGCTAAAGGTGCAAAGCTTGGGGGTACAGGACAAAGCCCCATTGTTAACATGCAAATCTGGGCAGTTAAATAATGAAAATAGGAATTTGGTCATTGCATGTGAACTGGGAAGGATTAAACATCGGAGAATTGTTGATACTGGTTCAAATATAACTGTTAGGCCAGTGTTACTTAAGGCCTGGAATTGGGAGCTGGAAATATGAAATATCTACCTGGTGTAAGCTGAAGACAGTGACTGGGGACCAAGCATCAGTCCAGAAATGGGGGAAATTGACCTTAAAGATTAGTTCCCTAGTGCTTAAACAAGAAGTGTGGGTGGCAAAATTGAGGATGAATTAATCCTTGGTCTGAACTTTGTCACATCTAATAAGTGTGTAATTGATGCTGGCCGGGGTGTGATCCAGATTGTCTGTGGAAATGCCCTTTGAAGAAAGAAATGTTTGCTCTCGGGCAAAACTGATGTCTTGCAGATGCTTAATGTGCCACGAGCAAGTGACCCTGGCTCCTGGGACTGAAGTGACTGTACCAACTAAATGCATGGGAGCCTTTTGCCAAGTGAATGATGGAAACTTGTTGAGACTTGCCCAGACAAGCAGCATAAAGGGGTTTTTCTAGGCTTACCTCCCTGTTAGGCTACTGAATGTCTCAAACCTCAAGTCATAAGGAAAGGGCACAATGCACGGTAGCACAAGGCAAGCCAGTTACTATGGTGATGTCTAGTACAGAAGAATTCTCAGGGGAAGGGAGAGGTGAAGTAGAGGTTCCAGAACTCCTCCTAGATTTGTTCCAGGGCAGTGTTGTCCATTTAAGTGTAGAACAACAGGAAGCCCTAAAACTTTTTCTGTGGAAAAACCAAGTGTTATCTCCCAGTCCAATAAAGAGAGAGGGTGAACTGCACTGGCACAACACAAGATTGTCACAAGAGGAACTAGGCCTGTAAAGCAGACACCATATAGGTTACCAGTTGCAAAAAAGGAAGAAGCCTTGCAGATTATTGAAGAAATGCAACAGGAAGGTTATTGAGCCTTCTACAAACCCTTGGGCCTCTTCTATAGAGCTGGTTTTAAAAAAAAAAAAAGGTTGGCAACACCCGATTTCTGTGTAGACTACCTCAGACTGAATGAGGTTACCTTAAAAGATTCATACCCCTTGCCAAGAATAGATGACATGCTGGATGCTGTGGCAGGGTCCATCTTGCTTTCCACACTGGATCTTAAAAGTGGGTATTGGCAGGTGGAAATGTATCACAGAGACAAGGAGAAAACTGCTTTTGCAGCAGGGCAAGGACTTTGCCAAGTCAAGGTGATGCCATGTGGCTTATGCCATGCTCCTGCCACGTTTGAAAGACTTATGGATAGGGTTCTTCATGGTATGTCTCCATCTACCTGCTTGTTATATTTAATGACCTAGTTACACGAAAAGACCTTTGAGCAGGAACTAGTGCACCTGAAAATGATGTGACTGGCTTAAAGGGGCTAATTTAAAGCCAACCCCCCAAAAAATGTGAACTGTTCCAGAAGGAAGTAAAATACCTGGGACACACTGTCAGTGTTGAGGAAATTGCCACAGACAGAAAAAAGACTGAAGCAGTACAGAACTGGCCCACTCCCTGAACGCTTACTGAAATGCAAAGTTTTGTGGGACTCTATTCTTACTATAGAAGGTTTATTATAGGATTTGCCAATGTAGCCAGGCCCTTGCACCAGATGGGGGAGAAGGACAAACCCTTTCAGTGGTTCCCAGAATGTGATCAGGCATTCACACAACTAAGAGGCCCTCGACTGCTCCTATCCTAGCTTACCCATGTTTTGAAACCCCATTCATCCTAGATGCAGACACTAGTACATATGGCCTGGGGGCAGTACTAACACAGGAGCAGGGAGGGCTAGAGAGAGTTGCATGGATGTTCAGGTGGCAGCTGTGGCGAAGTGCATTTACTAAATTACATCTGGTACGATGGTTATGGCCATATATCTCGGACTGAGACCTTGCCACCATCATCCATGCCTTCATCACCTCGAGGCTTGATTACTGTAACACACTCTACATGGGGCTACCCAAGGTGACTGTCTGGAGGCTGTAGCTGGCGCAGAATGCAGCGGCCAGTCTCCTTATGGCTACGGACAGCCGAGAGCACATACCACCCCTTTATACCTGGCGCTAATGGATGGAGGTGATATTCCTCAATCATGGTTGCAGAGTTTAATTATCCCTATTTTTAAGAAGGGAAACCTCCATGATCCTGCCTGCTGTATGCCGATCAGTTTACTCTCTATACCAGGCAAAGTTTACGCCAAAGCATCATTCCCAATGAGCAATTTGGCTTTCGTGAAGGTCGGTCCACTATGGATTGTTGCTACATCCTTGCACACACTATCCATAAATATTCTAGGATTAAGTCAGGTAAGCTGTACTTGGCCTTTGCCGGTATGTCCAAAGCCTTCGACTAGTTCCTAGAGCGAGGCTGTGGGCTAAACTGAGGCTATTTGGGTTGGACAGCAACTTATTATCGGCAGTCATCCGACTACATACTAACAACGAGGCTCGAGTAAAGGGAACTAATCGCTCGGAACTAATTTCAATTAGGAGAGGGGTAAGGCAGGGGTGCGTTCTTGCACCCCTGCTGTTTAATCTTTTCCTTTTGGACTTGCCTTCCTGTCTTCAAACAGAGGCAATTCATGCCCCCAAAATTGGCAATAGTCTGTTAGGACTTCTCCAGTTTGCTGACGACATTGTGTTGTTGTCTCAAACAGAGGTTGGAATCAAGAAGGCTGCGGATAGATTGTACGCCTACTGTCTAGACAATGGATTGGAACTCAATTCATTAAAGACCAAAATCTTGGCGGTGGGCAGGAGGAAATTACCCTTTAGTTGGAGGGTGAGAGCTGGCAACATCAGCTTAGTAACATCCTTTACTTATTTGGGGGTTTCTCTTAGCTCTAGAGCGACTTGGTCAAATCATCTGAAGGCGAGAGCCAGTAAGGCATTACAAGCTACTAAGGCCTATAATATCTCAAAGGGGATCTTGGTTTCTGACATACTGAAAGTTTATAAAGCCAAGATTCCCCCCATGTTGCTTTATAGTATTGAATTGATTCCCTTTCTGAACATAATAATTTTGGAAGGAGTCCAGAATCTTCCTAAGGAAATTGCTCAAAGTGGACCCAAGTGTCCCTGGGGCAATTTTAAGGGCAGAAACGGATTCCATCAATATCCCTGCTTGCTAAGAAGGCCTATATACGTTACTGACTGAAACTGCTTGGTCAGGACGAGACAGTAACAACGCTCCAGTGCCTTAGAAGAGGAGCTGCTTTATAATGGGATCTGTAACTATCTTTGGCTTTTATATCTAGCTTGCTTGATTAATGAAATAGGATTTTCTCTGGAGTATTTCTGTGGTAAAACCCTTTTGGGGATCAGGTCAGAGATCTTCCAGAGACTTAATGATATAGATAACCAGGATGCGATGTCTATAGTTCAATCATGGAAAGTGGCCCCCTTTGGGGGGCCTTTAAGTTATTTACCAACAAAGAACCATACTTAGATTTATTGACAAACCCCAAACTTCATAGGGCTTATACTCTCCTTTGTCTGCATCTTGTTGAGACGGCTGTGGTCGAAGGAAGGTGTATGGGGATTCCACTTGGCCAAAGACTGTGTAGCTGCTATTGTGGAAACGGTCCAACATTTTCTTTTGGAATGCCCTCACTATTCCTCTCTAAGATCGGTATGGCTAGCCCCATACTTTTCTCAGGATCAGACCTTTGATTTAGAAGCCTCCTGTGTTGAGCTCCTTAACATACCACAGAAAGATGCTATAATAGCTTTGGCAACTTTTTTCTTGTTGGCCTCTAAAAAGAGGGCTCGTATTAGAGGCTAACTGACGTAAGGGGCGAGGATGGCTTACTAGCTGTTTGATTTGAAATATCATTTTTGTTAGCTAAGTTATAAGGGTATTAGACTTAGTATAAGACCCAAGACCTGGCCAAATATATCCAGGCTTTGGTTGGTCTATGGGGTCAATAACATTTTGTTACGTTGTATGTAGATGTATATGTGTTGTTTATTATTATTATTTATTTTATGTGTTGTACATATTTATTTTATATATTTTATATGTTGGTATATGGCGAAAGCCATGCTATAATAAACAATTTATCTTATCTTATGCTGTACACCGCCCTGAGCTGCCTTTTAGCAGACGGGGGTCATATAGCAAATTTCAAAATAAATAAATAACTCCATTGGGGACAGTGGGTTTCTTTAAGGGGAGGGGCACTGTTACAAACCTGACCCTTAAGGTCTGTGAGCTGTAGGAAGCTCCTCCATAAGCTGCTGACCAGTTACAGGAAATGGCTGTAAATGGAGTGGAGGGTTGACCTCCTTCAGGGAGCTGGCCCTGAAGGAGAGACTGCTTAAAGATGCAACAAATTCCTAATCCCCCATCCATATTACATTAGTTTTATTTTGACGACGTCACAAGAAACTTCTAAATCATGGTGCTTATCAAGTGGCAGTCTAGTGCCAGCTCTGCTTGTGGTCGACTCATGGGGATGCCAGGAAGGAGCTAAATCATGAGCCCCACCATCCTCCCACCTACACGTTGGATTATTTGAACTGTTGTTAAACAGTGGCATGAACTAGACTTTCCAGAACACAAGCTCTGTTCTCACCCCACCCCACAAAAAACAGCTCTTGCTACAAAATACTTGCAGCATGATGTTCCAAAAGTGCAGATATCTAAAATTCAACCTGTCATTATGACATTGTCAACTGTATACACATTCATCAGCAGCATGCTTCAGACTTCCCAACCCAAGGTCCAAAATATCTGCTGTAATTATTTTAATATATTTCCAAGACCATGTTTGTCTCTTGCCTTCCCCTCCAATCTCTGGCTTCTGATGATTTTAAAAAAAAAAAAAAAAAAAGTCTAGATGTTGGGGTCTTTTTCCTTAATTCCCTCCTTACTCTTGAGGACAGAAAGGGATCCTTGTATAGCAGAGGCTCCAATCACCTGCTCGGTAGGTCAGGCAAGATGGGAGGTATTCCTGTTTTAATTAAAGCATTTTCTTGCTATACGTTTCCGTGCATATCTGAAGTTACTCTTGCTATACCAGTCTAAAAGGCCTCTCTCCTTAGGGTCTTATGCTTTTCTGCACTAGGAGAACATGTGCTCCAAGCTTTAGCTTGCTGGAGAGCTTGAGTTCTAAATAACATCCTGGGCCTGGTTTTTATGTTGATAGTGTGATAACTTGTTAACACATGGCAAGAGTATGTCATGTTACTTAGGGTGAAAACAGACATGACGCTAACCACCCTTTAACCACCCTTGGTGGTCATTGATGCATGTTTCAGGGCTGCATAGGGCACCAATACAGCCCTGCAACATGCATAAATAACCACCAAGGGTGGTTAGCATCATGTCTGTTTTCACCCATAGACATTCATATTGCTGATAGTAGCTAATTAGCTTTGAGAATGGAAAACTGGGAGACTAACCTTTCTTGGGAATCCCTATAGCTAACTCCATTTGTTTTTCGTGGCTGTCTCTCCTAATCTCAGATTTGCATGTTATTTTTGGCAGGCTTCCTGTCTCCACCTTGCAGGAGAACTTTCAGCCATTGTTAGGAGTACTGAAGGAGTCTGTGCAACTGAATTTGGCTCCCCCTGGATATTTCTTGCTTCTCAGGTATGGCATGTCATTTTTGGAAGTGTGCGTGTTTAAAAAAAGAGTATAGCTATTCCTATTGCTAATTTGAGGTTAATTGTTTTCCCCAGTACCCTGAATGATTTTGTTACCAGAACTCCTAGCCTGGAAAACAAGAGAGATCAAAAAGACCTGCAGGTACTCTATGCGTTTACTTTTTTAGCACTGTACTCTACATTCATGCAATAAACATCACAACTGGTCATATGGAACACCTGTGTCCAAAGAGAGAGACTTTTGAAACTAGAGCCTATGGACAAATAGGGAGTATTAATGCCATTATTTTGGAAGGCAGTAAAACAAATTCAAAACCTTTTTTTATAAAGAACTGCTGTTCTGTGCAATATAATGGATACTTTTCAATCTTCATGGATACCTTGCAATGTTTATATCAGTCCATCAGTGTATAACTTGATGTTGAAAATAATAATATTGTCTCCATGATGGACCAGAGAATCCAAGAATGTGTCCTTTATATTTTTTTTTTAAAAAAAGTATCCTGGTAGCTAGAAGAAGCCTGCAAACATTTCGAACCTGGGTCAGAACTCTGTCGGGCAGTCTTGAGATGACCTGTGAATTTGTAACGGTTATAGTAAAAAAAAGAATTCCTATTCTTTGAAATTTTTACAATAAAAATTTTAAGAATCTGATTATGTAATGAGAGAGAATAAATGTACCTTATTATCTGACCCCAAATCTGTGATTTCAAGATAGAATAAAGAAAACTGGTCAGAAGAGAGAGTAGAGGAAGCAGTCCTATTCCCAAACTGAAACAGTCTTGACCAAAAAGTGCATATCTTCTGTTTAACTGCTGATGAAACTTAAACATCTTAGCAAATTAGGAAGGAGACTGATGGTGAACATGAAACTGTGGCAGTTGCCCTCTCCCCACCATTTACCCAAGTCTTTGATCCAATTATTCTGAATGTGAGACTAACATCTGGAGGTTTGTCTATATATCTACACACAATTACTACCTTGGAAGTGCTGTTAAACGGGATGCACCGGGAGGATTCCCCGTGGGCCGGCTGGGCCGCCACGCTGTCTTTTTTAAAATTATTCTTAACACACACACACACACACAAAGTTAGTCCTGACCCCTGTCGGGTTGGGTTGGGGGGGGGGAGGAGGACTTACCTGACCCTCCCTCCTAGTAGTGCTGCAGCAGCAGTGCTGGGAGATAAGGCTGTTTGTTTACAAACAGCTCCTGCCCATGTGCTGATCAGAAGGTTGCTACCTTGTAAAGAAGGTTCTTCGAGATGGGTCCCAACATTCTCACAACTGGGTTGTGCGCGCAGGAGCCAGTGACTCACTCCACTGGACTCTCGTGGAGAGTGCAGCAGAGCAGCGCTGCAGGCACCGGTGCAGGCGACTTGCGGGGCAGCAGGTGGGGCCTGCCTGAGGCCTGCTTGGGAGGGGCCGGCTGGGGTCTCTTTTGGGCGGGGGGGTGGCGGCCTGGGCTGATGGGGCCAGGGGCTGGTGGGGACGGCCTG
>QEPC01015537.1:1326795-1342620 GCA_003113815.1 Sphenodon punctatus
GCAGCATTACTACAGGTGCAAGGAATGATGCCTTAATATACAATAATGTAGATATTGAAGTCTGGTATCAATTCTCCCCTTAGTCTTCTTTTTGCTAAGCTAAGCACAGGGCATGTGTAATACTAGTGCAGCTGATGTAGGAATGAAGAAGCCTTACTGTAGGATGCATAGCAAGGGACAGAGTGATTATTTTGGTTGGGGGCCACAGCACTGAAACGGAGTGATTTGGGGAGCCAGAGCACTGAAATGAGGGCCAGTATGCACCCAGTGGCAGTCCTCCCCCCTGCCATCCCCCCATAACCTCCCGCTCACCCCTGCCAGGCTGCTGAGGATCTGAGTCTGGGGACTCAGCTCCGATAGGCCCCAAATCTGGTGCACTCCGCCCGCCCCAAGCCATGCCCCCAAGCCACGCCCCCTTGGCCCGTTTCCGGCGCCGCGGCAGCAAAGCCACCGGCACAGGGCCACTAACTCTATATTTTCCCAGGCCACTTTGATTTCCCAATCCGCCCCTGCTGTTAAATCATTCTCTGTGTGTTGATAGACCTTTTTTTTTTTCTGAATACTTGCTACCAAATATTGTACCAATTTCCACTTAAAACAAAAATGTTTTTAAGCTATCGACTTGATACAGAGTTGAATTGGTTACTCTTTCAGGAAATAACCCAAAAAATCCTCGAAGCTGTGGGGAATGTTGCTGGTTCCTCTTTGGAACAGACTAGCTGGCTGAGCAGGAACCTGGAGGTGAAAGCCCAGCCTCAGATTGCTTTAGATGACTCCAATACTGAAGATGACTTGTATGGTAATGTTATTTTATGGCTCCCAGTTATTTCTGACCTTTTTGACACTTTTTATGAACCATGTAGTATAAACTTTAGTGAAAACTCACCTTTGTGCTTAAGAGACAAATTAAACTTCCACTCTTACAGAGACTTCAGCAGCACCTTCTTCAATGGTACCTGCCTCTGCTCCCTCAATGTACAGTGTTCAAGCTCTCTCACTTCTTGCAGAGGCAAGTTCAGTTTTTTTCCTCATCTCCTTCAGTAGGAACTAGTTGTTTGCCAGGCTTCTAAAATGTAGCTATTGCCAATTAATAGGGCCAAACTGAAAGGGAAACGTTTTGGTGGGCTAAAAGGGGAATAACTTTTCTCTAAATCAGAAATACTTATTTCTGCTTATTGTGGAATTTTGGCTTTTAGGTTCTTGCTTCTCTTCTGGACATGGTTTACCGCAGTGATGAGAAAGAGAAAGCAGTGCCAATGATCTCGCGTTTGCTCTATTATGTTTTTCCATATCTACGCAATCACAGGTAAGAACACTTGCTATTACCCTTGCTATCCATGATGGGGTTTAGCCTTCTTTGATTTCTCGGGTTTGCAGCCTCGGGGTGCTTCTAGGAGATTCAGGCTGCAGTGGTGGTGAAGAGCATTTTTTACCAACGCATTTGGTGAGAAGGCAGCAACCCTTCCTTCTGGAGTCTGATCTTGCTACCATCATCTATACCTTGTAGCCTCCAGGCTAAACTACTGCAGTGCACTCTACACAGGGTTGACCTTGAGGACTGTGTTTGGAAGCTGTAGTTGGTGCAAAATGTGGCACAGCCTGAGTTCTGATGGTGACTCCCCAGGCGCATATTACATCTGTGCTTCAGAGTCTATATTGAAGGTAGCGCATTGATACATAAATCGATGTACTGTCTATTTCAGTGGTTCACAAATGTTTTGTGGCTGTGGCACCCCTTTTCAGCTTTAGCAAAAAGCAAAATACCCCCAACTAATTTGCATACACTTACACAACCATGTGACGTGCAGCAGCTGGGTCATGCTGCTGACCCCCAAGGAATGCTTCGGGTCCGCGGATCCCAGTTTGGAAACCACTGTCTCTCTAGATTAAAAGAAAAAGGCTTGCAACCACTTCATGCTACTATATTCCAAATACTCCATTACCTCTGTTGCACAAGACCCTGTGGCACAACAATGGACCCTATAGAGTACGGGACCTGCTCTGTCCATGCAAACAGAAGAGGAGATAGGGGATAAGTAGTTGGGGACATGATTTTAAACATTTCAGGCAAATACTCTCTTGTATTTTCCTTCCTAATTTTTTTTTTTTGCGTGTGCGTGTGTGAGAAATGGATTAGGAAGACTGCAGTGAGGGTACTATGGATAAAAAATGCAAATTTGGCTCCTAAAACTGATGTCTATGTAGACTCCGTTCAAAGCTGTTACCCTCAGTTTTGACCTATATGAGATACGTTTAACAGATTGGCTATAGTCTGAATATATTGGCTTTAGTTTGGACATAAAGGCCTGGACATATTTGGTCTTCTGATAGCTTTTCCCCTGCTTAACTTTTAACCTTGTTAGTTAATGTTTAGGAAAATATGAGTAAGTTTACATTTAGGCAAGTAAAGGCATACAGTCGATGGAACATCTTTGTTGCACAAATGGGTTGCAAGATTGAGGTTTAAAACAGTTTATAAATACAGGATATTTCATGGGGAGCTAACGACTTTAGTTCCCCAATATCTTAACCACGAACGTCACACTTTTATAATTTTATGCATGCATCAATCCTTTTTAACCATGCTATTGGCAGTTAATAATATATGAATTACTTAGCTTGAGTGTGACGTCAGTTTTCTTATAAAAGAGTAAGTCACCAAGGAAATGTTACCTTAGATGCCATGAACACTCTCGTGGTGCTCTTTCGTCACCATGGTGATCCTCTGGTCACATGATCTTCCTTTATCTTTCTTATAAGCCTGTATGCCTGGGTAACTGTGCTAGTTTTAAGTTTATTACTTTAACCTTTGTACTTTTAATACTTAGAATTAAAGTTGAAACTTAAGATTGTTCTATCTATGTAACATGTACCTTTTGAAATACTTTTATATAAACCACTTATTAAAGGTTTATTCTGTTTTGGGGTCTTGTCCCATAGAAAATGTTTTTCTATGTTTTCATAAATATTTTCAATTATATTCTTATTACTAATTATGTGTTTCTCTTTATTTATGTAGTCATTTCAATCTCTCTGGGTATTAGCATAATTTAGCTGTTTGTCCAGGTTTTGAACCTGCATAATTATTAATTATCAATTAGGAAATGGATCCAAATAAATCAGTATTAACCTAAAACCTGGCAACAGAGCCAGTGTGGTGTAGTGGATAAGGTGCTGGATTTGGACCTTGGGAGCCAGCATTCAAATTCCACCCTAGCCATGAACTCACTGGGAAGCCTTGGGCAAGTCTCAGCCTCAGTTCCCTGTGTCTTTCCCTGTTTCCCTCATCCTTGTCACCTTAGATTGTAAGCCCACTGGGCAGGGACCTGTATCCAAAAATCTCTGACTATAAAGCACTGCATATGCCTAGTAGCACTGTAGAAATTATTAGTAGTAGGTTTATATTCAGAAATGCAGGAGCTAGAAACTTTTGAAATGGAAGCTTAGTTGTTGGATTTTTTTTGCAAGGCATTTGCTCCATCTGAGTATGGCTGTTATGCATGTTAACATGTAATGGCTTAGGCCAGCCTATTTGTATAGCTGAAGGAAGACCTTAATTGTCTCCATAAATGAGCTATAGAAGAACTCTAATGAACAGAATTTTATGTGGAATATTATTGTCAGGACTCGAACTAAAGCTCTAGAGAACCGTGTTCTCTCATTTTAGAAACATGTGCATCCTGTATATTTAATGTGACGCTTTTTCTTTCAGTTCCTACAATGCTCCTAGCTTCCGTGCTGGTGCTAAGTTGCTCAGCTCCCTAAGTGGCTATGCCTATACAAAGAGAGCCTGGAAGAAGGAAGTGCTGGAGTTGTATATGGACCCAGCTTTTTTCCAAATGGACACGTCATGTATTCAGTAAGAAATGAAACTATTAGAAAAGAAATTGTAAAGAGTGGAGATAAGGGGAAAGTGCTAACATGGAAAAGGAACTTTACTCTGAGCTTCTGTAAAGAATGTTGTTGTTGGGGGATATGGGAGATTGTTAGAGCTATGCCAAGTAAATATATTCATTAAGGAAAGGAAAAAGTGCTGCTTACCTGGGAATTTTCCTTCTGTATGCTCCACTGGACATCACTTCAGTATGCTGGGGGAGGGGGACACGATCCCCACCTCATCCATCAGGAGGCAGAAGTTGAAGAATCTGACAGAGCATGCTCAGTGGGAGATCGTCTGTTAAACTATTTCAAAAACTTAAACTGGGCAACAGCAGAAAAGTCCAAAACCTCAGCATTCTATTTTATTTTTTTATTTTATTTTTCTAATTTTACTTTATAAAATATTTCAAAAACTTATTACCACGCCCCTCCTGCCACAGGCAGCTCGGAGCAGCTTACAACAATAAAAACACATTAAAAGGAGGAAACCGATACAACTGCCCCACCCCCTACATTGGAGCTGTTATTGGCTGGGGTGGTCAACTCCTCCCTTCAGGAGGACAGTTTCAGACTGTCTTAAGGCTACTACTGCTACAGTGGTACTCTAGTTCTGATGGAATGTGCTTTCAGAGGAAATGGTGCAGGCACCGTTGAAACTGCAGCATGCGTTAATACATTTTGATCATTTAGAAATGGTTTGTGAAGTTACATGTATATCTAAATCAGTACCTGAATCAAATGCAAAAAGGAATTTAGATTTTCTGATTGGGGCTGTTCTGCTCAAATAATGCAATAGTATGCATTTAATATCCACAATGTGGTGGTCTTTGTCCACATCTGTAGCTTGTAGCTTTGGTTGATAATTTAGTAGGACTATTTTCTGATCTGGATGAAATTTGGAGACAGTCTTTGGCAGAAAGAATCAAGTACACTTCCAGTGTAGGCTATCCGATATGTGGGAATTATCAATGACCAGAAGTGCTTAATCAAAAGTCCTAGAACTGAACAGGTAGAGAATATCACCTCTATGTGGTGGGAGACTTGATCAGGTAGTTTGAGTTCCATCTCGAGACTCCACCGTTTGCTAATCACACAACCTTGTCGCCGTCCGTTCTCCATCCCGGGGAAGGGAAAGAGCTTGCACACTGACATTGCCCGGAAGCAGCGTGGACGGTGAGGTCCAGGGTCGGAAGCGGAGACTGGGAGTGAAGCTCGGATGCTGCCTCCGCCGCGGGCCACTGGGGAGGGCCGTCACCGTCTCTGCTTGTGACTAGGACTCCGTTGGGGCAAATTGTGCTACCCTCGACTATGGGGAAAAGGCGAAGGAAGGAGGGGATGAAAACTTGCTCCCAGTTTCTACAATTATCCCTGAAGGATTTTCTCCAGGGCCCTGTGATGGAACATGAACAGGAAGAGCCAGGCTCTCAGGTCAGCATGAGACGTGTACTATCTCCACCAGTGGACCAGGGGATTTTGCCGGGCCTCTTTAGCTCTGACCCCCCTCTTATGCCCTGCTCAGAAGATCAAGCGGCTGACGCAGCAGTGGGGTCCCCATTCTCTATCTACCAAGTCAAGGGGGATATTTCTTTGGAACAAGTGGGCAACCAGTGTGCTTTGGTGGGAGATTTACTCTCCAAACTCTATGCCCAACTTGAGAATGTAAATGCCCAGTTGGAGCTCCATAGACTGCAGCTGGGGATTGTCGCAGATACAATTAAATTACTCAGGACTGAGGTGGCAGGGTCAATTAGAGGTGGCCCTCGGGTGCAGGTTTCAATCGGCACCCAGGTCCCACAGGACGATATCCTCCTTCAGGAGCCCTCCCTGGGGTATACAGGTCGGGGGGCCCTCATTTACCAAAGACAGTCCCAACTTCAATTGGAGGCCCAGACGCTGGGCTTCCATGTGGTCCCCCTACCCTCGGGGTATTTACCCTCATGGTCATCTAAATTCTCCATCCAGTACCACTTGACTTGTATTTTGGGTATTCCGGTTCAGGCTAGTGATATTCTTCGATATTTAGTATTGCTGTCGCCGCAGACTTGCTGCCGACTAACAGTACATTTTTCCTCGGCATCTCTAGTTAATAAGCTATGGTCATTTGCCCAACTATTTGCCAGTAGAGGGGTTTATCTTTTAAGAGTCTACACAAATCCAGAAGTTATAGCTTTATTTGCTGGGGCACAGGCACCCCATTTGCATAGGGGCCCTTCGCATTGTTTTCCCCCTAGAGTTCAGGTAGCTGATTCACCCAAAGGCCTACCCCATTTGACATTTTCTGATCAGGATAATCCAAATTTGATTCCATTATCTAAGAGTGTGCCTGGAAGGGCATCCCAACAGCACCTCAACCACTATGAGGGGCCACAGACGGAGTCCAACCCTAATGAGCCCCACTGCGGGGTCCTCCTAGTTGAGGACTGTACGAGTGAGAAAGATGTGGGGCAGGGCCAGTCACAAGGCACCTCTTCCGAAGCTCTGACAGCCCATTACTTGGTCGATACTTCTGCGGAGCTTCAGATGCCCCTTGAAGTAAAGGAAACCCGTCTACATGTCCTGGATAATACTGATCTGGGGTGGGGGGGGGAGGAGCGGATCACTCCTTGCCTGTGAATGGTTCCTCCGGTGAATAACTGACCGACCCTTTCACATTCGGCCGATAGACTCCACCGTGGTTCAACAAATCCGATACCCAGTGGCAGTCGGGGTCGGAGGGTTGACCCCTCCTTCTGACTTCCAGGCTCAACCAACCCAGGCCCCCTTACCATCTGTTCATAGAATGTGGCGGGTTGGGCCAGGCATTGCAATGACCCTGACTTTGACCATTATATAAGAAGGTTCTCCGTGTTCTTCTTCGAGGATCTCCGCGATTCTCACTCTTGGGATTTACTTCCTGCTCCGCAGGTACCGGAAAACCTCTCGTCAGCAGTATCCAGGCAGATTACGCCTGGAAAAGACTAGAAAAGGTGAGGGCTCCGCCCCCTCACTCCCCCTCCCATCCCGAGAAAAGCGCGGGCCCGCATCACGAGGGATGGAAGTATATAGAGGGGGAGGAGCCCCCACCGCCTCAGTTCCTTCCAACCGCGTGGCGTTGGAAGACTTCTCGGCGTTTTTCAACGTACTTTGCAGTAAAAACGAAGATTAGAAATATCAAAAAGAAAGAAGAAGAGAAAGGAGTGTTGCCCTCCCGTGGGACGTTCCCCGGGCCGTTGCGTCCTTCGGGGCGAACGGAATGCCCAAGCAGCCGGGGTTTAAACGCTGCGGCTCTTGCCCGGCTACCTTATCAGTGAGTGACCAACACGATCGCTGTCTCACCTGCCTGGGTGAGGGTCACAACACTCGAACCTGTAGAGCCTGTTCGGTTCTCTCAGGCAGGGCTAAGAGGGCTAGAGCGCTAAGGCTCCAGGACATCCTCACAAGAAGGGCCTTAGAGGGCGGTGAAGAGGGGCCCCTGAGGCTCCCCGCCCGGCACTCCAGGACCATGGAAAATCCGGCTCCAGCGGCACCGGCGGTACCGTCCAGGCAACGGACGAGTCCGCACATGGGTACCAGCGGCACCGGCGAACTCGGGACCGAGGGACCCTTTGAGGTGCAAGCTACCGGTTCCGGCCGTACCGCGGAAGGTAGTGTTCCGCATGCGTCCAGCCCAAGACGCTTATCTACTAGCGGTACCGAGCCTTCTGGTGCGCGAGGCGTCGCGCACTCGTCGGAGAGGGGCTCTAAGAGCGTGGAGAGAAAGAAAAAGAAGAAGAAGGGCTCAACGCGAGAGCCGGTACCGCCGGTACCGCCGGTGCCGACAGTTCAACAATCCCCACGACCGTCGGGCTCGACGAGGGGGACGGCACCACCGACACCGTTATCCCGCTCGGTACCGCCTTTGCTGTTGTCGGTACCGATGGTGCGCAGGGAGTCGCGCTCCAGGTCACCACGGTTCCACTCCCGCTCCCGCTCTCCTCGACACCGGACGGGACGGACGCCCCTCCGGTACCACCTGGAACGACGATCGCGTTCCCCATGCTCCTGTTGCTCCCCACATCACGGACACCGGGACTATGATTATGGTAGGGACTACAGATACAGGTCGCGTAGCCCTCCATACGCTCATGACTTCGGATACCCGTCGCTTTCACGGGACACCTCCTACGTGCCTCCGGTCCCGCCTAGAGCCGCGCCATCAGCGACTGTATCACGCCCTCCTCCGTCGGAGACAGGATCGGTGCAAGCAGACATCGGTACCGTTGAACCAGAAGAGCTCGTTTCCGGGACCGGAACGAGGTTAGAGCCATCAGGGGCTACACAACTTCTCACCTCCCTATTGGGGACCCATAGGGAGGACACGGTACCGACGGTACCACGGATGGCTTCCCCGGGGGCGTCGGCATCACGGTCTTCCTCTTCGTCTTCTCCTTCAATGGAGGAGGACGAGACCATTTCCCCACCACCGCCAGATGCTATCTCGGATGCCAACATCTCGCTGGCCACAGAGGATGCCAAGGCTTTTCAGGCGATGTTGAGGAGGATGGCTGCATCTCTCCCAAAGCTGCCCACGAGGGTCATTAAAAAAGCTCAGACTGGACCTATCTTTGGCATATTGGGCTCTGGGGAATCCGGACACGTGACCTTACCCTTGCTGGACCAGCTGTTAGAACCAGCTACAGCCTTGTGGGCTAAGCCTGCCTCTGTTCCTCCAACTAATAAGTTGGCAGACTCTTTGTATGGGGTACCCAAAGAAGGGGCTCAAATTTTTCATAGTCACCCCCCTCCGAACTCCTTGGTGATAGCGGCTGCCTCGGTTAGATCTCGAGCGGGAGGGATCCAGACTTCCCCTGCAGATAGGGAGGGGAGGAGATTGGATGTGCTGGGTAGGAAGGTTTTTTCCTCGGACTCCCTGTCCTTCCGTATAGCTAATTATGCTTCCGCCATGTGCGGTTACCAACATTGGCTGTGGTCCAAAATTGGCATGACATCGGACCCAAACCAGTTGGCAGCATTACAGAAAGAGGGCATGCAGATGGCCCAGTTCCAATTAACCGCAAACATGCACGTGGCGGATGCCAACGCCAGAGGGATGGCATCTGCTATAGCTCTACGAAGGCATGCGTGGCTTCGGTCCACAGCTCTCACCCCTGAGAATAAAACTAGAATAGAGGACTTGCCGTTTGATTGTGAGGGCCTGTTCTCGGCTTCTACTGATGACACTCTTAAGAAAATTAAAGAGATGAATCAAACGGCAAGATCCACAGGGGTAGTCAGGGCGATACGCAAAAAGTCTTTTACGCAGGGCTATTCCTTTTCGTCTAGAAGAACTCCTTACCAAAATTATAATTTCCAAGCTGGGAAAAGATTCCAGCAACATAATCAGACACATTACCAACAACAAGGTGTTCAACAACGTAAATCGTTTGGCAGGCAGCGGGGCAGGGGTAAACCCTCTCCTAGCTCGTCTTCTGGACAGCAGGCGAAATCACGTTTTTGATTGTTACCTGATCAAGGGAGATAATGAGGATGACCCCTCATTCCAGGACCGCCTATTGCCCTACCTACATGTATGGGAAACCATTTCTTCTGACCAATGGGTCAGGGAGATAGTACAGCTGGGGTATGCCATACAGTTCCATACCACCCCTCCCCTCTCACCTTGCCCCCCTGGGGCTCCCCCCCCCTCTACTCAAATACTAGTTGAAATTCAAAAACTCCTCGACAAGGGGGCTGTCGAATCCATTCCTCGAGATGAACTTAGTTCTGGATTCTACTCTAGGTTCTTTGTGGTCCCCAAAAAGGACAAGGGTTCTAGACCCATTCTGGACCTGAGATGTCTCAACAGATTCGTTAAGAAGTTTAGATTTCGCATGACTTCCCTACCGGTCATTTTCATGGGCTTACAGCAAGGCGACTGGTTGGCCTCTCTTGATCTCAAAGACGCCTATTTTCATATTTCAATACGCCCTTCTCACCGTAAGTTCTTGCGATTCGTTGCAGGGGACCTTCGCTTCCAGTACCGTGTCCTTCCCTTCGGACTATCTACAGCACCACGCGTGTTCACAAAATGTGTAGCTGTCGTAGCAGCCTATCTAAGAAGACAAGGCGTGCGAATCTTTCCGTACCTGGACGACTGGCTGCTGGCGGCGAGGTCACCACAAGAACTTACCAGACACGTGGAGTTCACCATGTCACTCCTCAGGAACCTGGGGTTTGTTCTGAACTTAGCAAAGTCCCACATACAGCCGACGCAACGACTACCCTTTATAGGGGCAGTCTTGGACACCAGACACGCGAAAGCGTACCTTCCAGAGGAGAGGCTTATCTCCATACGTCATGCCCTAGACGTTCTTCACTCGCATCCCACCAAACCAGTCCGGTTTTTCTTGCACCTGCAGGGGTTGATGGCCTCTACGACGATGGTCACCCCGTACGCTCGTCTACACATGAGACCCCTACAACAATGGCTAGCCAGCAACTACATACCCACCATTCATCCACTAAACATGAAATTATGTATAACAGAGGAACTTCTTCTGAATCTACAGTGGTGGGCGAATGCAGATCATATGCTACAAGGGGTGCCCTTCGATGCTCCCACCTTCAGGGACATTATCACGACAGACGCATCCCTGACGGGATGGGGTGCGCACCTAGGGACTTTCTCAATACACGGCCTCTGGTCCTCAGAAGAGACGCATTTGCACATAAACATGCTGGAGCTAAGGGCCATACGTTGGGCGTTGAAGGCTTTGCTTCCCCGCATCCACGGTCAAAACATACAAATCGTGACGGACAATACCACAGCAATGTGGTATGTGAACAAACAAGGGGGAGCACATTCCACCCGCTTATCGAGGGAAGCGGAGACCATCTGGCACTGGTGTATCGATCACGACATACACATTCACGCCATTCACTTGGCAGGCCAAGACAACCTGAGGGCAGACTACCTCAGTCGCAAATCGAGGGACCAGCACGAGTGGTCTCTGAAAGAAGAAATCCTGCAAGACATATTTCAGGAATGGGGGACTCCAGAGATAGATCTATTTGCATCACAAGAGAACGCAAAGTTACCGAAATTCTGCAGCCGAGCAGGTATGGCACCAGAATCGATATCGGACGCCTTTGCCATCTCTTGGCACGGGACATTCCTTTATGCCTTTCC
This sequence comes from Sphenodon punctatus, assembly GCA_003113815.1. Classification (NCBI taxonomy): domain Eukaryota; kingdom Metazoa; phylum Chordata; class Lepidosauria; order Sphenodontia; family Sphenodontidae; genus Sphenodon; species Sphenodon punctatus. The sequence goes on from QEPC01015537.1 coordinate 1,337,822, forward strand.
CCCGTTCCCCCTCATCAACAGAGTGTTGTGCAAGGTCAGGACGGACAGGGCTCATATCATCCTGATCGCTCCCTTTTGGCCACGACAAACCTGGTTCCAAACCTTGCTGGGGATGGCGACTCAAATCAAGAAGCTCCCAATGATCTGCGATCTACTCTCCAGAGAGCGGGGGGAAATTCTTCACCACGACCTACAGATGCTCCACCTCTCCGCTTGGTTGATTCTACCCCAATAGGCAATTTGCCACCGGAGGTTTCAGAGATACTCTTAAATGCAAGGAGACCTTCGACACGCAAATGTTACCAGTTAAAGTGGAAACGATTCTGTAGCTGGTGTACTTCGCAGGCTATTTCCTTGCAAGATTTAGACATGAATCATGTGTTTCTTTATCTACTGAGTCTACAAAAATTGCATTTGTCTTTAGCTTCCATAAAGGTTCATTTGGCAGCCCTGTCTTCCCGTTTGCAACCGCATGACAGTAGCACCCTGTTTTCTCATAAACTGATGAGGGCTTTTTGGAAAGGTCTAAAGAACACTTTTCCTCAACGATCTAGGCTCGCCCCCCAGTGGGACTTGAACCTTGTGTTATCCAAGTTGATGTTCCCTCCTTTCGAACCATTGGCTACGTGCAGCTTGGAAGACTTGTCAATTAAAACGGCGTTCTTGGTGGCTATTACCTCGGCTAGGAGGGTGAGTGAACTCACGGCCCTTCGAGCTTCACCTCCTTATATCATGTTTCACAAGGAGAAAGTTGATCTACGTATTGACCCCTCATTTGTGCCTAAGGTTGTTTCTAGTTTCCACCTTAATCAGACTATCTCGTTGCCAGTTTTCTTCCCTAGGCCGCACACATCTGTTGAGGAGCAAAGGCTACACTCGTTAGATGTTAAAAGAGCTCTGGCTTTCTACATTGATAGAACCAAGTCAATCAGAGCGTGTGATTCCCTCTTTATCACGTATGGGGGCCAAAGAATTGGGGTCAAGCTTTCTGCACAGAGACTTTCCAAGTGGATTTTATTGTGTATACAGAGATGCTATGCTTTAGCAGACAAGATCCCTCCCGAAGGTCTGAGGGCTCATTCTACTAGAGCCACTGCTGCTTCTTTGGCTAACTTCCAAGGTATAAATCTACCAGATATCTGTAGGGCTGCCACGTGGGCATCTGTCCACACGTTTACAAGACATTACTCTTTGGACCTGGCGGCCAGAGCAGATTCCCAAGTGGGGAGAGCAGTGTTGGATTCTTTTCTGAGTTACCATCCTCGACTCCCACCTCCTTGAGGTGAGTTATCTAGAACTGCTTATTACTCTCCCAAGAGTGAGAATCGCGGAGATCCTCGAAGAAGAAACGGAGGTTACTTACCAGTAACTCTGTTCTTCGAGAGAGCTCCGCGTATTCTCACATCCCGCCCGCCTTCCCCTCAGTCGTGGATGGACATACCAGGTCTTCCAGGCTGGGTTGGAAGGAACTGAGGCGGTGGGGGCTCCTCCCCCTCTTTATACTTCCATCCCTCGTGATGCGGGCCCGCGCTTTTCTCGGGATGGGAGGGGGAGTGAGGGGGCGGAGCCCTCACCTATTCTAGTCTTTTCCAGGCGTAATCTGCCTGGATACTGCTGACGAGAGGTTTTCCGGTACCTGCGGAGCAGGAAGTAAATCCCAAGAGTGAGAATACGCGGAGCTCTCTCGAAGAACAGAGTTACTGGTAAGTAACCTCCGTTTACTGATTCAGGAGACTTGGCTTGGGGGCCCTATAGAGCTGGAAGGCTATACTGCCTACTCCATCCCGGCAGTCCATTGGAAGGCCAGGGGACGTCCTTGCAGGGGCCTGAGCTGCCTCGTAACTCATAATATGCCTTTCCAGATTATTGAAAATATTCCCTCTTCCCAGCTTTTGTTGGGCCTGGTGGCCAGGTTTCCTGCAATGATACTGATAATTATGACAGTATATATACCACCCTGTAATACCGGGTCCTATCGAACTGCTATGTGTGATGAGCTGGAGCAGTTATTGGATGAAGTCTCTGCCAAATATCTGGAAGGTTTAATTGTCCTGGCAGGTGATTTTCATGCCCGTATGGGCATAGATGACCAGGCCATGGCACCCTACTCTGACGGGCGATCCTTTTTTCCATCAGATTTTTTTGTGTCCCAGGAAGTCTTAAGGACAAACAAATAAATGCGTCAGGGATCAGGTTAGCCCATTTGCTTGTGGAGCAGGAGCTTTATGTTTTAAACGGCTCAGGATTTAGTGATCCTGAGGAAGCATACGCTTTCATTGGTCTCCAGGGCCCTAGTACAGTGGATTTTATCCTTGTTTCTGCCAAGGTTCTTCCCTATGTTGTCAACTTTTCCTTGGGTCTGCCCTTGGTAGGGGACCACTAACCCCTGGTAATCACTCTTTTTGACCGAGTTACAGTGGGGGCTCCAATTTACACCCAGGCAAATGCCAAGGACCCCTATATGGAACAGTCTTGTACTGTATGGGCCCCACATTGGGATAATGCTTTCGCCCTGTCTTTAGAGGGGGTTTTCCCTCACCCCTAGGTTGTTTCCTTACACGAAAGGCTTCTTGCCTCTGATGCCTCTTCTGATGTCCTGGAATTATACAGCCATCTAGCTGCCAACCTCAGATCCCACATCCAGGGGCTGAGGTGGGGTTTTGACTCCCCAAGCCTGAGATTGAATCAACCGTGGTTTGATAAGGAGTGCAGGGTGGCCAGGTGTAAATTGAAAGCCATGCACCATTCATATAGGATGAGCGGCGCCTTGACTTTGCCTCCTGAGTATGTTGCCTTTAGGACAACATATAGGAATTTGATAAATGGCAAGAAGGGCTTCTGGGACGTACAGTGGCAGGCCCTTCTTCGGGCTGCAAATTCCAGGGATGCCAGAGGGTTCTGGCAGCTGGCCAATGGTCTTACTAACGAAAATCGGAAAACTGATGTCCTGGTACTTGCCCCATCTGTGTGGGTGAGTCATTTTAAGAACTTGTACAACCCCATGGATGGAGGAAGGACTGATCCCCCAGGATTGTCCAGCTTCTTGTTTGAAGGATACTCCTGTCTGGCCCCCAGTCCAAGAAGAGGAGGTTGAGGCAGTTGTAAACTCTTTTCGTAATAACCGTGCTCCTGGATTTGATCTTATTTAGAGTGGAGCTTTTGAAAGGATTCAAAGCCTGGTGGTTGCCTATACTAGCCTCATTGTTCACTGCCATTAATAATACGGACCTGATACCACGGGCCTGGGACAATGCAGTCATTGTCCCTATTTATAAAAAGGGACCCAAAACAGATCTGGCAAACTATAGCCCATTAGTCTATTGTCCGTAATATCTAAAGTATATGCTAAATACCTTTTAAGGAAATTAACTAACTGGATGACGCAGGCCGAGGCCATATCACCTGAGCAGGCGGGGTTTCAGCAGGGTCGTTCAACAATTGAACATTGTTTCATCCTTCATCATCTTGCTGCCAAGTACAGGGCACGAAATGGAGCCCTGTACGTGGCTTTTTTCAACCTCAGGGCAGCCTTTGATTTGGTGGATCGGGCTGCCCTGTGGCGAAAGCTTCAAACCACAACTATTGATAAGCGTCTGTTGGCTTTGATTTATTCCCTGCATGCCAATTCATCCCTGGTGGTCAAATTTAAATCGACAAGGCCACATTACACCCCCAATTACCACCTCAATGGGGGTACAGCAGGGATGCGTTTTGGCCCCAATGCTTTTCAACTACTTTATAGACGATGTTATCCCCGCCATGGCCAACGTATCCTTTTCTCCCCCCAAATTAGCAGCACGGCCCGTCGGCTGCTTATGCTACGCCGACGATGTCGCGCTGCTATCACGGACACAGGTCGGGCTTTATAGGCAGTTGCGGGCATTTGCAGCTTATTGCCAGACCAATAATTTAAGTATCAACTATAGTAAATCTAAGATTCTGGTCTTTTCATCTAGATCTAAACCTCAGTCATGGACTATTGGAGGGGGTTCCATACAGCAGGTTGTGGTTTTCCGCTACCTGGGTATGCTGTTCCACAAATCCGGGTCTTGGCAGGAACATGTTAAAAGGGCGTTAAGAACAGTTCATGGCCCTGCTCAAGCTATAACTAGACTTTTTGCCACTCAGGGAAGAACCACGGTCATTCCGGCACTCCAGATTTTCACTAGTAAAGTCCGGTCTCAACTTTTATACGGGGCTGAATTATGGGCCCTCTCCTGTTCGGATCTTGTTTATAGGACACAATCAAAATTTCTCCAGAGACTTTTGGGAGCCCCGCGAGGCACCCCAATAGCGGCAATTCGGTCCGAGTTGGGCCAAAAACCCGGGTCGCAAGTTGCTAAGGAAGCAACTTTGAAATTTTGGGTTAAGATGCGAACCAAACAAGGTACGTTACTTCTGAAGGCAGTGGTCTCAAAGGCTTGATTTACAGCTAAGAGAAATGGGGCTCTCACCTGAGTATTTGTCTCCTAAACATCCAGCCGCACTCTGGCGAGAGTTCCTTTCTCGATCAGAGGACATGGGTCGCCAGCTGGAGCTTGGTAAGCTGGGCAGGTCCACTCGTATGCAGGACTATAGGATCTTTGTCCCAGAGATGGGTCAGGTTGCAAATTATCAGGGCCCCGATCCTTCCGCGGAATTTTTTTTAAAATTCCGCGGGAGTCAGGGCCCAATTCTGCGCCTTGGCGCGATTTACCATGCCGGGGCGGGGGAGGCTTGGCTTGCCTCCTCCTCCCCCCGCACTGGTAAAAACCTCAGGGCTTCCCCTCCCCAGCTGCCGGGGCTTGCCCTCCCCAGCT
>QEPC01015537.1:1343070-1355278 GCA_003113815.1 Sphenodon punctatus
CTGGGGAGGGGAAGCCCCGAGGGTTTTTTCATTCCCCTCCCCTCATGGAATCTCCTGCCCCGCGTCCCCGCAGCGCAGGCTGGAAATTCTGCGCTGGGGTAAGCGGGGCAGGAGATTCCGCGGGGGAGGGGAATTCCGCTGGAAATCTGCGAATCGCAGACCCGCGTTTCCCTCGGGGCCCTGCAAATTATCTTACTGTTCCCATCTCAGGTAGAGCTAAGCAACTTGTATGCAGCGCCCAGTTCAATGCTTTTCCCTCTGCGATCTTGGAGGGCCGAAATCAAGGCACTCCTTATATAGATCGATTATGCCCATTTGATAATCTGACCATAGAGACTATTGGGCACATAATTTTCCATTGCCACCTGTATGATAAGTCGTGGCAGGAACATTTGGGGTCCATTTTGAGGAAATACCCAGGTACATCAGACCTGGCCCTTTTGGCTGTGGTTCTTGACAGCTCTGACCCTAATATTACAAAGAATATTGCAGCATTTTTACTGCAAGCTATGCATTTTAGAAAGTGTTTCCTAGGATATAATACTCCCTTACTAGATTAAGGTGTGGTTCTGATGGGGAGCCTGACATTTCTCATTATTTTTTATCCCTGACGGCCAAGAATTATATGCTGGCTAGAGTCTGATAGCACTTTATTGTATGTTGTATTGTTAACTTATGCTTTTGCTTGGCCTCATGTCCATGCAATAATATGGTTTGATTTTAATTCTGAATTAAAGATTTAGAGTTTTCCAGTTTAGAATCCCTTGTATAGCATTATAGGCTTATTTTGTCTGTTTTCTTTGTGATTTATGAGAATGCCCTTACGGATATTATTGTACTGGCTATTGATCGTGCAAATATAGTGTTTAGGTACATTGTAACCAATTGTTTATAGGAACCAAATGCTTGTTATAATTTGTCATTAGTGTTTATTGTCATGGAAATTTTTTACTTTTTGTACTTTTGTCTTTATGGCAATGGTCTATGACCACGCCTAATAAACAACAGAGACTGTCTTAAGGAAGACAATGGTGCGACCTCTGCTTGAGGAACCATCGCTTGACGTTGACTCCCTCACCAGTTATCGGCCTGTCTAACCTTCCCATTTTAGGGAAGGTTATTGAACGAGTGGTGACAGAGCCACTTCAGGGGCATCTGGATTGCATCAGTTCTCTTGATATTGAAAACTTGCAGTCTGACTTTCATCCAGGTCATGGCACGAAGACTGCGCTTGTGGCCTTGGTTGATGACCTTATCAGTGAGCTGCATCCAGGTCGGTCGACCTTGTTGATCCTGTTAGATCTGTAGGCTGCATTTGACAAAGTTTATCATGAGATGTTGGTGGCCCACTTGTGGGACCGGGTGGGAGTAGTCAGAATTGTACTTGAATGGTTCCACTTCTTCCTGTCTAGGAGGACTCAGCAAGTGGTGCTGGGGGATCATTCTTCGTCTCCCCAGGACCTCTCATGTGGAGTGTCACGAGGTTTGATTCTGTCCCCTCTCTTGTTCAATGTACATATGAAGCCCTTCGGTGAGGGTCATGAGAGGGTTGAGGTGTTACCAATATTTAGTTTAGCTTAGTTAAACTTAATACCCCAACCCTCTCGCCACCGGCATTCTGGGGCGGCTTACAAAATAAAACAATACAAAAATACAATTTCATAAATCAATAAAATCACAAACAAAAATAGAAATCCATATATAAAATCCCCCCTAGCCCCCCCGCCCCACCAAGAAAGCCTGGCGGAAAAGCCACATATTACAACTACGTTGAAAGGCCCAGAGATCTGGGCTGAGGCAAACCTCAACCGGGAGAGCATTCCAAAGTGACGATGCAACCGCTGAGAACGCCCTCCTATCTGTCCGGACCCGCCGATAACACGGGGCCTCTAGGAGGACATCCTCAGATGACCACACAGACCGACCCAAGGGTTGAGGCGATGTTTCAGGTAAACAGGGCCCAGACTGTGTAGGGCTTTAAAGGTCAAAACCAGCGCCTTGAATTGGGCCCAGAATACAATCGGCAGCTGGTGCAGCTCCCAGAGCACAAGTGTTATGTGCTCCATGCGGCTCATCCCTATAAGGAGGCGAGCCACTGCATTCTGCACCAGCTGCAGTTTCTGGACTGTCACCAAGCATTACAGTAGTCCAGCCTCAAGGTAACACACACATGGATGATGGGGGCGAGTCCAAGACATAAGTGCAGTGTCTTTCACCAGATGTAATTGGCAAAAGGTGCCCCTGGCCACAGCAGACACCTGAAGATCCAGGCGCAGCTGTGGATCCAGGAGCACCCTGAGACTGTGCACCAATGGAGCTAATGGAAGGCGAATGCCCCCAATAATGGGGGTGACCCCCTCCCTCAGATCACTGGCCCCACCAACCAACATCACCTCCGTCCCCCAGCAGCTTCATTTATACTTTAAACAGGAGCGGGGACAAGATGGACTCCTGCAGTACTCCACATGGGAGACACCCTCCCTCTCCCCCTCCCCCCCAAGGGAAGACTTACATTCCCCGAGTACCACGTGCTGGGACCTATCCGTCAAATATGAACGAAACCATTGCAAAAAGGTCCCATCCATCCCAGCCAAAATTCGCAGACATGTCACCAACAGCTCATGGTTAACGGTGTCTAAGGCCACTGACAGATCTAACAAAACTAGAAGGGTCATATGACCACTATCTAGTTCTATGAGGAGGTCATCTACCAAGGCCACCAAAGCTGTCTCTGTACAGTAACCCAGACAAAAGCTGGCCTGCGTAGGATCTAGAAAACCGATGCAGTCCAGAAGGACCTGAAGCTGACGGACCACTACCCGCTCAATAACCTTCCCTAAAATGGGGAGGTTAGAGACCGGCCGGTAGCGGGTCATATGCTGATGACACCCAACTTTACCTCCCTTTTTCAGCTGACCCAGGCCCGGCAGTCTTGGTGCTTACTCAATGTCTGGCAGCTGTGGGGGACTGAATGAGGGTGGGCCGTCAGAAACTGAATCTTGACAAGATGAAGGTGATGCTGGGGAGTTGGTGCATCATTGATGGGATTCACCCCACCCTGGCCCCCAAGTTTGGGGGTGCTCCTCAACTCGCAGCTTCGGCTGGATATATATTGCTCTCACCTGGCCACCATTATCCATGCCTTCATCACCTCAAGACTGGACTACTGCAGCATACTCTACGTGGGGCTACCCTTGGTGACAGTTCAGAGACTGCAGCTGGTGCAGAACCAGGGGCAGTGTGCATTGCAAGGCACATGAGGCATTGCCCCTCCTGGCCTGATTCTCCCCCTCCCCCCCCCCTTCCACACACTCTTCATACTTTTAAAAGAGAGGGGGTAAACAAAAAGGAAAAAAACCTCACCTGAGTCCCAAAGGCACTGAGGGGGGTGGGGGGTAGCCAGCAACCCGCTCCAGACTTGCTCTGAGTACTCCAGTTCAGCAATCAACTGAGTGCTCAGTGTTGTTGTTGTGCCTCCCTGGACACATGTGCAGGCAGGAGCTGAGGGGGTGGGGGCCAGTGCCTCCTGCTGAGCTTGCTCTAAACTTTACAAAAGCAATTTGGCCAGCTGGGCTTAGAGCCCATGCTGCCTGAATGGGGAAAAGCACTTTGCTTTTCCCATCAGTGGGGGCAGTGTTGCACAGAACCCTGTGGGCTGCTGTGGAAGACTCTGGACTGGAGACTCAAACGCCCAGACAGTGTGTGCTTGTGCACAGCTGCTGCTGTTGAGGGCTCAGACTGCCTGCTTTACCCCACCCCCTAGGGTGGGGTTAAAAGAGCTCTCCTCTTTTGGCATGCTGGTGATCTGTGCTATTTTGGTGGTGAGAGTGTGCTGGCTGCCCTGACTTGTTTGTGGTTTTGTTACCCCCACGCTGCTGCTGGACCTGCATCAGACACATCCCTTACTGCTCTAGCAGAGTTGACCTCGGAGGTGGCGTTGGGCTCCTCCAGGACTTTGGTCCTGGGGGACTTTAACGTCCATGCTGATGCCTGCCTTGTAGGAGCGGAGCGAGAATTCATGGCCGCCATGGCAACCATGGATTTGTCCCAATTGGTTACCTGCCTGACCCACGTGGGGGGGCATACCCTCGACCTGATCTTTAGTTCTGGCCTTGAGGCGGGTGGTCCAGTAGTGGGGGAGGTCAGGGTTATGCCCTTGTCATGGATGTACCATTATCTCCTCCAGGCCAGTCTCTCCGCGCGTCACCTCCAGAAGGGGATGGGATCAGTTAGATTGGTCTGCCCTCGGAGACTGATGGAACCTCAGTGGTTCCAAGAGGTCCTGAGGGAATTAACTTTGGGCCTGGATGCTCACTCTGTCGATGAGCTAGCCCAACATTGGAATAGCTGGTTGGGGGAGGCCATTGACAGGGTGGCTCCAAGACGCCCCCTGCCTCTGTCTCGTCACCGCAGGGCCCCTTGGTTTACTGAGGGACTGCGGTGTATGAAACAAATAGGCAGGAGTCTAGAGCGACGCTGGTGTCGGACTCCCTCTGACTCCGACCGACTTCTCCATAGGGCCCATTTGTGGTCCTATGTTGAGGCTGTGAGGACAGCAAAGGAGGAGGTCTTTGCTGTCCTCATAGCGTCTGCAAAGTCACGCCTGACAGAGCTGTTTCGGGTGGTGCGGGGGCTTGTCAGTCCGGCCTCCCTCCGCCTAGACGGGGACTTGTCCCAGGCTCGCTGTGAGGAGTTTGTCACCTACTTTGCAGACAAGATCACTCTCATTCAGAGCGACTTTGACACCGGGTTGGGGGCAGTAGGTGGAGAGTGCGAGGTCATGGAGGCCCCGTCTAGTCCAACTTTGTGGGGGGAGTTTCAGGAAGTGACGCCGGCCGATGCGGTGGATGTTCTGGGGTCTGAGAACCACCAGTTGTGAACTTGATCCTTGCCCGTCCTGGTTGGTGAAAGCCTCCAGGGAGATATTGGGGACGGTGCTGGTGAGGGTGGTTAATGCGTCCCTGCAGCAGGGGAGGGTGTTGCCCAGCCTCAAGGAAACTCGGGTGCACCCTCTGCTGAAGAAACCATCATTAGATGTGGACGCACTCACCAGTTACCAACCGGTCTCTAACCTTCCCTTTTTAGGGAAGGTTATTGAGCGGGAAGTGGCGATCCAGCTCCAGGTGCATCTAGATAGCATCGGNAGGCGCATCTAGATGGCATCTGTTTCCTAGACCCTTTTCAATCTGGGTTCCGTCCCGGCTATGGCACTGAGACAGCGTTGGTGGCCTTGGTCGATGATCTCCGCCGAGAGATGGATGCAGGATGTTCTACGTTCCTTATCCTGCTAGATCTCTTGGCTGCTTTTGATACCGTGGACCATGGGCTGCTGTTGAGACGGGTGCGAGACCTGGGGGGCCTGGACAGGACTGTTCTTGAATGGTTCCGCTCATTCCTCTTGGGGAGAAGCCAGCAGGTAGTGTTGGGAGCTGAAACATCTGACTCCCGCACCTTGTCCTGCGGTGTTCCGCAGGGTTCCATCCTGCCTCCTTTATTATTTAATGTATATATGCAGCCCTTGGGGGAGGTCGTGAGGGGGTTCAGGGTGCGATGTCACCAATATGCTGATGATACTCAGCTGTACCACTCTTTTTCAGCTGACTCAGACCCTGCTGTCTCGTTGCTATCCCGGTGTTTGGAGGCCGTGGCAGAGTGGATGCGGCAGAGCAGACTGAAGCTCAACCCCGATAGACGGAGGTGATGGTGGTGGGGACGGCGAGGGAGGTGTCGGCCCCCCTGATTGGGGGGGGGGTCACCCTCCTATAGCTCAGCAGGTTGGGAGTCTGGGGGTGGTGTTGGACTCGGATGTCCGCCTGGATCGACAGGTGGAGGTGGTAGTGAAGGCCGCCTTCCGCCAGTTGTATCTAGTGCGGAGGCTGCATCCATACATATCCGGGCCGGATCTGGCCTCCCTCATCCATGTCTTCGTTACCTCGAGGCTGGACTAGTGTAATGTGCTCTACGTGGGGCTGCCCTTGTTCCTGGTTCGGAGGCTGCAGCTAGTGCAGAATGCGGCTGCCCAGCTCCTTTCAGGGATGTGTCATCGGGAGCATATAACACCTGTGCTCCGGACTCAGCACTGGTTGCCAATAGTGTGCCGAGCCAGGTTCGAGGTATTGGTGTTGATCTATACGGCCCTTCATGGTCTGGGCCCCTTGTACCTCAGGTACCGCCGCACCCCAGAGCGACTCCTTCGGTCTGCCAGGGGTGCCCTCTTGGAAGTCCCCCATGTTAAGCAGGGGGCTACAATGGAGAGGGCATTCTTGGTTGCTGGGCCACACCTTTGGAATTCCCTCCCTGAGAAAGCTCGCCTGGCCCCAAGACTTTTGACATTCCGGCGGGCTTGTAAGACCTGGCTGTTCGCCCAGGCCTTTTGGGGGGGAAGGGGAGGTTAGGGTGTTGGCTCTCCCCTACCTTTTTTTTAATCCTTTTTTTGTTTTGTTGAGACTCTTCTTGGTCAAATATCCAACAGATAATGTATTTACTGGGTGATAAGGTCTCTCTGCGATTGAAATCAGTGGATATTTTTGCCTGCAGAATTGCAAAAATTTGCAGGAGTTCAGAGAAGATTAATGAAGATTGTGGAGGTGAGGGATCATCAGAAACTACCATACCAGATTAAATGCCTTGAAGTCCATTTCCTGGTTTTCTCCCCCTGTAAGTGTTTAAAATAGTGTAGTCTTATATGTTTGTGAATTGAGGGAATTGTGTAGATAAGTGGGTTTGGAGATTGTTTTCTTTTCTTATTTGTTGGTTGAAATATTATATTAGCCTGGTATGGTTACCGGTGTCATGTATATATGGATGATTTATTAAATTGTTTAGCGTGTATGTATTGTGAAGGCTGTGTGACCAACAATAAAATTCATTATAACCTTTTAAAAAAAAAAAAAAAAAAAAAGTGTCAAAAAATCCCCCTTTTGGGGAAGAAAAGGTGTAAAGTGTTCCCTGCATTTTAGTTAGGCAAAAGTCTTTTGCTGGGGGCTTCCACTCAGTTCTAATTAGCTTTTCAAAGGTCTAATCTAAGGGAAGACCCTTCTCTCTATCTGGGACTCTAGGCGGGCACTCTTGAGACAAGTTGTCATCGGAGGGCTCAGGAGACTGATCCTTTTCTGGTTTTTCTTTTAAACGTCAGACTTTTGGATTTCTATAAACACTCTTTTGCCTGTATAGGGAAATCCCTGCCCCTCTCCTTCAGCAGCTCTGGTTGTGGAGAGAGCGGGTCTATGTATTCCCCTTTCTTAGCTGAGGAGGGACTCACTGAGGAGTAGGAAAAATCTGGTCTCAGCTCCTCTCTACTTGCTACCCCGTTTTGGGTCCCCACCAGGATAGAATTGAAGTGGGCCCTGGTTCTTTTACCTGGCTTTTTTCCTGAGGAAATAAGGCCCCCTTGCTCCTCACCTAGGCCAGCTACCACCTCTGAGGAGGGAGAAGAAATACCTGAGTCCTGAGGCCATCTTTTGTGTTGTAGGCATGTTGCTTGCCTTTACTTGCTGCCTTTGAGTTCCCCTTAAAGGGTTTTCTGTGAGGGTTCTGGGCTGTGAGGCCTCTTTTTGTGGGTGGGGGGGGTGAGCCACTGGGGGAGGGGCCTCGTTCTGGCTCAGCTTTTCTAGGGAGGCTAGGGTTTTCCCTAGTATTTCCACCCACAAGGCCTCCACTTGGGACAGGGGAGGGAAGCTTACTGGTTGGCGTGTTTCTGACATGGACCTGGTCTGCATGTTGCTTGCTGTTCATTGTCCTGTGCTGACCCTCTGCCTGATGGAGGAGGGAACTGGTGAGTGCCAAGCCGGTGTTCTGCCTTTGCGGGAGGGCCTGCTCTAGCGCTGGGCTGCCAGCAGCAGGAGTGTAAAGTGCGCTCTGGGCATCATCAGAGGCCCTGTTGCTACAACTTGGCCCTCCCACACGCCGACAGGGTGGGAGATCGGGGATTATTATTATTATTATTATTATTAACAAACATTTATATAGCGCCAGCAGTGTACCTGGCACTTTACAAAGTAATAAAATAGACATGGTCCCTGCCCCTAGGGCTTACAATCTGAGAGACTTAGAAAGGGGAACAGATTAGGTTTCTCCGCCTATGTCCCGTTACTGGAACTTTGTTTTGAAGGCTGCAGTGCTCTGTCTTGCTCTGGCCACAGCTGCAAAATGAAAGTAAAAACAGTCTGAGCCAAGTGGCTCTGCTCCTTGCCGGACTGAGGCAGAAGATCCTCGGTCATTGGAGATGCAGGGGACTATCTCCCACAAAGCCTGCTCTGTCAGTCTTCAACTTCTGCCTCCTGCTGGATGAGGTGGGGATTGTACACTTCAGAACCCTGGAGAGTGTGGGGGGGAAGAGGGATGTCCAGGGAGCACAGGAGAATTCAGTCTTCAGCACTGTGACTGGACACAATGAATGTGCGTCATATTCTAGGTAGGGCTGAAAGAGCAGCACATGTACAAAATGGCCCAGCGGCTATCTTGCTCATGTGTGGTGATTTTTTTTAAAAAAAATTAATTCTAGTCAAGCATTCAGCAAAAAATTGCACATATCTCCAGGTTCTCTGTTTGTCCCAAGACAAACTGGGATTTCGTTGAGTTTACTCACTGGGCAAAACCTCATTTGAACCCTGATTTCTTGGCCTAAATCGTACATACTCATGAGTAGTCTCATTTAATTGACAAGAATGTTGCATTGGGACCATATTACTACTTTTCCCTTGGATCTGGGCCCTTGCATAATTATATAATTGGATTCAAGAACATAAGTTACTGTACAGCTTGCCTTTATAACCAGGTCTGGGCCTTTGAACACAGTTTTAAAAAATTAAACAATCGGCCTTTGTTTGAGGTGTTTGATATGTTTTCCTATTGTTGACACTCTTCTAGGCCCACTACAAAAGAGAGCTTGGGTTTAATCTTTACTTGATTATCTTATTTCCTATTCAGTTGGAGATCCATTATTGATCATCTTCTGACACATGAAAAAACTATGTTTAAAGATTTGATGAGTAAGTATTGTTCACTGATAACACATTCCTCATTATTTTTGTAATAGACTATAGGGTAGTAATGTACATTTAACCTATATTCTAGTACCTGTTGATGGCCATAGGTTGAACTGTACTTTCCCCCTACTGTGATGCTGGTGGGGCAGTCCCATAGACATAAACTGATTTTAATAAGAAATGCTGTGACTATGTGAAATTACTACTATTGACCACAATCTTTATTCTAGATATGCAGAGCAGTTCTTTAAAACTGTTCCCAAGTTATGAGCAAAAAGCAATGTTGTTAAAGCGTCAAGCTTTTGCTGTCTTCAGTGGAGAGATTGACCAGTATCACCTTTATCTTCAACTAATACAAGGTGAGTGTTTCAAAATATGCCTTGCTTACTGAGATACAAAAATATAAAATGAAAGATGAGTTAATTGACCTGGAAAAAGAAAAGTGTTCCCACCAACTCTTTAACTTTTAAAACTACCAAATGGTCTGAAATACATATGCTAGATGTCCTGTTACATCCATGCCTCATGGCAAGAAGTAACTGGGATTTAGGTTCCAGGCTCTTGGGTCTAGAAATACTGCAAAGAAATTGTTTAATCTATGTGGAGTTGGAAACATCTGATGAGCTCAGGGAAACAGAGCTGCTGGGCTTTTTGCCCACAAGATACAGTAGTTGGGCACAGGCTTGAGATGAGGAAGGAGGTTGTGAAGACTGTGGGAACGGGAAAGAACATGAGGACACTAAAACCTTTAAAATGAGATTTTTGTCAAGAAAAACGCCCAACCAAACATTAGTCCAACTCGCGGTTATTGTAGTTTTTAGAGAGTCAAGCTTGAAAGAACAGCGTTCAAGTAATGAGGGGAAAAGGCCAGCCAACTAGGAATGAAGCAATCTACCTCTGTACTGTAGTTCTGAGTTTACTAAAACATTTGTTTTTCAAAAATTAACTTTTTGAAAATATATTCCAGAACGACTAACAGATAACCTCCGTGTTGGACAGACGTCTAGAGTTGCTGCCCAGATGTTCCTCTTTTTCAGAGTTTTGTTGCTCAGAATTTCTCCTCAGCATCTAACCTCATTATGGCCAATCATGGTGACTGAACTGGTAAGTGGTAACAGCTATCTGATAAGAGAGAATATTAAATGTCAGCACCCCCTTTTCCACTTGAAGTATTTTGCTTTTTTTCCCCTTAGTTTTAGTTACCTAGTTCATTTTTGTGACTAAGGAATATAATATTACAACTAGAAATCAAAGTAGGTTGACAGTATTGCACGTTTACTTTAAAAAGAACTTTCACTGTTCTTCCTAATCTGATACAAAGTCAGTTTTTCATGACTGAATTCTATATGTAATTCACACTTTTAACAAAAATCCAATCATTTATTATTTTAAGATTCAGACATTTATACAGCTGGAAGAAGATTTAACTGAGGAGGAGGAATCATCAAAGTAAGAATTGTTGATTTTGCTTGTAACTAATTTTTTAAAAAGAAGCACACAAAAAAAATCCCAGTAGACTTAGCCAGGCACGGAATCTTATTAATATTGATGATGGCTCTCTGGTTGCAATTTCTCAACTAGCTTAAAAAATCAGCTCATTGCAACTTACAACAATGCTGCATGCTCATATCAGATATGTTGTGCATGGATATACCCTAAAATATTCTGCGCTGATATAGTAATTGGTTTGAAAATGGGCACTTGTATTTACCAGGATGAAAGGAGGGAAATTCTAATTTTTCAAAATTTACTTGTGTACTTTTTTTTCCATAGACATTATATGAAATTACATTCTCCTCATACCCCTGGCATACACCTCCGGATGGGTAGTTCCACCGTTGACCGCCAGGAGGCAGATGAGCTTTTTCCTCTCTGCGCCTGCGTCACAGTGCTACCCAGCTCCAGTGCCAGTCCTTCATCTGCCTCCGAGACAGTCGGGAGGCTTTTAGGGATCCCCAGGTCCCTAGAAACAAGGTAGATTTAATTAAAGGAATAAAGAACTAAAAAAGGAAGCCTAGGGAGAAAGGCTTCGGCGGGGCATTGGGGAGGCGATACCGGACCCCATCTCGGTTCGCCAGGCCAGGCAAAGAAAATTTAAAAATTAAAATAATCCCTGCCGGCTCCCTTGCACTGCGCCGGGGAGCAGGGGAGGCCGCGATTACTTCCCGGGTAGCGGGACCCTCCACCGCGGCACTCCCCCCGACATAGGCTGGGACCAATCCGCTTGGCCCCGAGCCAGATACACAGAGCCCTGCTCTAATCATGACTACCCCTGAGAGGGTACTGTCCCCCACCAACAGTGCAGGAGGGACAGAGGCAGCGGGCTCAGAGCAGGAGCCACGGGGGGAGCAGAATCCCTCATTGGCCTCAATTGCCAAATCCATGCAGGAGATTATGGGGGCAATAAAAGATCTGGCCCGTCCTAAAAAGAGCGGGAAACGCAAAAGAAGTTTCCCTGCGAAGGGCCCCTCCCCCAAAACACCGAGAGCGGGAAAAGCTCAGCAAGGCCAAAAGCCTACTAAATCCCCACTAGGGGGAGCTGGGCTACAAGGCTTGATATCCCCTCAGGGCTCTGAGGAGGAGGATTTCCAAGCAGGCAACAGTAAGAAACACAAACAGCAGTTCCTAGAGGATTCTGCTTCTCAATCAGACTCTTCCCAGGAGAGCTCTGATCTAGAGGAAGGGGAATGTTCTCACAACCTCCCCACAGACCCCAGAGAGAAAGACAGGCAGTTCCCTAGCCAGTGTAGGGAAGAACTGCTGGGGCATGTTATTAAGACTCTCCAAATCAAGGAGAGAGCCATTAAGGAAGGATCCTCTGATTCAGAGGAAGAGGAAACTAGGGACTATCTGCCATCAGTACACGGCAGGGATCAGGGCTTACCCCTGGATAAAACATTTGAGAAAATCGTGTTAGAAGAATGGAAACACCCTGACAAGTCCCATAAAATGCCCAGAGCACAAGAGAGCCTATACGCCTTCTCTAGGAGAAAGGAACCTCTTTTCAAAAGCCCCCAAATCGATGCGGCAGCGGCTTCGCTAGCACGCCAGACTGTCTTTCCTACGGAAGGGGACTGCCATCCCCGTGACCCCACTGACAGGGGAGTGGACTCAGCCCTTAAGAGGGCAGCAGACTCCACGGCAGCATCCCTCAAAATTAATATTGTGGCCTCCTATGTGTCTAGAGCATTACTAGCGTGGATGCAAGAGGCACAGGACCC